>CM055100.1:46363762-46536335 GCA_029204225.1 Diphasiastrum complanatum | reverse complement strand
GAAGATCAAGAGGTTGGTCTCAAAGGGCTTCAACAACACAAAAGGAAAGGTGGCAATTTGGAGCTAGTCAAGAGCATCAAAGGAAGGTTATTTGGAAAAGATGTTATGGATCTATTTTTACAGCTTATTGAAGACTCAAGTAAGGTCAAAGGAGCAGCAAGTAAGTTTTGTTCAAGTTTACTTTACTTGTTCTATCTCATGTTTGAGCTATTTCATGTGGATGTGTGCAAATTGTCAAGATGTGGACAAACTAGCTACATTGTCTTGCAATATCTTATTGTTGGAGTTGTACTAGCACTCTTGGCTGGTTTTGCTGATGGAAATAAAGCTAATGGAGGTTCATTATGTCACTCATCCATGGCTAAGTTCTCAAGTGTTGAGCTACTTGGTGCCAATACTTGGAGATTGTCAATTTTTGGTGCGTAGAGAAAAGACCCCCACCTCCACAAGAAATGGGTATTCGAGCCTGATTCTGAGCTGAAAGGGTCTCCACACCATCCAATGAAAGGCATGGAGCACCACAGGAGCAGGACCGACAATATGAGTGTCATCAGCAACCAAACGAAATAAGCAGGAAGAAAAGGCCTCTGCAGAAGCTCAAAGGGCACGCAAATGAGCCAAAGCAAAAAGAGGACCACCCAAAGGATCACCTTGGCAAGATGTCTCAAGACCGGTCAAGACTTTCATCTAAATTGTGAAAATCTCTATATTTATCTTCATTATTTTGAACTTTGCATTTGTTTATTATTTGCCCCATTTGCCATATTGTGAAACCCTGGGTTTTACGGGGCATCATGTTTTGATTGGCTCATGGGCCTTTCTAGCTTATGATTGGCCCATCGGTCATAAGTTGCTAGCGATAGGTCAACTTGGAATGAAATGAGATTGGGCCCAAAAAGTGCACTTGAGATGCTTGCATTCACATGCATAGAAGAGTGCCACTTCACTCTAATTATTAGTTGAAGAGCTTCTATTTATCTTTATAAGTCAAATACTTTACATTGGACCAAATTTTCAAGCTCATTTTTTTGTGCCTAATAGCATAAGTCTTTTTGACATATGTTTTGAGCTAGAAATGTAGTACTAGTAATACATGGACAATAAATGGGTGTTGCATATTTCCTCCAAAAGGTGTTTCCCTCCTAGTTAGTGTACTTCAAAGCTCATATCTAGACACACATGAAGAATCTTCTATTTTGTTCATGGCAACGAAAAGGCCTCCTATTGTTTTCTTCCTCATCTAGAAAATTTGACATCCAAAAATTCTTCAATGCAAGAGTTTCACTAACGTTCTTCTAAAGACTAACTTGATCCATTCACATTTGTATAAGCATGCATGTGAGATGTATGGTGAACATAGTCTAAGAATAACCAATCAAATCTACTCAACATGGATGCAATCAACACCATAGGGTGTATTTGACCTAGATTGGAATGAATTAAATAAATCAACATTCTAAAAATGAAAAAGTCTCAAAATTCAATATCAAATCAATACAGAATTTATGGTAGATTAATAAAACTATTGACTAATATGCACTTGTTTCCTAGGTGAGTTGATGTGCAAGGAGACAGTTCTAGAATACAGAGGACAATGAAGCTCTTGATTTATGGAAAATGACCCAAAGACCCTATTCTCGAGATTTCAAATTTTATAATACAATCTCAATGGCTACCCCATGAGCCACTGCTCTCCACAAGCAATCGATACTTACACTTGACGAGAAATGAGAGTACACAGATGATGAAGTCCTATGATATTTAGATCTTGAGAGGTATCAACAACCACTACACCGAGGACCCAATCTCCCACGATCAAGGTAGACACAGTAGAATCTACATCCCAGATTGATGTGCACGAAGAACTTGGACTCTCTAACTCCAAAAAAGAGAATGTTATGGTATTAAAATGGGATCGGTGGAAACGCGTAGCCATCTGTCGGTTGGAAGTGTCATTATAGAATGACAAAACGTATATCCAACCCAGCCAAGGTAACAACACCAACCCCATTCAGGCTTCCAACCACTACTATGAAGCCTGCAAATGAATCAAAGGATTTGCTTATTTCATCTATACCAATAGGGATAGTAGATCATCCTCCAAAGTCATGCTAATCCAATACGTAGAAAAAAAAAATATCACCCAGTAAAACCCATGGTTCCCTTGAAAACCAAGGTAGAAGTTGAGAATAGACAAGTGCAAGAAGTGGAGAATTAGTCGGTGCATGAAGTACCATCCTACCTTAAGGATTATACAATGGATGAGGTGGATGTCTTGCTACTAAGACCACAATGATTAGATGCTGAAAATCCCTCTTCTTCTCAAACTTTGATTTATGATGGACCTGTAGAGGTAAAACCGCTCAACCTAGCTTACCTAGGCGAGGAAGAGCGTATTGTAATAATAGGTGAGGATTTAGTAGGTCAAGACTTAGAATATCTAAAAGTATTATTGCTCGAGTATCGAGTTTGCTTTCGCTTGGAGCTAAAAAAAGCTTAGGGGCATATCATCTGAAGTATCAATACACCATCTCACTAACTTAGAAAGCTAACCTACTACTAGTAGGTCGTACCGATCAATTCATGTTATGTCTAGCTCATCCAAAAGGACTGATGAGATTACTGATGCATGGTTTATCTTTGAGATCGAACACACTCCTTGGGTATCGCCAATTGTGGTTCTACCTAAGAAGTAAAAAACTATGGACCTATGTCGATTTCAAGAAACTCAATGTAGTGACCCATAAAGATAACTCTATCCTACCATTCATAGAGTTTGTATTTGAACAAGTTGCTGGTCATGAGTGTTAGACTTCATTCTGAAATCATTTGTAATGTGAAACTATTTTGCAATTTCACTTGCATCATTGAGATAGTGTCGAAGGTATCGAGACCGGTTGCAGAAATACACATATTGTCGAAACAGTTTCAAGAGATTATCAAATAAAGTTCTAATCGACCAAAAGTTGATAGATTGTCAAGTATTGTTCCAAACTTGACTAAAACAGATTGAATAGTGGAACCCTATCCACTACATTTCAATTCCAATCCCATAGCCCCACATGGCATGCAAATAAACATCACATTTTGTTAGGGGTGTGCCGTCAAGAAAAAAAAAATCAATAAATCAGATTTTCAAGTTGAAGTTATGAAGTTGTTTTCAGAAGTTATTCTTGTACGTTCTCCTCTCTATTTCACCATAGACATAGAATGATTAATAATAAGCTATCACGATTATAGTCTGTGTAAGAGTGAAATTCATAGCAGAATAAAATGCATTATCATCATGCAATCAAAGTAGACAGTGGAAACATTAAGCATATATAATGTATCATCTTCAACACAGACTACTAAATTCGCTACTTATCTCTTCTATTATCTCTCTTAAACTCACTTAATATGATCGAAGTTTCTGCTTCTAAATAATGGCATAATGATCCAACCGTCATTCATTTTTTGCACATGTGAATGATAGTATAGTTGTACTTGTCATAATAGTGAATCGATTTGTTATCACATTAACTATCACTACTACTATCTACTATCCAATCAACAATCAATGTCGAATAGTTATTCGAGTTATGCACAATTTATTTTCAACAATGAGGCCTATAGTTTTATAGATGGTTTCAAAGGCTATAATCAAGTGAAGATCGCACTAAAAGATTGATATAAAATGGCTTTCCACTTAAGGGGATACCTATGGTTACAAGGTAATGCCATTTGGATTGTGCAATGCACCAAGCATGTTCGAAAGAGTTATGTCTTCACAGAATCATCTGTAGAAGTTTCTTGAAATTGTCTTAGATGACCTATGTGTGCCCTCCCTATGAATCAAGCACTTGCATCGCTTAAAAAAAGTGCTCAATTATATGGCATATCACTTAACCTGAAAAATGCCAGATATTTGTTGCTCACGAGATAGTGCTAGGGCATGTTATTTCACAACCGATTGGGACAAAATCAAGGTGATAATTTACTTTCCTAAACCATGAACAATATGTGAAATCTTGGAGTTCATGGGGCATTGCAATTACTAACAAAGATTTGTATTGTATCTCGCTAAGTTATCCAAGCCAATCTATAAAATTACGATCACACTTGAGTGGACACCACCAGCCACAAAAGCTTTTCACAAGCTGAAGCAAATATTACTATCAGCTCCAATCCTTAAATCTCCTAACTAGACTATCGAATTCCACATTCATATCGACACTTCCAAATATGCCATTGGTAGCATTCTAACTCAACTAGAAAAATTTAAGAAGGATTATCCTATGGACTTTGCCAGTTGATAGTTGATACAAGCTACGATCAATTACATCACCATTGAGTAGAAGGCCCCTAGCCATGGTATATAGTGTCAAGAAGTATTGTCACTATCTACTTGCCAACCCCTTTTCATTTTTTGTTGGCCATCAAGCCTTCTATATTCTGTCAACCGGCCATATACCACGAGGTGAATCACCATATGATTGTTGCTACTACAAGAATTTCAATTCTAGATTGTAGTATGCGAAGGTAAGTATCACTATCTAGAAGATCATTTATCCAAGATCCATATTGTACCACCCAGTAGTGGGGGGGTACCAGATGAATTGTCAAATGCAATCCTTTTTTCACAAACACAATATCTGAGTGATCAGTATATATTACAGAATATCTTACGATGGGACGACCACCTCCGAAGATGTGAACAAGCGTTGAACAAGTGCTGGAGGGTTTGCGGATATCTAGACAACCCTAATTAGAGTACTCATTCATTAGAAGTTACTAAGTGAGAGGGATTTGGCACCTTGCATGTAAGTCCAGCCCGACGATCACATAGTTGTTTGATTAGTAGAAAGTTAATAAAAGGACTTTAGGCCTTTTTGCGAGAATTAAATGTCGCAAGGTCTAATAGTCAAGTTAGTAAATAAGGGTTCCCCCCAAATTTCAAATGTCAATAATAAGGGAGGTAGAATGTAAGGATCGCCTAGTGAAGATCCAACTAGATCATACTGCATGCAACCAAAAGGACACCTTTGGAGCAAAACCACCCAACCAACAGGAAATGGGTAGTCAATACCCTAACCACTTCACCCCTATGCCATGGTGAATGAATGCAAGAGAGGAGGGGCTCTTGGCTTCAAAGATCAGAAAATTCAATTGTGTGTGTGTGTGTGTGTGTGTGTGTGTGTGTGTGTGTGTGTGTGTGTGTAGTGCTACAAGAAAGTCCTACAAAGTATGTATGTCATATTGCAAGGATATCAGTTCTTCATACTATTTTGAATAAAATTTCACAAACATGCACATCGACCTGATATTGCAATCTTCAAATGTGATACTCGAATAGCTCTAATATTGCACAATATCTCTTTTTCACGGATGCAATTATTTTCCATTATATTAAACATGACAATTATTTGCAAGGACAATAGTATAAGAAATTGCTACATTGATATTATGTGCCCTCTTATTTTGATTCCACTACCTCGTGTTGATTTCCTACAACAACTAATCATGGCTAAATAAGGTTTAAATCTCTATATTCCATTTGAACATTACTTATGCTAACAAAATTATTGTTGGTAGATTGATAAGGGTATTTATGTAGTTGTGTTGATATGCTAGAACTCTATCATGCAACACAACTATTTAAAAAGGCATGTTTCCCAAGTTTGATCCAATCCAAAGGCTGAGTAGACCTTCGTGTAATTCCAGGTCAAGAATGCTAGTACCTCCCTACCTGATTAATATACAAAAAGAATAAACATAAAAGTGGCATTAAACTCGTTCCTTGGATTATTATGTGCATCCAATATTCGCTAGATGAATTAAGCATTCCCCACAAGCACAAAATAGAACATTGTTGAAATTTAATTTTTTGTTTGTATGACACTGGAAGAAAATTATCTTCAACACAAATTCTATTTTTACAACAATGGGAGTATAATTAGTGATTATGCTAAATTTGGTGTTTGCCTTATTAAAAGTGACTATTATATAACATCCAAAATGATTGATACTTGCACACGCGCGCGCACACACACACACAGAGTGTGTGTGTGAAGGATATAAGAATGATAACTACACTCCTAGTACCATTAAAGGCAGGCACAACACAACATATAGGCACTTTAGAGTATATCAATCATGTCTTGCTCTTTATTTGTAAGAGTAGGTATTTCACTTGCAAATTGTATCCTTATCTAAATCATTGAAATGCAAGTTCAAAAAGGTCCACCATTTTGTTATGCAACATCTACAATTTGATTAGAAAAGTCTTCTTCTCTCCTTGTCATCTAGCAGTTTCAGGTAAGTCCTACCCACCCCATTATCAATTTCTCTAATTGACTTTTGAGGTGACTCTATGATATTAAGCTCTCACCCAAAAGTGCAGCAGGGATGTTCATGGCCTCTAGTTGAGAAGGGTGATTCCCTTGAGCAAGATCCATAATAAATTGCACTGTCTAATACTAAAATTTCACTATCGATTTGCAATTTACTCCTCTTAAGTACTGTCACAATCAAAATTGGTTTCAGGCATACCATCACTTTCTCTAATCATTTTGTCCCCAATGTGTACATTACTAGCGTTGTCTAAAGTTTCAAATCCATATAATGTACCATCTTGTTAACCTTTTTGTTGTGCAAACGGATTGTACTTTCACATTTTGGTTCAAAATTGCATGAACTAGTTGTGCTGATTATCCCAATATTGTATCATTGTCAAACTGTAAACTAAAATCATAAAAACCAAACATGAACTGGAATCGTAATCACGAGATCATTAGTACGTTATACACAAATTCTGATCAAAATTGGGAGAATACATGCTCATGAATTGGATCTTCAATTAGATCTTGAATCAAATGCGATTGATTGTCATGAAACCAAATGTCCAACAAAATTCTTCATCCTGAAAGTGGTGATACGCTGATTAAATTCTGAAATTTGAAATTCATCATGGTAAGATTTATAGGCATGAACATTATAGCTAATATTCCATTTATTCAAAATGATAATTCTCAATAATGTTGATGACCTGAACTGATCAAGGAACAAGAATAGCAAGTGAGACATATCAATAGAGCACAAAAAAATTAGGAGCCTCATGACAATCAGCTCAAAAACATCTATCATGGATCATTTCGAAGCACCTATCTCAAGGAATCCAATTTTGATGCTCCAATCTGGATAAATTGCAACATCCCACCACTACTTTGATCATGTAAATGGACAACTACATGATAAAATAGCTTTCAGCTTCAAGATTTTTACAACTAGAACATTTGAGACAAGGTGAACCCATGAAGCCCACAGCAACGGTGCTTCAAAATCACCCACATTCATCTTCTTGCAAGGAATCCATCAAAGAAAACTTCTAATACTAAAATGGTGCACCAATGTATAAGCTTGTTGCTAGTAGGGCAAAAATACCGGTTAGAATACTTTTACAGCATACCAAAAAAGGATGAGGAGCTGTTCTGTGATGGAATCATTTACCACTACCAACTCTCTACGTGCAGCAAGCAACTTCACCAAAAGAGACTTCGAGGAGAAAATCCCCCTTGGAAGACATGAACTTCTATTGAGTGCACATATATGCATCAAGAAGAATCATGACATTAGGAAGTCGGGTTCTTTTATTAAGGTATAAATTGCTACAATAATGTACATCATTGCTTATAGGGATCTCAAACGTGGCTTTCAGGTATGAGCTGCCAGAGCCTTTGGCTGTCTTGTAATATGTACATGCTCTGGCTAAAGAGCTTCATTTAGCTCCACAGCAGAAAAGAATTAAAGGCAGGTTGGGATGAAAGTTCCAAAAGATGCAGCATCTATGGATATATGAATGTTATGCTGGGTATTACCTCAACATAACAAAGGAGACGTGCAATCTTCAACCTTATGCAGTATGTATGGATACACGAAAAATAGTATTATGGAAATCCAGAGCTTCACAATACAATGAAATTTGGCTTCTACGATTATAACGGTCTTTTTTTGGCCTTGCCATTATCGTCAAGATAGACTTTTACATACTTTCCACCACATGGACAAGGTCACAAATCAGCGTAGTAAATGCTTTCCCTTGAGCATGCCCAGCAGCTGATCAAGCACATGAACTCCATCTTCTCGTAAGCCAGAATGCATGTACTCATTTGTAACCCATACCCTTATGCCAGCTATCCTGGAGGCCGTTGCTTCTGAAATATTAAAATTAACATACATATCCTCATAAAAAACTGCTGCAACAACAGGGACCTAGACAAGCAATCACATGCTGTCAGATTCTTAGAAACATTTACTAGTTAAACTTTTGCCACCAATCTATAGTTTAAGGCAGTGAGGAAAATGCTGCAGTTTTTTCTATTTACTCATTAAATATAAACCATTGAAATTTTGAAAGTTTAAGGAATCAGTTCATATGAGAAAATTGCAACATTTTCCTTAACTGAATTATGCAAAATAGAAACCAGACATGGCTGATTAGGACAGATGTGCACCTTGTTCATGCGAAGGACCTCTTTATTATATAAATATGGCCAATCAACTTTATCAGCAAGGATATATGCTGCCTCTTTTAAAGGGCGTAAAGCTGCTATCTCATCAAACATCCATGGAAACACCATCTGCACAGCCAGACAACACTTTGTAAAATCAACCCTTAAAACACAAATCCTTCAGATTAGCTAACAGGCTAGGTATGCCATAGTAAGCTTACCAGAGGTCATATTAAGGATATATCGTTCAATGTCAGCAGAGTATAAAATTCAGAAGGGAAAGCTTGTTTCTAGTATTCAATTACTTTTATTTAGGTACCTACCATGTCTGCATACACATCAATATACAAACATTGCTAAGTTTATTTGAAAAGCTAAAGACTTTTCTTTAAGCTGTACACACCAGCATGATTGATTCAAAAATACTAAATGGCAATTTTTGTAGTAGAGTGTGAGTGTGATTTGGGAAGCTTCTGAATTTCTTTTAAGGTTCACAGACTGTTGGTATTGAGAATTCCTCCGGAACTTGGTAGGAACTGACTCCTATACTTTTCAACAGTGACAGGATCTTTAATTTTTTGTACCTATTTGATATTGTTTCAAGGTTCTCAACTTGATTTTTGAAAGCAAGATGAGTATTTTCCTGCCCATTAGGGAGTTATGTGATCCATTAAAGGTTGATCATAGGTGGGGTTCTAAATTAAATTGAATCTTTGGTTGGGTTCCTTAGGCCAAGTGGCAGCCCTATGGGCCTCCACCTTGGTCAAAGAGTCAAGAAGGAACAAGTGGGCTCCTTTTTGAGGCCCACATGTCCCTTTTGCATGACAACAGAATGAGGTGCTTAGGGAGAGGGGTAAAGAGTTGTACTTGGAGACCCATTCACTCCATTTCCCTTTTTTTGCAAGTTAGATCCCAAGCTTGTGCATTTTCAAGCCCCTTTGTAATAAACAATTTCCTAATGGAAGGAACTCAAGCTCCAGGCCCAGCCATGGCTGATATGGTGCCATTAATTTGTTGCAGCAACATATAATTGACATAAAGTCTGAACATGAATGGGTGGAGGCGGAGGTGGAGATGAAGGTTACAGCGTAGTCTCAACAAGCCCTCCTTAACCCGATGTTTACCTACCCCTGAGTTTCTCACAAAGGAGAAGAAAGACAAGCACTAGGATGTAACTTTGGCTTGGCTGGATCAATGGAGTTTGTACTTCTCCATGCACGATCTGCGGATAGTTCGAGGATCGCTATGGCCATCATGTTCTTACGAAGGAAGGCATATACTTGGTGGCAGGATCTCAAAGAACGCCCAAAACACTTTCAGGTTGCTTTTATGGCCGCCTTTATGCCGGTGATCAAGACTCTAAGTTCACTAGCAAGTTCTGGCAAGCAATCTTATCCGAGCTCTTCAAACCAGTTGCCAAACTCGCCTCCCCTTTCCTAGCCCGTTGTTTCAACCGCTCTATCATTGATGGTTTTCCCATACCTTGGGCCACCAATCTACTTCACCCTTCTTAAAGCAAGCCATGCCATGAATGTCCACAACTATCGCACTATTATGATTGGTCATACCATGGCCAAGTTGTACGCCACTATTCTCCAGAATTTCGTTACGGCGGAGGCCGATTCTCGACTATTGTATGCGACTGGCCAGGCTGGCTTCAGCCGAGGTTATAGCACTCTTGATCATGTCCTCACCCTACGTACTATCATTGAGGAGGCAAAGCATATGGGCAAGAAGGTATTTGCTTGTTTCGTTGATCTCTCTAAGGCCTTTGATACTGTTCCCCATCATCTTTTGATCAGCAGACTACGTCAGCTTGGCTTTTCCGACTATTCTCGCGGCAGTGGTTGCTCTATATGAGAGATTTATAGCACGTATTCGACTGGGTATTGATTTGTCTTCTCCCATCCGTAGCACTGTTGGTGTCAAGCAAGGTTGTCCACTGTCCCCTCCGCTATTTGCACTTTATATTGATGATCTTGAGCGCCTCATTCGTGAAGAAGGTGGAGATGGTTGCCCGCTGGCTCATTTGCTCATCCCCATTCTGCTTTATGCTGATGACTTTGTCATGCTTTCTCCCTCACCAGAAGGGTTGCAGTGTCACTTACAGGTCTTACATCAGTTTTGTGTTGCTTGGGGTCTCTCTGTTAACTTAAAAAAGACGAAGATCATGATTTTCAACACCAATCGACAGGGCCTTCACAATTATCAATTCTTCTATGACGGCCAGGAAGTTGACATTGTTGCCTCTTATATTTACCTGGGAGTCATGTTTACTGCGCCCCTTCCTGGTTTCTGCCAGGCTACATTTGCGCACATTTCCTTCGGTCTTTCAGCATTGGTCCAATTCGAGCGTGGTTGTACAATGAATCCTATTTTTGATCCCGCTACTAGATGCCAGTTGTTTCACACACAAGTGGTTCCAGCAGTAATGTATGCCTCCGAGATCTGGTTGCCAGGACTTTCTCTCCGGCACTGGGCAGGCATTTCTCGCATTCAGGCCACTATGTTGGGTCGCATGATACGTGCCAAGAATACCACCCTCATGATATCCTATGTGTTGAGTTTGCTACTCCTCCGATCATCCTTGAGGGCTTTTTCCGCCTTATTCTTTTTCTTCAGCGGATTCAGGAGATTCGTGCATCTCACCCGGATAGTTACATAGTTGTTGCGGTTACTTCTTCACGTGTCCTAGTGCCAAGCTCTCATGGTACCAGCAGACGTATGATCTCTTACGACATTTGGGCATCTCTATCATGGATCTTCCTCGTGGTACGCATTCATATGTCCGAGGCTATTTATTCTGTCAATATATGCAGCAGACCTTCCCGCACTCGACTGAGCTATTACCAGACAACTTCCTCTCTCTAGATCCTTTTGGTTTGCCATTGTTGCCGCTCTATCTCTCACAACCCCTATCACACGTCCTGCGCTATCATCTTGGGCAGTTGCGCATCTCCTCTTATCACCTTGCTATTGAGGCCGGTCGTGCATGGGATATCCCCCGGGAGCATTTTTTATGTCGCTTGTGCTCGTTGCAGGAGGTGGAAGATGAAGCCCATTTCCTCCTCAGATGTCCGTTGTATTATGAGATACGCGGAGGTATTATTGTCTCTTTCGCGATGGCCCACATACACTTTCGTTGATATGTACTTATTCTTCGCCTGGCCCAGGTTGTGGACGTTGGTCCTCTTTATGTAGTTCTTCTGTTATAACTGGCCTGGGTTGTGGGCTTATTTCACTTCTGCTTTGTTCTACTTTCATTCGTAGCTAGTTTATAGCATTTTACGTCCATGTCCTCCTATGGATGATGCTCCCGATGTTGCTTGTACATATTTTCTTTTTGGTCTTATACACCCACAGGTGCCCAAAAGACGTTAATAAAGCTCTCTCTCTCTCTCTCTCTCTCTCTCTCTCTCTCTCTCTCTCTCTCTCTCTCTCTCTCTCTCTCTCTCTCTCTCGGAGAAGCCATCGTTGGTGGAGTCGTGGGTTTGCAGGTGCGCTTCCAGGGAAATAGATTGTATGCTCGGGTGCGCCTCCAGGGAAAGCAGGTTGTATGCTTTCGTTGATTAGAGGTTGCAGGTCTGGTGAGCACTAATCTCTTTGAGGTAGCGCTGCCTCTACTGGGCTTCATAGCTTCGTCCAGGAAGATGATGAACACCTCCTACTAAAATCGCACTTGAGACAATGAAGAACCACCGTTTTTTGAGGAAGAATAACTACTTCCAATCGCATCTGAGAGAGCTATAGAATCAACACATTCCAGAGGCAGAAGCTCCTTTGTTGTCCGAGCGCTGCTAGAGGAGGCAAAATTTACCTACATTCCATCGTTGCCAGAGGAAGCAAAAAGTTACTCATTTTCATCGCTGACAGAGCGCTGACAAAGGAGGCAAAAAGCTACTCATTTCCATCGCTGACAGAGGGTTGAAAGAATGGGCATTCTGTTTCTGCCATCCATCGCATTTTGGACTAAATGGTTTGTCAATAATCAGAGGCAGAACACCTGTCTGTCTGCCATTGCATTTTAGGAGGCTCGCTACTTCTGTCGCACTTCAAAGAAGGAGGCTTGCTCCTTCTGCTTCATCGCACTCCAAAGAAGGTTGCTTTTCTTGGAAGAGCCATCACAATCTGGGCTATAAGCCAATTCTACCTGGGGAAGCTCCATGGCTCCCAAGAAAAAAGGAGGTGCCCCTACGCCCCCCCTCCTCTATTCACCTCTTCTCCTCCTCCATCATCTGAGATGGAGGGGGATGCTATTTCACCTACAGCAATCCCATCATTGGCTGCACTAGAAGGCATCACTAGTGCACCTTCTATTTTCACTGACAATCCACTTGCTATCGCATAAATGAATCAGCAGTCCACGGTCGATTACACTCCTTCCAAGCCTATTGAGAGTCTTTATGCCTATGATATCGGTTTCATCTGAAACGAAATCCTCGGCCTTAAGAAACAACTACACTTTTTTGAAATGGCGAATAGCAAATTGGTTATGAATCTCGTGGGTGTCAAAGAACGGGTGGAGCAGCTTGAGGAAGAAAATGTATATCTTAAGCAACAGATTGCAGAACATGTACCTCCTTCGGACGAAAGTTCCAACAAAATATCTTGCTTGGAAAAACAAGTCGAAGAGACAAAGACATGGCAGCACTCTTCAAACCGGATGATATGGGCAGCAAACTCTCATCACTTGCAAAACAGGTTGAAAAAACGACATTGATCCTCAAACAATGTAATCACCCCCATATCTCAGCCTCTATGATGGATAACAATTTGGAGATAGTTTTGGATGAACAAGCTAGAAGAGCTAAAAAGGCTCTTAATATTAGAGTAAGAGGCATTGCCAATGGCCGTAAACCAATAGACGAAGCTACAGATTTACTCGTTTCCAAGTTATCTCATGTTGTTGATGGTTTTGATACGGCATGGCGTAGTAAATTTGATGACAACGTTCTTTTTATCAAATTTCGCTCTCTTCAACACCGCAATGCAGCCCTTCGGCTTAGAACAAAACTCAAAGGCACTTTCATTTATATAGATGATGATTTGACAAATACCCAATGGTTAGCAAGGAAAAACATTATTCACGAAGCAAAAGAAAAAGGGAAAAGGGTCGTTTTTATCGACGGCAAACCGCGATATTTTGACCTCCTCTCACACTAGGAACTTGGGGCTCCCGGGTTTAGGAGCTGCCCGAGATCCCCTACCATTTTGAGACTTGGCTTCTAGAATTGCAATGGTTTTTTATCATCATCATCGGTAGGAGATTTTACTGATTTTATTAGCAAATGTGACATTTTGTTGTTGGCTGAAACCCATGAGTCTTTATATCATCCTCTTCCACATACACAGGATTACTCTTGGCATTCTGTTTTTCGCCCATTTGTGAGAGGAAAAACCTGTCGTGGATCTGGCGGAGTAGCTTGTTTATACAGAGCCACCTCAATTACGATGGTTAAGCAAGATCCACATGCTCGATATATATGGCTACATACTATTGGTTCATTATTGGGATTACCTCAAGACATTTATATGGCTGTATGTTACTTTGCTCCATAGAGTTTGGCGTTTGCTGAATTTGGTGGGGACCCATTTCAGGCACTCTCAGATGATATTGCTGTTTTTTCTTTGCAGGGCTACATTCTATTAGCAGGAGATTTCAACACCCGTACTAGCTCCAGACAGATAGAATTTCATGCAGATACTGACTTTCTTCGGCTTCATCCTCTGGATATGGGACTTGATCGAGTATCACAGGATGCACACATTTCAGTTACATCTTTTGGAGAGCAGTTGATTACTCTTGCAGAGACATTCTCTTGCCATCCTGAACGGCCTCACACAGTGGCCTTCCTCATCAGCGTTTACATGTTATCCTCATGGTGGAGGACAGTGTGTAGTTGACTACTTTGTTAGATCACCTGCTTTGATCCCTCACATATCTGATTTCTCCATTACACCTCCTACCATCTTTGATCACTCACTCCTACACCTCTCACTTGGTCACATAACCCCGTCTTCCAAAGTTCCACGCTCCTCTTCTACTAACAAACGTGTTCCTTTTACTCATTCTGGACTCACAAACTACGCTACAACCATGTCCCAACTACTTACTAATTTCCCTTTCACGGCATCAGTTGAGCAACAAGCCACTTTTCTCTCTAAATCCCTCTTATCTGCGGCATCCTCATCTTTCCCCACCAAGACGATATCATCTCATAGACGCGTTCACAACTGCTGGTATGATGCCGAATGTCGCTCTCTTCACAAACATGTGGTATATGCCAGATTACACTCCCCTACAACACTCAAACAACACCAGAAAAAGTATCATAAAGCCACCAGAACAAAGAAGATAACATACCTACGCTCACTCTGCCAACGGTTGATCGACTCTTTAGATTCCCCTTCCTCCTCCTTTTTCTGGAAACATTTCACCATATCCTCTTCGACTTTGGCCCCCATAGCAACCGAATCCTGGGTCGAATATGCCACAAAACTTTATACCCTAGACTCCCCTCCTACCTTACTCTCACCACGACCTGCCCGCTGCATGCTTTTTACTCCACACATGGTTGAAAATGCCATTAACCATGCCAAACTTCATATGGCCACTGACTATGATTCTCTAAACGTGGATTTCCTAAAACCTGTAGCACATCTTATCTCGCCCTTTATTGCTCACGCTTTTAACACCGCTGTGACCTCTGGTTTTCCTACCGCATGGTGTACTAATATCCTTCATCCCATCCTCAAGGCAGGTGATCCCATGAATGTAGAAAACTACCGTACTATTATGATTGGTCACACTTTGTCTAAGATCTATGGTTCCATTTTACAGACGGTTACTGGATCTTTTGCTGAGACTGAGGATTTACATGCTATGGGCCAGGCTGGGTTCAGACCAGGATACTCTACCTCAGATCAGATTTTCATTTTGAGATGCATCATTGAGGAGGCACGACATCAGAGACAGAGAGTTTTTGGTATGATGCGATATGTAAACATCTCCATCTCCAAGCCAAGCTAGCCCAAATACATACCCCACATCTTTTACATTACCTCAGATGCCCATACAATTGTACTTGTCGGAAAAAGCAAAGCTATGAGAGTAATGATGGGAAAGAACTGATAGACCTTCTCTTTAGTTCATCGAGGAAAAGGTCATGCATCCTCGGTCAGTCTTGAGCACTTTTGCTTTAGAAAGTATATTCGGGATGCCTCGAATGAGTGCAGATTATTCAATACTATGGTCTCAACTACCACTTTCTAAGTCAAAGTGGGCCAGTATTTCTCGTATACAAAAGACTCTTTGAATCCTTGAATCCTATGTATACCATGACAAGACGAAGATTTTAAGACACTGACTCTCGCTTGGTGCCAATTCCATGACTAAAGTCCATCAATACGCTAACTCAAAGAAAAGCTATCTTACATTTTCTTATGCTCCAGAAGATCCATGAACAAGACAGGCCTAAGCTTATTAGCTAAGCATAAGCCTGACAAAATAAAACTTGGCTAATACCATTATGGCATCAAGGGTCCACAATCCAAAATATTGTGTTAAACATCACACAGTTGCATCACGCATGAATGAACTATGCATGGGCATAGCTTGAAAGAAAAGTCTTAGACTTTATTACAAGGGTTGGAACCCAAATCAAAACATCAAAAGTATGCAAACATAAGGGAAAGACTAGAAGTGCCATTCTAAGTAAAGAACCAATGTTGAAAGCTGATGAGATAGCAATTTCTTGCGAAAAGAAAGTCGCTTTTGTTTGGTGACATGCTTTCATCTGATACCCATATTGCCGATAAAAAAACCAAAAATAAAATATATAAAAAAAAACGTTTCTGGAATTTTTTTTTTAATTTCAGAAACGCGTTTCTGAACGCGATTCTGAAAAGGTTTCAGAAACGCAGTGCATCTATGGTACAGATCCACAGGAAAATCTAAACAAGTAGGATCCATGACTTAATAACCTTTGCATTGACATGAAGTACATGTATAATTCACTTGGATGCATGGAATGACTCTAAGACCCCAAATTACAATTTTACATGGCACAATGTGTGCATTACATATATAGTAATTCACATGAAAACCGAATAGACATTACTTCCAAAACCCTTCTAACAAATTACCTCTCCTGTAAAGAGCACTGGTGCACTCTTCCTTGCAGATAATAAGGCTTCAAATTGAACTCCCATTTCTTCCCTCACTCTCTGAGCTGCCCATTTTGATGCAGCCGCCTGTGAAACAATAAAATTCTAAAACTTTGCTAACGTTGTGCAGATCATTTGAAACAAGCACTTCAAGTAGGGCATCAACAACCCTTCAAGTATATCCTTGTGAAAAATACCTGGCAATATATGGATTCTTGCATCACTGCATACAAGGGATTTGTGCCAAAATCAAGCCAATTTTCATACTGCAGACAGTGACCAAATACAGAAGAAAAATCTCATTCGGACAGAATATTTCAGAACTGCACAGGCTTCAGAAAGATACATTTATTGCAGCAATGGAAGTCTTCATAAAAACTTAATAATTCAAAGCACAAAGTTATCGTTGAACAGGAAAATTCAGCCAAATCTAGACCACAATTACGATGCTTCATTATTTCATACATATTTTTCCAAGATTTCATCTGTTTATTCAGTGCTCATAGATACGAAAGGCTATGAAAAAGGACATCAGTAAATTCAATAAGTAAAATTAGCAAAGTTATTCTAGATTTTATTCATCCAGAATTTTGCTATTACAAGTCCCTTAAAATCCATAAATATAAAAGGGTATATGAAGAAGATGATACCATCCGTAAAAACGTGTAGCTTAGCTGCTTTTTTGCTCCAGACACCAATATGGGGTCCCAAGCCCTTTCGAAACTGAAAAACATCTCAAACATCAGTTTATCATCAAAGTAAGACAGAACTGCAAGAATTGCACTCAGCTACACAGGTGTGACCTTACATGTAATGTAGGCGCTCAAAACCTCCAGAGGAGCCCAAACCCGATAAGCCAAGCAGTTGAAGACCCCTTGGTGTCAATCTACCACCTGATGGCAAAGTCACCTGTAACACAACTGTTATTATGCTATAACAAAACAAGTTACAGGAAAATCTATACTCCAACAAAACAAGGGTCCAAAAATTGCAGATAGTTGGCATTTGGTACCAATTTTCTACTTCAGGTCACCGTCTGGTGTTTCTTGTCTGCCAACGATCAATCTTGTGGTAATATGATGTTTACTTTGACATATCCATATTCTTTCCCTGATTGTCTTTAGTTTTCATGATTAGATCCTTATTAAGAAGATGCAAAGAATTGTTTCAATCGTAACAAGCAGCAATTAAGCTTCTACACTTACTAGCAAAAGTTCAGATTTGCTTAAAACTTTTGCTCGGAAAAAATGAATTGTGATCCTTTTGATACAGCACCAAAGACTAGAAGCACTTTACATTTCAGAAAACTGAGAAAATTGAATATATATCGAAATCCATCCACTTCAAAGTCAATCCAAGGCTCAGAAATAGCTAATTATAACTTGCACAACAGCATATATTTCAAAACCTTGCGCACTAGAAGGGGAAAAACTAAAAGTCTAACCATTTAAAAGACTTCCTTACAAAAGTTTGATATTTCAACAACTTAAATTCGTGACTTGAGAAATTGAAGTGTAATAAGAAGCTCACCCCTCCTTCATTTTCTGCCAAATAAAGAACTACTTCACGTACAACCTCTTCATCTTGAGGAAAACGCTCGTAATATTTAAAATTCTGTATAAGAACTCGCTTAAAGCATGCACGATAAACAGCTTCTGCAGAGCAACCTCCATCCAAAGGTGGAAGACCCCCAGTCAATATGACATGCCGTAAACCAGTTGGTGCCATGCTCAAGTATGTAATTGCACAAAAGCCCCCGTAACTCTGCCAGATCACAGCAAAATCTCAGTGCTCCCTTCTCCAATTATGTACTAAACCACATTAACAACAAAGAACAAAAGAAATCACCCAGTACAATGAAAATCAATTTAGCAGTTTGAAATTAACAGACTAAGGTCACAACCTGCCCTAATACGGACCAAGGTTCTCCATTTGGTACTAAGAAACTTCTTATAAGCTCTGCATCTCTGACAATGTTATCCGCACGAAAATGCTGCAAGTAGGAAGCTTCTTCCTTTGCAGACTCCAACTGGGCCATAGATTGTGCGGTCAGAGGAGTTGATAGGCCAGTGCCACGCTGCAAGGAATACCATCACACGTCTATAAGAAAAAAGCCATGTTCTCTCAGGGGAATAACAAACTATGGACACTTCAAATGAACCCCATGTCACAGCTTAGGTTATTACCTTGGAGATTAAGGCCAAAATAATCTGTATTTGAATATTATTTTGATGTGTAAATATTTATTTGCAATCTTCAACCCTATGGAGTCACACCATCAAGTTTATCATGCATAGCATGGCCAAATGCTACAACATATCTATCACTTAAAATATAGCTGAGATGCCAGCAGAACACGTTTCGCTGGCAGAGCATTCCGGAACACTAAAAAAATTTGCAAACATTTTGCAAATTTTTTGCATTCGTCGAGGTGTGCGTTCCCGAGAGAATAGGGGGGTGCAAATTTTTTTATGCTTGTTGGATTGATGCGATTGAGCAGTCTACGACAACTGGGACGTAGTGGGCACGGTGTCAGACACAGTAAGTGAGCGTGGCGTTCCTTATGATTACAATATGATTTGCTATGGTTCAGTATGGCTCCTTGTGTTTTCAGATGCTTTAGGGAGAGAGAGGTTGATGATACATTCTGAAACCCCCTTGTTGAGAAGTATGCTGTCCTTTTTCAGGAATCACTGAATCAGCAACACAGTAAATAATATTTGGCAAAAGGGGCTCGCACAATGCATAAAAAAATTTCAAAAAGTTGCTAGATCCCCCATAAAAAATCCGACACCCATATTGCCAAAGGAAAAAAAGACACATTCCCGAGGCAGCATTCCAACGCAAAATCCCAGAATGTGTTCCGGGACGCATTCCGGAAAGCGGAGTGCATCTCTGACGAATACATATGTCTATTGTATTATAGTACTAAGTAATGTATCATCTTGATGATCTTTAGCTTATAACACTTGCGCATAGGTGTACGATCGCAGTAGATCTAACGGGTTTTGGCTGACATAAACTATAACTTCTATGTATGTTATATGAACGTTATATATGCTTCAAAGAGATATTCTCAAATCTTTGTTTTAGAACTCAACACACTATTTCTAAACACACTTTCTTGTGAAAGCAGTGGTTCTCAATTCTAACTTTTTTAGGCCATGCATTACAATACATGTGCTTTATTGCTGCACTTGAGTCCAGAACAACAATTTCAAAACAGGCAGTGGTTTAGGCCATAATGTGATTGAAAGATTTTTTGAAAGTATTGAGATTTTCTCCAAACTTTTCAGGGTGGTTTTTGTTTAGGATCAAGGTGAGGAACATTGTTTTCTACACAAACTAGAATGAGGAAAAATTAGGAGCATGTTTTGGTAATGATTTTTTTTCCATTTCAACCATTCATCAATGAGCATTCATGAACTTTAAAAAAACTTGAATATGGAGCGTTTTTGGATCACATACGGATGTCCAGAGTCCAAATACTAGAAGAGTATCACAATTCACAAAATTGCATCATATTAGCATTGCATAGTGGGGAAGAGTCAACACAAAATGAAATATTGTAAACGCCCTAGTACATAGTGATTCCAATTGAAGACCTATGACATAGACCTAGAGCCTAAACAAACTCAAACAACAAATGACAAATCTAAACATCCTCATTATGACAACTTCTGACCTCTCCATGAGAGGACAAAATTGAATGGAAATGATCATGATATGCCTCTACTATTGTCTACAGGTCGACCACGAGCCTTCCATGAATGTGTTGCCTTTGTCCACTTGAGTGGTTGTTGAATTTGCATCCACGTATAGATCTGTTAAATGCTCAAGGCCTCAGTCCTGCCTCTGCTTTGCAAATTTTCCGTGCCACATCATGATATTTCTCCACCTCAAAATCAGCCTCCATCCTAAACGTTTGTTGCCTTGATATCTCAAAGGGTGTTGGGGATTTCTTCTGCCAATTTTTTGACAGAGAAATCCCCAAAATCATAAGTATCAAACGAGGAGCGTTAGTAGCAACTTATTCTAACCAAAAGCTATCTCCCTTGCATTGTGTAATGTATCTCATTGTCTCATTGATTCCTTAGTCATCTAGGTTTGTCGATTACCAATTGTTTATATTGTCATTGTATAGAGCTTTGAGATATCAAAGGCAAAGAAGCACGCACTCCACGCATCTGTACTCTGATCTATTCAAATCAAGTTTTTATTCAATCAAGAGTGCATTAATGTACTGATATATTTCTCTTCATCTGACACACTACCGATCCATCAGCAAGCTCACGCAATCTCATTCCGTTGCCAGTAACTCGGAGTATTCGTCTCTAAGTGAATTGATCCAGAGCTTCTCCTCTGGACATCCGATCATCCACCATCCTTTCTCTATATGTTTGGACATTTTGGTAACCTCTTCACCGAGTTTCTATCACACTTGGGTCCAGTAGCTCTCTTCCTTCCTTGGTGTTCTATTTGGTGAACATTTTAGCAATTTCACCACCTATTGGTTGCTGAATTTTCTGTCACACTTGGGCAGCCTATTGTGGCCTGATTCCATTGGTGTTTGTCTATGTTGAGGTTATGATTAGTGTCCTCTCCCTCAAGGTTTGTGCTTTTTCCGCATTCTTTTGATCATGGCCCATGGCTCTACATCTGCCTCTCACTCTGATGAGACTCCTCATCTTTCCGCTATGGATGCAATTCTTCAACAGCTTTAGCTCATACAACAAGAGTTTGGATCCAGAGTCTAATGTTTGCTTGAATCGTGGTTTGAACCACAAATTGTGGTTCAAACAGGCCGGTTCGAACCACGGTTTGGCTCAAACGGTTGTCTGCTAAAAAAATTCTTGTATTTGTGGCCAGGGCCCAAGAGTCTCCAAACCACATTTTTGGAGAGGAGAGGTGAGAAGAGGGGAGAAGAGGAGAGGGAGTAAAGAGAAGAGGAGAGAGGGAGTGAGAGAAGAGATTAGAGGAGAGGAGGCTTTTTGCCATGATTTTGCCATTAAGAGTTGAAACTTGAGAGGAGCATCGATAAAATGATCAATCATCATTGGAATCCAAAGGTTGAGAGATCTCCACTTTGACTAGCAATTATAGATTTAAACAAGAGGGTGATGGGACATTTTAGATCTCGATTCTCAGGAGAACTTATTCAAGATGGAACTAAAATACCATAGGTGTGAATTTTGAAACAAGGATGCGCACTTTCGCCTACATTGTTCAACCTAAAGTTTATATCAATGAGTTGGAGTCGGTGATACAATATTTTGCTGTGACTCGTGACTCATCTAGGGGAGATTTGGGTCTCCACTCTAATATACGATATCCACATCCAAAGAGGGGCCCCAGCTAGTGCTACAATGAATTATGAAACATTGCTTTGTGCAGTGTACTTTTACGGAAGGCAGAGAGGTCTCAAGTTTGGAGGTGAGAAGACCAAACTAAATTCTTATTGATGCATAAATGATCATGCTAGCTTTTTGCAATACAGACATCCCCAACTTAGCTTGATACTAAGTTTATGTAATGTGAATCATAATTTATCCTCAAAACGAGTCAAATTTCAATAGAAGACCCTAACCCTAAACCGGTTCAAAAAGTTCGACAGTTCGAATCGACTTGAGGCATGGACTGTCACTCCTCCAACATGAAGATTACGGATCCATGAGAAGTACCCTCATGCTTGCTGCGACTAAAAGTCAAGAGTTGGTCCATTGCTTCATGTCTCCCTTCATGATTTTGTTGTGATTAGTTGCCCCCCTCATGGCAAAGATCCATTGTAATGTTGGTAATGCACACTTTTCGCCGCAACATGCCAGACAACCTAGTTTTATTCTACAACTCCTGGTGAACAAGCTCCAAGAACTATCGTAGCCCAAACTCGAGCTCTAGAGCTCGCTTGATTGGCTCGTCCGCAGGTCGGAGGCTCAGTTAGACCAGACCTGGAAAGGTAGCTCATCCACAAGTTGGATAGCCATGTTCATCTAGGCTTTGAAACTAGGAGTGTCACTTGGATGAGTCTTATGGGAGCATTTTGGGGCTCTCGAGCCAACTTTACAACATCCTCCCCACTTGCCTAACCAACCAGCAAATCACTTACATTTGACAAAATGCCAACAAGAACTAGTTCCATGGGACAGCTCTATCGAAAAGTGGTGGTATGATCGGATGTCCAAAGGAGAAGCTTTGGATCGATTCACTCAAAGATAAATACTCCAAGTTACTGGCAGCAAAATGAGATTGTGTGAGCTTGCTGGTGGATCGGTAGTGTGTCAAATAGCTAATAAGATTGAAGAGAGATTAATCAGTACATTAGTGCAAGAATAAAACAGTAGTGTGAGACAAAATTGCACTCTTGATTGAAACAAAATTGATCTCAATAGATCAGAGTACAAAATGCATGAAGCACGCAATTCTGGTTGCGCAAGTTTGAAAATGCTTCATCGCTTGATCATTGATTATTTTTTATGATCTACCTAATGATATATACAGTTGAATGATCATTGTAGATCAGTGACTGAGTACAAGAAAGTATGACTATACATCTTTATTAGTTCTACTTGACCCGTCCTATGTTAGATAGCAGTCATTCTAGATAGTAATGAGAATGTACATAGTAGATAAATTGTCAACGTCGTCCTCTGATCGCGAAGTCGGTTGGAACAGTTGATAGGGTCAAAATAGGTTATGGGTCGAAATAGGTTATGAGTCGCAATAAGCGTCGGGTCGAAATAAGCGCTAGGTGGAAATAGGTGTCGGAAGTGTCTAATCAAAATAGGCTTGAGTCGATTCGCTCCGTCGACCCAAGCCAGGATCAAAATCCACAACTTCATGATGCTCATTAAAAAGTGGGTTTCCACTTGAGCTTTGAAATCCAACAACCGCCCTTAATGTGGATCCTAAAATTTTTCGGTCTTCAAATTTAAAATATTATTAAATCTGATGTGGTTGTCTTTCGATAGTGTTTTGGTAAAGTAGTCTGCTACCATAAAATCGGTCCCGCATTAAATGAGTGAAACTTCCTTACTCTGCACCTTTTCCACGAGATAACGATATTTGATTTTGATATGCGTGCTTCGAGAATGAAATCTTGGATTCAAGGATAGTGCTATTGTGCTTTGATTGTCACAATAGAGAATTGCTGATTATTGTTGAGCAAGGTCGATATCTACAAGCAGGTTTCTAAGCCAAATTGCCTCCTTGGTAGCATTTGTGGCAGCAATGTATTCCAATTCTGTTGAAGATAGTGCTACTGAGGTCTATTTTCAGCTGTTCTAAGATATTGGGCCTCGGTTGAATAGAAAGACAAAATCAAAAGTCAATTTTCTGATGTCAATATCTCTTGCCCAATCTACATCTGTGTATCCTTCAAGAATATTGGCGAATTGGCTGCCTCCATAGCAAATGCATAAGTCTTTGGTGGCTTCAATCTATTTCAAGACCTTCAAGAAAGCTTTCCAATGTATCATCCCTAGATTAGAAAGAAATTGGCTCAACGAGCTTATGGAGTATGCTAGATCGGGTCGAGTGCATAACATAGCATACATTAATGAGCCTACAATGGAATGAAAAGGATATTGCTTTATGGCCTCCATTTCTGCCTCTGTTTATGGACATTGCTCCTTCGATAGCTTTAATCCTGGATCGAGTGGAAATAACATAGCATACATTAATGAGCCTACAATGGAATGAAAAGGATATTGCTTCATGGCCTCCATTTCTGCCTCTGTTTATGGACATTGCTCCTTTGATAGCTTCAATCCTAGATCAAGTGGAAATAAACTCAGTTTACAATTGGACAAGCCATATTTACTCAGCACATTAGTCAAGTATCGTTGTTGACTAATGAAAATCAGTCTACTGGGTCGATCTCTATGGACCTAGATTTCGAGACAATAGTGCACTGGGCCCAAATCTATCATCTCGTACTCTTTTGCTAGCATGCCTTTGACATCCTTCAAATATTTTATATCATTACTGAATCACAATGTATCATCAACATATAAGGTGATGATTATGAAGGAAGTAGAAACAGATTTGAATAAACATTCGAATCTGGTGAGTTTGGAATAAAGCCATTCTCGATAAAGAATTGGTTGATTTTCTAGAACCAAGCCCTTGGGGACTGTTCAAGTCCATAGAGAGCTTTGTGGATCTTGCATACAAGGTGCTCTTGACCTTTGAGCTCGTATACTTCCGGCTGTGACATATAAGTGTCCTCTTCAACGATCCCATTAGAAATGTTGTTTGTGACAAATTCCAAGGCCTAGCTATGGAGCATCATAACAGCATAGTAAGAACACTATGAAACCTTGAAAAAACCAGCTATGGAGTAGAAGACAAAAGCGAGAGAGAGAGGACTTCAAAGCTCACACAGCTTTAATGATTATTCAAAGAGTAGTAGGGCGAGGAAACCCCTCCAAACTTTGGGCTACTTTTAGCATGTAATCTATAGAGGTGTGTCTTGCTAATTCTAGCTCTAGGACCCACATGGGTCCTCAACCTACTTGTTATTACTTGCCTAATTAGCACAAGTGGGGTGTACTATGTACATAAATGTTTTACCCCCATGTCTTATGTACAACTTACAAGTTACAAGTATACAAGCCTTAAGGGGCAAAATAGGCATTTATTTCAACACCCCCCCTCAATGTTGTTCATACCAACACCTAGCATGCTACGAAACTATTCAAATCTTTCTCTACTAAGTGCCTTAGTAAAGATATATGCTGCTTGATTGTTGGTATCACAGTACTCAAGCTGAATTTCTCCGCTTTGTATCTTCTCTCGTAAGAAGTGCTGGTCCACCTCAATATGCTTCGTACGAGCATGGAAGTCTCCTGAGCCGACATACCTCAAAACCCTCTTAGCTGCTTTCCAATGTGCTTCAATTGGAGAACTCATGAAAAGGAGTGCCATCATCTCTAGATGGCTTCCTGCTAGTATCAATGGGCGTGGATACAGGTTTGCAATCCTGCATGTTGAACCTGTTCAAGACTTCACATGCATAGTTAGCTTGGGAAATAAACACACAGTTTTCCTTTTTCCAAACCTCCAAGCCAAGACAATAGTGGATTAGACCCAAATCCTTCATCTCGAACTCATTTGATAAATGAGCCTTCACCTTTTCAATAAGCTGCCCATTGTTACCCATGATGACCAAGTCATCCACATAGAGAACTATCAAAACAATGTTCCCATCTTCCTTCTTCACAAACAGGTTGAAATCCGACTGACTCTTTATGAATTGCTCCTTGGCAAAATAGTCGTCAATACAATATACCAGGCCCTGGGTGCCTGCTTCAAACCATATAAGGCCTTCTTAAGCCTTGCCCTTAGCCTCAAAACCTTGTGGTTGTTCTATGTAGACTTCTTCAGCCAACTGCCTATTGAGAAAAACACTCTTCATGTCCATTTGATGGACCTCCCAACCAAAAAATGCAGCCAATGCTAAAACCAACCCGATAGACGTCATCTTAGCTACAGGTGCAAACGTCTCATCATAGTCCAAGCCCTCCTTCTGTGCATAGCCTTTAGCAATCAGCCTTGCCTTTGCTTTTCGATGCTCCCATCCGATTTGTATTTGGTCCTATAGACCCACTTACAGCCAATAGGACGCTTCCCTTTTAGTAACTTCACCAAATCCCATGTATCATTCTTGAGAATGGAGTCGTACTCCTCTTGCATAGCATGTTGCCATACCTTCTCATTTGTTGCCTCAACGAATGTATGCGGATCTTGTGAATCTAAAATAGTAGTCATAAGTGCATAGTTTGTCTCCTGGTGTTCATGCTGTTGGGCTTGCCTTTGAGACCTCCTAGCCCCTGAATTGCTGCTCTCTCCCTCATCCAATATCAAACCATCCTGCACAGTTTGCCAATACCACTTGGGAAACTTCTTCCTTGCAGTTGGTGATGAAGACAGTGAATAGGACTCAACAGATTTGCCCCTTTCCTTCCGCTTCCTAGCCTCCTCGGATTCTTCCTCTTGATCACTCATATGATCATCCTGAGGCTCCCCAATATATGGATGTGGATCATCAAGTATTGGCACAAATTCACTTGTACCATCCATCTCAAATTCCTCTATAGGAGGCGTTTGATCTGCTTCAAAGATCACAGCTCGAATTATGACCCTCTTCTTGCTAGTAAGATCGTAAAGTCAGTAAGCTTTGCTTTCTTCACTGTATCCCAAGAAAATACACTTTGCTGATTTTGCATCCAGCTTCTTCCTATTATCCTTTGGAATATGGGCATAGGCCGTACAACCAAACACTCGCAAAGCGCCCACCTTGGGCTTAATGCCGCTAAATGCCTCTTCTGAAGTCCTGCCTTCCACAACTTTAGTTGGACTTCTATTCAACAGAAACACCGCTGTGTGCATTGCCTCGCCCCAAAAAGAGTTGGGCAACCCCTTTGCCTTGAGCATGCACCTTGCACACTCCACAAGAGTTCGGTTCTTTCTCTCGGCTACGCCATTTTGCCGAGGGGTATGAGGAGCTATAAGCTGCTTTTTGATCCCATTGGCCTTGCAGAATTCCACAAATTCTGTCTTAATGAACTCTCCACCACCGTCTGACCTGAGCATCTTTATCTTCTTTCCTGAATGTTCTTCTACCAAAGCTTTGAAATGCTGGAAGTACTTGAATGCTTCAGATTTTAGCTTCAAGAAATAAATCCAAATCTTTCGTGAGAAGTCATCAATAAAGGTCATAAAGTAAAATGCCCCCCCTGCAGATTTGGTTTGGGTTGGCCCCCACAAATCTGAATGTACCAAGTCAAGTATGCATGCTGCCCTGGTGGTGCTCTCCCTTGAGAAACTTATGTCTTTGTTGTTTTCCCATAGTGCAAGCCTCGCAAACTGAAGAGCTTGGCTTAACAACTGGAAGCCCCTCCACCATATGATGTTGGTTCAACACCTGCATGCTTTGGTTGCCAAGATGTCCATACCTCTCATGCCACAACCTATCCACATCACTTCCTTTTGTTGTATAAGCATGTTGACTAGGGATAGAAGTGTACAACCTTTATAAATTGTCTTCCTGCAATCCTTTGGCCACAACCTTCATATTATCACTCAAGTCCAACACAAGACAAGAAGTAGCATCAAATTCTACTTTCATATTTTGTTGAGTGATAGCTCCTACTGAAAGAAGATTTTTAGCAAGTCCTGGTAGTAAGTAGGTACATATAAGATATTCTTAATGACTTTGACTTCTCCTGATGGAAGCTTTACATGTACTGTGCCCTTTCCCTTGACCTTGTGTGTTGAGTTGTCACCTAGGCACACCTCTTGTCCATCACAAATCCCCACAAAGGTATCAAACCAATCCCTATGAGGGGTCATGTGCTTTGAAGCACTTGAGTCAATGTACCAACCACCTGTTGTAGCTTGTGAGGCCAATGCAACAGAAAATAACTCAGCTTGCCTTATGTCACTCTGCTCCTCTCTTGCAACACTCTCAACAACATTTCCTCCCTGTTTCTTTGTGCCCTTCTTTTGCTCTGCAGGCTTCTTCCTGTACTCCAAAGCAAAGTGTCCATATTTACCACAATAATTGCAATCCCCCTTCCTTCGAGGTGTGGAAGAAGTACTCGAGGAGGATTGTGCTTTTGACATCTGCAAGTTCTCCATTCCTTGCACAAGTGTTTGTGGTGCTCCTTTGTTCTTGCCTTTACCTTTCTTCTTATCCTTGGCTGGATTTTGCTTCTTCTTAGAAGCAAAGGCATGCTCCTGGAAATCTTCCCTCTTGGAGAGATTAACTCTCCTCATCTCCTCCTATAACAAGAGACCATAGACCTCTTCATAGGTAGGGATCTTTTCCCTCATAGATATCATCATCAAGAAATTCTGATAAGCATATGACAAGCTATTCAAAACTATTGGCACTAAGTCTTTGTCAACAATAGACTCTCCAAGCACAGAAAGCTGATATCTAAGATCCTGAATCTTAGTAAGATGATCAATAATTGTCTCCCCTGTCTCCATTCTGAGAGTATACAACTTGTTCTTCAAGTAGAGAAACCTAGTTGTACTTGTTGTCTCATACAATGCACAAAGAATGTGCCATGCATCTACAGGCCCTTTGGCTGACCTGATTAGAGGAATCACATTATCCCTCCCTGACATGTTGATGATCCTGTGTGCCTTTTCCCCTCTCTTGATATAGTCCTTGAGTTCAAGTTCAGATGTTGGAACAGGCTCCTCACCTGTCACAAGCTTCCAACATTCTTTGTCTTCAAGAATGTTCTTGATCTTGAATTTCCAAATGCTAAAGTTAGTGCCATCAAGCCGGCTGGCTTCAATCAGCATGCTCTCTACAAGACTAGACATAGCTGGATAGAAATAAAACACAAAAGGTAAACTGGGGTTTTCACCCAACTAGGGTATGCAACCACTTGCTCAATAACCGTCAGCTTCTGGATTTGAAACTATCCACCTAAATGGCTGTCCTAGCCCTTGTCCAAGATCCACTCAGAACTTTCACTGAAGTCCCCACTGTAGAAAGCGCCCTCCTACAGTCCTAGCTGTCCACAAAGGCTCAAAAAATTTTCTCCCAAATTAGAAACTTTTTGGCTCACTGTACTCCCCTTGCCAACAGTACTCCAACCATGCAGATAGCACAGAGATTAGATGCCCCTACAAAAAGTGCACCCTCCTCAAAGATAAGTTGCTCTCCAGGAATGGCAAGAATCTGATCAAAACAGGTCCAAGCTTGCACCATACCACAGGCAACATAACCTACTCTGATACCATGACAAATTCCAAGGCCTAGCTATGGAGCATCATAATAGCATAGTAAGCACACTATGAAACCTTGAAATAACCAGCTATGGAGTAGAAGACAAAAGCAAGAGAGAGAGGACTTCAAAGCTCACACAACTTTAATGATTATTCAAAGAGTAGTAGGGCGAGGAAACCCCTCCAAACTTTGGGCTACTTTTAGCATGTAATGGTGGTGTCTTGCTACTTCTAGCTCTAGAACCCACATGGGTCCGCGACCTACTTGTTATTACTTGCCTAATTAGCACAAGTGGGGTGTACTATGTACATAAATGTTTTACCCCCATGTCTTATGCACAACTTACAAGTTACAAGTTTACAAGCCTTAAGGGGCAAAATAGACATTTATTTCAACAGTTTGGACATCCATGTGGTGGACTTGAAGGTCGGTTGTAGCTACACAAGAGAGTAGTAGTCAAATTGAAGCATTCTTAACTACTGGCCTGATGTTTTTTGAGTAGTCTAGATCTGGAAAAGCCTACAAGCAGCCTAGCTTTGTATCTATTAATTTTGCCTTCAGCATCATACTTCACTTTAAAGATCCATTTGCATGGAATCGGATTCCGATCCTTAGGTAGCTCCACGACAGTTCAAGTGTTGTTCTCCATTAGAGAATCGTATTCTTTGTCCATTGCAGCTTTCCATTGATCAGCATCTTCATTTGACATGGCCTCTAAAATAGTGTTAGGCTCTTGTACAAAGTAGCAAGAGGGATCATCCATATATCTAGATGGAGGCTGTCTTGGTCGACTCAATCTCCTTTGAAGGTTTTCGATCCTCTGATGTTGTTCGACCTGTTGAGGAGTAAATGACTCATCACCTGAGTCAAAATCAATTTTAGGATCATCGACCTTGAGATTTGAAGTGGGAATCTTGGCTAGAACCTTACCCTTGAGGTCGTACAATTGAGTCAAAATCGATTTTAGGATCATCGACCATGAGATCTAAATGTCGGGAGAGTAACCTATGAAAATTGATTTACCTCTAGTGTTATCTAGCTTCTTTCTTAGATCGACAAGGATTTGAGAGTATGCAATACATCCAAAAACTCCAATATTTTTGAGGGAAGGTTTCGATTTTGTCCATACCTCATAAGGAGTTTTGTTGTTGAGAGCCTTCGTGATGGATCGATTCTACAATAGATATTGCTTCTGCCCAAAATCTTTTAGGAAGGGGGGGCAGCATGCTTTTTGCACTTTCTATGAGAGTTCGATTCTTCCTCTCTGCTATACCATTGGACTGTGGTGAATAGCTCGTAGTAAATTGTTGACTTATCCCGTGTGCCTTGCAAAAGTCTTTAAATTTATTGGAAATGAATTCTCCCCTTCCATCAGAGCGTAGAGCCTTGATTTTTCTTGACGTCTAATTTTCTATGGATGCCTTGACTTGTTTGAAATCCTTGAAAGCTTCAAATTTGTAGTTCAAAAAATAAGTCACAATTCTTCTAGAAAAATCATCAACGAATGCTACTGCACAGGGCCACAAATGTCAATATGTACAAGATCTAGTAAGCCTTTTGAAGAATGAACATGATCTGAATTGAATGGACTTCTAGAAAGTTTGTTGATAATATAGCTTTCACTAATAGAAGTCGATTTAACGTACTCTTTTTAAAATTCGACATTTGTTGGATACTATTGAGATTAAATGGCCTAATCTGAAATGCCAAACCACATCAGTCCATTCAGAAGTAAAAGTGTGAAGAGATTGACTATTGGTAGAATAGCAATGACTTAATTTGTGGAGGTAGCCACACCTTTACCGAAAGCTAGAACTTTCTTAGATTTGTCAAGAATAGTGCAGCCTTCTATATCGAATTCGATCTTATGACCAAAATCAGCAATCCTACTAATTGGAAGCAGATTTTTTGTAAGATTGGGAGAAAAGGGGAGGCAAAGGAAAGGCCAAGAGCCTCACAAGTTAGTGGAATGTCAAGAGACACCTTCCATAGCTTATGTTTCTTGGTTAATAACTTCTTGGTTTCTTTAGGGGCATCAAGGGACCCTAGTAGGTGCGCCCTCCTAGTAGGTCCCCATGACCCATATGTGATGGTTAACTTTGGCCCAAGGCCAATTATGTGATCATGGCTCAAGGTTGAGGCCCAAGATTTAAGAAAATGACCAATACCCATGGTAAGGTCCTCCTAACACCTCACAAGGTTCCATACCTCCATCCAAGGCATAGACACCTTCATGCCCTTATCCAAGGACTCAAGTACCTTAATCCAAAGGCACCTACCCTTATCCAAGGATGACTCGCCATTTAGCCCCCCTGATACTAAATGGGCAGATAGAAGTGTTGCTAGTTACATAGGTATGTAACATTCCTTCCCCCTAAATTTAAATTTTTCCTTGTAGGAAAAAATTTGGAAAATTCTTCTAAGATCAGCCTCCTTTTCCCAGGTATCTTCCTTGACTCATCACGAAACTCTACTAGATCTTCCACAGGGACCAGGGTTTCCCCAACCCCCAACGAGGGTTTTAACTTACTAACGTGAAAAACAGGATGAATTTCAACGTTAGCTGGAAGATCTAGCCTGTATGTGACCTTGTTGCTTACTTGGATAACCTTAAACCAAACATTATACAGACATACAGCCCTATTGCAGCTCATACAAGTTCAAATAGCTGCTTCAGCAATTGTACAGACTGTAAATAGGTAGCACCAGAAACTAAGTAGGTCCTACAGAAGGAAAAGCATGCTTAGGAGAAAATTGAAGATACATCAGCGGAATCGCTCAAACTGCAAACCAGTAAGAACTTTTACGTGACTTTTGTATGACCATTTGGGTGCACAGTAAAAATTTTGTCAGATGGAGTGGCTCTATAATGCTGATATTCTTGCTCATGAAATAAGAAAAGATTTAAAAGGATAACTATGATGGAAAGTTCACCATTAGGAAAAATAGGAACAAACAATTTGGAGTCTGCTAGAAAAGAAGAGCATGGCTAAGGAAAACAAATTCACAGTAAGGGGGTTGCAATTTGTGTGTCTTATGCTGCTGTCAAAAATGAAAATTTGGACAGTCTTAAGTATTTCTAGGTGTGAGATGCTGGAGAATAGCTTGTTGAGCTCATGACTGTGAGGGTGAGGCTGCTGATGAGAATGTGGATATGACTAAAGGAACATCAGTATGCGTAGAGGACACAATGGTATATTTAGATAAGACTGAGATAGTTGAAAAGGCTATTAGTGTGTGTGAAAGACACTGAGAATTCGATGGATAAGAAGCCTACAGGTTATTTGTTGATGAGTGTCTGGTGAAGTAAACTGTGACGGTGATATGTGTGAAGAAAACATATGCCGCAGAAGTCCATTAGTGGCTTGGCCAAGAAGCCAAAACTATGGATTTCGAAGGGATAGGATTACAATTTTGATTGGTCAGATTGTAATTTGAAACAATCATAGGGAGTGTTTCCCTATTATTGTGGTAGATAGAGTGAAAGCCAAGATTGTTTGTGTGGACAGAAGTCTTTAAAAAGTAAGGTAGAAACTACAGGTGGTTATGATATGGTGATCTCCGTTTGGCTGGATGTGGATGTTCCAAAAAAGCAAAAAACCGCTGCCAACAGTTTAGCATGTGTGGCAACTGGACTGTGGTAGTTACTAGAATAAGGTGAGCTTCAAATATATGCAAAAACTGACTATATTTAGAAAGGGCAGATGCCAAGAAAGCTTGCTGCAGTTTGCAAGGATGCGACATCGGATTTTGAAGTGCTTGGGCAAAACAGACATGGACATAATGGCCATCCATGTGAATCTTCATCAAGATTAAAACAGCTGCATTGACTTTTACAGTTTTGATGCTGAGAATTTAAGTCTTACAAAATCATCCTTAAAAGGGGTATGTCAGAAAAAAGTAATGAATACATTGTTATTCTCAGTTAAGTTGTGTCCATCTGTACATTTTTGACATATCCGTGTCTATTTAATGTGTCAGAGCCCAAGCGCAATAAAAAATTCCGATTCAACCATGAAACCCAAAGTCCAAGTCAAACTCAAGTTCCTAGACTGAATGATACATCTTGAGGTGCTGGTTGGATTCATAGGGAGTTTATAATCAAAGTCAGTAGGTTTAGATAATGTCCAAACTTGCATTCAAGATCAATGTTGAAAATTGGGACAGTATACATAGGGTACCTCAACCTTTAAGAAAAAGGCTGGGTTGTAGGTTGGTGTAACTCTGCCATGCTCAAGTCCTAAAGTCGCATATGTATTTTTTACTCTTCATACTTTCTAAGCTTTGTAGAGGGAATTGGTGGAAGAGGCTTTTCCCTCATCATTGTGCTATGTGGAGTTCTTGATGCTTTTGTGATCAAAGCCTAGAATTATGTATCCAATTCATTCTAGCAACTGAAATATTTTTAGAACCAAATTCAGCTTTTTACTGTTGTTAAATGACAAGCCCTAAAAAGACCAAAAAATGAGACATGCCTGGTCCATAAGAATAACTCGATAATCCTCACAAGCTCTTTTCAGCCAACCATTGGATTCTAGAGGTCGATGGCATTCAAAACCTGGTCCACCTTGAAGAAAGAGCAAATATGGCAAACGTTTCTCCTCCTTTCCAGCTGCAAAAGAAAAATGATTTCAAATGAGTCAATCTTTAGCAATGAAATAATCACGAGATCAAATAAAGCTAGCTTTTTTTAATATTTAGTCTTTTCCAGCAAAAACAGATTAAAGAATAGCAAAATTAAGATGAAGCTAACCTGAAACTACCTCCCGGGCAAATAGGGATATTAATGGACTACTTGGTAAGCTATAATCCAGTGGAACATTAAAGTAGTGGTTACGGAGCGAAAGCTCAGGGACATGATACCATGCCCCTCCTCCACTATTGTTACATCCTCCTCTCTCGAGTATTCTTTCGACTCCCTCCACAACAGATGCTCTGCCATTCACCGAAACTTAAGCTCAGTGCCTAAACAATACAAGTTAAAAAAAAGTCAGAAAAGCATCTTAACCAAGTTATGTGAAGGCAAAATCTCCTAAAAAACCTTAAAAGTAATCCATGTGTTAACAATGTCGACAACATGCTTATGGTGGTAAAGTACAAAATGATAAAAGTGAACTGTACACATAGTTAGATCATAGAACCAACGATTCTTGGAACCGTGGGTCCCAAGAACCGTTGGGTGAACCGTACCACGGTTCATGAACCGTGGTATGGTTCTTGTTACTAATTAGTTAATTATTAATACTTTCTAGTCCTCTCTGTCTGCTGCCTTCGATGCCATAGCCGTTGGGGGGGTCATCGAGCTCAGGCAGAACCTCACGAGCGAAAAACTTGAGTTCCTGCCAGTGATGAGGCATGATGGCTGATTCGCTACACTCACAGATGGACGATCCTGCTGCTTTGGCTATGATCATGTCATGCAAATTCGAGAATCCTTTTCACATGTTTTCTTCGCCTTAGGCATTCCATCAGAGGAAGGATTCTGCCCTCTGACTTTCCGCTGAAGGATTTGGCTACGATCATGTCATGCAAATTTGAGAATCCCTTTCACATGTCTTCTTCGCCTTAGGCATTCCATCAGAGGAAGGATTCCGCTGCATGACTTCCCGCTGACTTTCCACACAATAATATATAAAAAATAATTAATTAATAACTACACGGTTCACCACAGTTCTGGCCAAACCGTACGGCTCTCAGAACCGTGGTGAACCGCCCACAGTTCATTAATTCTATGAGTTGGATATACAACAAAAGAGTTTGGCCATTTCAAACAGGTCTAAAACAAGATCATACAATCATTTACCGGTCAAAATGATCCATTGTCTTGTTATTGTAAAGCTGCCATCAACGCCGCTGGCATGAACACCAACCCAGCACCAAGTTCCTATGGCCAATTTTTGATGGCTCTAGCAAGCTTTAGAGAGCATCGTTTCACATGCCATCACCTAGGCGTGGATAAAGAATGTCTGGGAAGCAATAAAACTTGGAGAGAGAAAACAATGTGCGTTACCAAAATTAGGCAATGCACTTCTTGTGAGGAAATGGCATTGGATTTAATGGCAGCAAAACGAGGATGGGGTTGCAACATAGTACGAGCTCCCGACACGCCTTGTTAGAGCCTTTACTCCCTATCCCGGTTATTTACAGTTTTCAGAGACACATGTACGTTTTGTAATTATTGTAATTACTGAAATGGCTAAGTCACCAACCTGTGGTGACTTTTGTAAGTAAATTGTAAATAAACTGTAATTAGTTGGCATTGAACCTCAGAGAGTCGTGCTTAGCTTTGGCATGGGGTACTAGGTCATTTATTAGGAGTGGCTGGACTGACCTCCTAAAAAGTAGGAGTTGACTAGTCAATAGGACACTCGTCATATGCTCACTGGGACACTTGGTCCAGTGAATAAGTGACATGTCAGAGTTGACCGGTCAAACATGACACGTGTCACATGCTCACAAGGACACTTGGTCCAGTGTATGACACATGTCAGCCTACTCACTTGCCTGTGTCAGGGTACTGCCAAGTGGCAAGTGTCGACTGTGCATGGAATTGGCCATGTGTCGACGTTAGGAAAGGTCAAGGTTAAGGGGGATTGTGCATAAGTGAGCCTAGAGAAGCATTCCTGATCATAATCTATGCAGCAAAGGTTGGGAGGAGACAAGGCAGCCAGCTCCACCATGTTTCGTGTGCTCTGATGTTTGTACATGCAGGGAAATCGACACGGATCGACATTCTGATTGTTGTGCACGAGATAAGCCAGGTTTTAAGTGAAGTTTCAGATTTGGAGTTTGACGTTTGGTATCAGAGCAAAGGTTCTTGAGAAGAGAGCTGCCAAAGAATTTGCAGATTGAAGCCCACAGGACCAGCGCTGATGGAAGGACACAAAAGCGTGGAGCGGATCTTCGGAATCGTTGCAGCGATCTTCCACTTGATTTGAAGGCTTTTTATGCAGCCAATCCATTCCAATTGGAATCACATCGAAATTCCAAGCCGTTTGTGACAAATTCCAATTTTTGTGAAAAATTCACATGCAGGTGTCCAGCCGTGGAAGATCATCAATTTGACCTAGCAATCGTTGGCGGATTCAAACCATATTTTGGAGGGCTGTTCTAGAAACTAGTCGCTAGTGCACCAAACAAAGAACGTGCAAATCGGATCATTAATGCTCCCTTACTGGCGGATTGAGGTCTGAAATTCCTGTTTTCGGGCAGTTTTGACCTCCTGACTTGAAATGGTCACCATTCTCAAACGGTTGAAGCTTTTTCAACGATTGAAGATGGGGGAGTTAGCCAAGACTAGGGCGACCTAGAACCTCTTGATTGCTCACCAAGATTTGTTTTTTATCGAGGCGTACCGCACGTGTAAAGTGGCTGCAAATTTGCCAATTTTTACAAGCATGCAAGAAGGTTCTAGCACTTTCTTGAATGAAGTCTAGGAAGGATTTTTCAAGGCTTCCTTTCACCTCTTGGCCTTTATATAGGTTTAGGAAGTAAGTGGAAGACTTATTAGAGTTAATGTTTACATTAGTACCCCTAATGTTATCATCTAGGTTAACTAGAATTGTTGGGCCATGCCTGCGTGCTAATTCTAGGGGCCCTTACCTATATTTAGTAAAAGTCAAGTTAGAATGTAGTTAGACAAGTTTTGCTATAGATAGGTGTTGGTGCTTTTACCATATATAGAGACATTAATTAGGCAATTGCTTTTAGGCTGCTTTTGCTTTTCGACATAGACCAAAATCTAAAAGTATGATGGGCGCCCTACCTCATTTGTAATGGGACATAGTTGGTATATGTCTCTTCATCATTGTTTGTGGGAGAAGATCCGGTGTACAAAGAAAAGAGCTGAGCTGCAAGAAGGAGATTATGGAATCTCCCTCAGATTTCAGGATCAGACCTGATTGTTGTTTGCATATCAGTTTGTTGTTGTTGGAGGTCACAAATCTGCAAGTCATTTCTTGAATTATCCGCTACTAATCAGAAGGAAAATCGCTGGAATAGTTTGCTGGAAAACAGCGGGTCCGATCGCTGAAAGACAGATCAGATCGTTGGAAGACAGCAGGTTAGATCACTGAAAGACAGGTTAGATCGCTGGAAGACAGCAGGTCAGATCACTGGAAGACAAGTCTAATCGCTGGAATCAGATCAATACATGCTTGTTCGTTGGCTGCAGGAGTGTTCACTGGCTATTTGCATGTTGATTATTGTCAGATAAACTGTGAATTAGTTTGCTGATCTGAGTCAGAACCTATTCATTATTGTTGTCTGATTCATTGATCTAAATCAGTTTGCTGGAACTGTAAAATCGTTCGCTAGTTGGAGCAAGATAGAAGATCGTTTGCTGAGGGAGAGCAAAGACAGTTCTGAAGGAGTAGTGCTTGCTGGAGTTCGTTGCTGGAAATCTTAGCAAGGACATTGTTGTTGTCCGTTGAATTCTCGCTACTGGAAATCGTTCTTGTTGCCCGAGATTGCACTTGTTACTGAGATTGCTGCTGGTTGCTTGTTGCTAGTTGCAACGCCACTACCGGATGTTGCAAGATCGTTATTGGAGTAGGGTTTGTTGCTGGAAATATTGGAGAACTTTATCAGTAGAAGTCTCATTTTCATGTTGTGAAAAGCCAGAGGTGGGCGCCCTGGTGAGGAAGAAAGGTCACCATAGGGCCATGGACTGCCACTATCAAACTATGGCACTGGAGCTAGGGTTTTCTAGAGGAAAATCACTTATCTGCAGCTGTATGAGATCTTTTTCGGATCTGTGAAAGGTTGATGGTGGGCGCCCTGGCAACATGAAGTAGCAACCAAGGGGCCGTGGGCGGCCATGGAAAGACAAGCGTGCTAGATCGGATCCTTTGGTGACAGCCATAGCCACGTTTTCTTCAAAAGAACAAAGAAGAGAAAGTTGAGAGAAGGCACGTGACAAAATGGAAGGGTTAACTCACAGGGAAAGGAAACTCTACATGAAACAAAAGAGATGGTAGGGGAAGACAATCGGTGATCGTGGTGTTGCTGAAGCTGCAGAAGCAGCTACCAACAAGCATACTGAAGGAAGGTCAACTTTGACAAGGTTTTGTCGAGGTTGGAATCGACAAGGGTGAAAACTCGTAAGAGGGAGTTGCATGAGAAGTATAGACAATGAGTCTATATAGGTGAATCGATATTCAGGAGGATGTTTTCACAGTTTCTTATCATGGTGGTAAAGGATAAGTTTGTTGTTACAAGTGACAGGTGTGGCAAGTTGTGTGGTCGACATTTTACGTTGTATCGGTTTGGTTTCTATTCAAGTCATAGTAACCTGGTTATGTTGTAGAAACTTTCTTGTCTATCTGAACTAGTATCACTTCAGATTTATGAGTAATCGAAGTAATTGCTTGCTGTGGTTGTCATGTAATTTCTAGATACCATCCAAGTCATAGTTGATTGTTCATGTGGTGGTACTAAGTGAGATCAATTTTATATTGAGTTGGAGAAAAGATTGGGAAGCCAAGGTTGTTGATTAGCCGTTGAAAATCAACAGTAGAGGTTGCTGTTTAGCTTCAAGAAAAACAACATGGTTGAAGATGGACGTACACCAAGTTTGCATATGACAAAGTGTCAGAATAAATATCATGATGAAATGCTTTCTAGGTTGGAAAGTTGTTTGGTGCAAATGATTGTGTGTGTGAGATAGAGGTAGGAGATTCCATGGAAAAGATCATGTCAAGTACTTTGTGTGAGAAAGTATTTGAAGGGGAGTACATTTATCTTTCTATTGGGGATGCTCTTTTACTTGCATATTTGGTTTGGTTCATGGATGATACTCTATTCTATTTGGAGAGAGTGGTTGGAATGCAAACATGGTGTACATCCAGGGGGAGTAGTTCAACCAAAGTCCATCAAGTTCATCACAAGTGGTAACTTATGAGAGTACCAGGAGAATTGAAATGGGTTCAATTCAAGGAATCGACACAAGTGGAGCCAACTACTTATGAAGTATAGGTTTCTAAAGTGGGTGTTGATATATGAGATTTGATGTTGACATTTGTAGATCTATTTCCTACTTATGGTTATCATGATGGTGTTACTGTAATCAAAGAGGATTATATTTTTCTTTATGAATGTTGGGGAGATCCTTACATTCGAGCAGTTCTTCTTAATCCTGTGCAATGAATCCACCTCCTGCGTGTACAAGACACTTCCATGCACTATAGACAGATTCTAGTTTGTTGCATGGGCTGGTTGCGACCAACTCCAGCCCCTCTCTTCTTCTTCCTTCGTTGGTTTTCGCTATGGTGAACAACCAGAAGAGACCTGGCTATGAATCGATCCTGCATCTACTCTCTTCCACAGCTGGTCACAGCTCTTTGACAGCCGATTCGGACCTCTGAATCGCCCACCTGAATGACCTCTTCAATGAATTCAGCTATTCGTAGTTTGCTTGGCCTTTTCTGACGCCTGATGCATGGATGCACTTAGTTCTCTCTCCTTTCCAGATCTACGCTGTAGCTTCTCTCTCTTTAGTGACTATATATTCTCTTTCCAGCAACTGTCTTGTATTGTAGCAGGTCTGATTTTTAGCAATCTAGCTATCTACCCTGCTGTCTTCCAGCGATCTAACCTGTCCTTCAGTGATCTGACCCTACTATCTTCCAACGATCTGATCTGCTGTTTTCCAGCAATCTGACCTACTGTTTTTCAGTGAACTATTCCAGTGATCTTCCTTTTGATCAGTAGCGAATAATTCCATAAATGACTTGCAAATTTGCGACCTCAAGCAACAAGCTGATCTGCATTCAGCAATCAGATCTGATCCTGAAATCTGAGGGAGATTCCATAATCTCCTTCTTGGAGCTCAGCTCATTCCTTGTACACCGGATCTTCTCTCACAAAGCTGCCACCGTTGTAGTTGAAGATCAAACTTGAGAGCTGGCTAGGGACACCACCTGCACCTGCTCCTCTCCTTGAAGATGATGGCCAAATCAATTCCTTATAAATTGATTCCGTTCATTGGAGTACCTCCTTGTTTTCTCGAATCTTGAAGCATGCTCTGATACCATGTTAGAAAACCGACTTGATCATACAAGTAACCCAAGACAAGATTCCTATTGTTGTTAGACAATAGTCATACACATGAGAGAGAACAATAATGATGAAGAGATGTACTCCAACTATGTCCCATTACAGTTGAGGTAGGGCGCTAGCCTACATATATACTTTCTCTAAACTATGTGTAAGGTAAAAAGCAAAAAGCAAATAGCAAAAGACAAAAAGCTAATTGCTATATTTACTACCTATATTGGGTAAACACCCAAGATGAGTTTCTTAAGTGATAAAAGCAAATCCTATTCTAGTAGTAGTGCGCCCACCTACATGCATGACTAAAAAACGAATTTTCTATTAATAGTAATGACCCTAAAATATGACTTACTATAAATAGTAATGGCCCCCTATAATAGCACGCAGGCATGGCCAAACTAACACTAATTAAAATCCTAAATGATAACATTAGGGGTACCAATGTAAACATTACCTCTAACAGAGACCAAGGGAGTCAATTTTCAAGCAAAGTTCTCAAGGTTACGGCAAAAGTTACATTATTTGATTCAAAGGGAGTCAAAGTTCTTAATTCAAAGGAAGTCAAGGAATCAAGTGATATGTTGCACTCATGGTAGTCACATATATACACTAAAGGGACATGAAGACTATAGCAAGGCATTGGGAAGTCATATGAAGCAGGATCGACATTCAAAGGAGTTCTACATCATCATACAAAGAAAGTTTTACATCGAGTAATGAAGACATTGAGATCAGAGTTGATCATGAATTCTACGTCAGAATTGAGGATCTTCATTACATGGGCTTCATGGAAGATACTCATGCATACTTTTGTTATGCATAGTTCTAGACAATGTAAACATTAAGGGGGAGTGTTAGAGTTAATGTTTACATTAGTACCCCTAATGTTATCATCTAGGTTAACTAAAATTGTTGGGCCATGCCTGCGTGCTAATTCTAGGGGCCCTTACCTATATTTAGTAAAAGTCAAGTTAGAATATAGTTAGACAAGTTTTGCTATAGATAGGTGTTGGTGCTTTTACCATACATAGAGACATTAATTAGGCAATTGCTTTTAGGTTGCTTTTGCTTTTCGACATAGACCAAAGTCTATAAGTATGATGGGTGCCCTACCTCATTTGTAATGGGACATAGTTGGAGTATGTCTCTTCATCATTGTTGTTCTCTCTCATGTGTATGACTATTGTCTAACAATAATAGGAATCTTGTCTTGGGTTACTTGTTCATATAAGTCGGTTTTCTAACAAGACTTCCTATTCCCTTTTGGCCTTTATTGGGAAGGAGTAGACAAGCTTCGACAAAACTTTTGGAAAGTTTCATTTTGCTTTGGTTACTTGGGAGGATGCATGTGGAAGGAATGTCCACGGAATCCAATGCGGACTTCATGCAATTTGCTAGTGAAGCAGGCACGCGCACCATGGCTATTGAAGAGCTGGAGCAGGATGAACTCCAGGGAAGTACTCTTCATCTTGTGAAAGTGTCGATGATCAGGTAAGGTTGATGTTTTCTCTTTTGCCATTAAAACAATGCAACGCATGTATCAATGTCCAAGTACTTCTTGATTGTTATGATTGGACAGTTGTGTGGTATGAATGTGTGTTCTGCTTGACACTAGGTCCTCTCATAACGTACTTGACGTTGATTGAAAGGTTGACTGTGAGCACACAACCATCCCTGTACTAGTACACAGTCATGAGGGCTGATGGAAAGGGTACTATTGGGGGAGGTTTCAGGGTTGTGGATATGCCATTAACCATTCAAAGTTAGATTAAGAAGTTGGAGATAAAGATAATGTGTTTGGCATGTTTTGATGTGGTACTTGGGATATGTTGGCACGTAGTACGAAAACTCTACATCGCTTGGGGTACTCATGTATGCGAGTTCCAACGCGACGGTAGAGTTCATTCACTTTGAGGTGAGCTCGATGTGCCTCCAAGACCATTGATCATGGCAGCTTAGTATGTGGGGGTTCGTTGTAAGTATATCTGTTTTTGTTATTGTTTGATATGTTTACTGCTGGTTCCAAAAGTAACATATGGCAAGAACAAGTTGACTTACCTAGGCACCTAGACCAATAGACGGGTCATGGCATATGTGTGTGGGCTTATCGACGCTTGAACTCCCCAGGGGCAAAGGACGGTATGGGACGCGCAATGTTCAAGGAGTTTGTCAAGCATCGATATCCTATTCCGCATATTGATGATCTGGTATTATACGGTGCTGTTGTTTTAGCAAAGTTGTTTGAAAAATGGAAATCGCTATAGAATAATAAGTGGACGGAAGTTCAGCAGTAAAGTTTCAATGCTTTGAAAGAAGTTGTGGCTGACTTTGTCACATTAAAGATAGTAGACCCTCAGAAACCATGTCATAGTAACGGATGCGAGTAATATCGTCGTTGGGACAATTCTGATGCAAGAGGGTAGGCCAGTGACCTTTGTGAGTGAGAAGCTCAACCCTGCTCAAAAGAGTTGTATGCCATTGTCTATGCTATGAAAATATGGAGGCATTATTTGTGTGGTGCGGGTGCGGGTTTGTATACGCTGACCGTGACATTTTTATGTATTTCTGCAATTAGCCAGGTGGGCTGAATTGATGCAGGAATTTCACATCGAAATTCGGTACAGGAAAGGTATCAAAAATCGCGTGCCTGATGCATTATCTCGTATATTGTATCAGATGTCTTTTGTGGTCATAGAGAATGACCTAATTGCTGATATCAGATAGGTTCAGCAAGAGGATCCTCATTGTTCATTGTAAGAGGTTGTGAGAGAGGTAAATCTTGGCCAAGTAGAGTCTTAGAAGGGGAGCTCTGATCTCTGTGCTCACACTTGCCTAAATTATACCATGGTAGATGGTATAGTTAAAGGAAATGGCAAACTCCCCGTTCTAGTTAGTAAAGGGTTGTGAGGGGGATTTTGCATTTATGTTATGATAGTACTGGTGCTAGTCATCCGGGTGTGGATTGGACCTATGAGATGATCCTATGTAACTTTTGGTGGCCCAATATGGTTTTAGGCCAACTAGTCTTGTTACGGTGGGAATTCCTCAAAGTGCCTAGTACAGCTGATTTCTAACTCAATGGGTAAAATGCTTGAGCTAGTTGGAAAAACTTAAGACAAGCAATCGTAGTGCTAGTGAGAGCCAAGTGCGATCGCCAGTAGTATGGGATGTTGGTTATCGTAAGAGGCTTGATTAGGCCAGTTGTTGTCGACAACTCTGGTGCATGGAGGTGAGTCAGTTGTGGAGATCCATGAGCCAACAAGGATATTGGATAGGCGGGAGAAACGTCTATGTAACCGCTTGATCTTTGTTATATTAAGTTGCTTGGCATGGAAGACCTCTTGCAGATGCTGCCTGGGAGACCACGCACAATTTGGGTGCACAGTACCCTAGTTTGGTCATCGCGGACGATATCTTTTTTGAGTGGGAAGGGATGTTAGAGCCTTTACTCCCTGTCCCAATTATTTACAGTTTTCGAAGACACATGTACGTTTTGTAATTATTGTAATTACTGAAATGGCTAAGTCACCGGCCTGTGGTGACTTTTGTAAGTAAATTGTAAATAAACTGTAATTAGTTGGCATTGGACCTCAGAGAGTCGTGCTTAGCTTTGGCATGGGGTACTGGGTCATTTATCAGGAGTGGCTGGACTAACCTCCTAAAAAGTAGGAGTTGACTAGTCAATGGGACACTTGTCATATGCTCACTGGGATACTTGGTCCAGTGAATGAGTGACACATGCAAGGTTGACCGGTCAAACATGACACGTGTAACATGCTCACAGGGACACTTGGTCCAGTGTATGAGTGACACATGTTAGCCTACTCACTTGCCTATGTGTCAGGGTACTGCCAAGTGGCAAGTGTCGACTGTGCATAGAATTGGCCATGTGTCGACGTTAGGAAAGGTCAGGGTTAAGGGGTGCTTGAGGATTGTGCATAAGTGAGCCTAGAGAGAGGCATTCCTGATCATAATCTATGCAGCAAAGGTTGGGAGGAGACAAGGCAGCCAGCTCCACCATGTCTCGTGTGCTCTGATGTTTGTACATGCAGGGAAATCGACAGGGATCGACATTGGTTGTGCACGGGATAAGCCAGGTTTTAAGTGAAGTTTCAGATTTGGAGTCTGACAGGTCTTGACTCACCTTTCGCAATAATCAGTATGTTTATCCAAGTATGAGGATGAGGGCTATCTCTCCTGATGCCAACAATATGTTGTCGGGACCATTAAGTCCTTTAGGCTAACAATATGCCATCAGGACCATTTGGCCTAGACTTGGAGGTCGCGGCTTGTAACTCTAAGTGTATCTTGCATGAATGTGAATTATCTTAAGCTCTAATAGCGGGATCTAACCTATTCGCTGAGTTGATTGGCTTGCTTGGATGGAAGTTGCATGTTTATGGTTGCCCTGTCAGTTATGAGCTAAATCATAGATTTTGGCGTCAATGAGGCATAAAGATTAGATATAAGGCAGCAATCCCTACAAGAATAGCATAGATGCATCAAAATGATCATGAACATAGCCCTACAAGCCATGGTTAGCTCAAAACTAATTAGGACTAAGGAAGTAACCAATATCATATGCTAAGTAATGAATAACAATGTGTCCTACTTGTACCCACAAAGAAGCCCTAAAGGAAACATCTAGAAGATAATGTTACTGAAGCTAAGCTATCCTGGGTCCCTGGGTCCCAGAAGAACATGCCCTCAATGGTGATGGCCCAGTACCTAGGGGTATGCTAGCTAAGAGATATTTCCAATATGTAACTCTCCCCTACTTTAAAAACATTGTCCGCAATGTTGGCCCAAAGTAATAGTTGTGGGAATAGCCAATCATAAAAACTATCTCAAAAATAATCTAAGTACTCATAAGACAAGAGATAATGCATGAACTGATGGAAATTTTGAAAGAGAAGACATAAGTCATCACAACTGGTATTCCAAAAGCAGCACACAAATACCTCACTAAGCATAGTACATCAACAATAACATAGGGCTAAACTGAAAGCAACTACTATAAACTGATGTAGAGGCAAAAAGGAATCCAAGCGAGAAGGAAACTTGCTCAAGGCACTCGAATAGCCCAAGAAAGCCATAAGAAAATGTTGACATATAGGACCCCAACAACCGAGATATTCATAGCTAGCTGAACAGCCCAGGAATACCATCAAAAGACAGCAACTTGGCAACAACATCAGAGGCCAAGCGATCTACAGCGACTACTAATGCCAAGAAACATCAAGTATAAGTAGAGCATCCCAAGAAACAACAACTGAAATGGAACATGTGCAACAATCCAAGGTATCCACAATGCCCAAGAATGTATAATGTCATCATGCCAAGGGATCCAATAGTGTCCATGAGTGTAAAGCATCATCTAGAAGAACATGATCCACAAGTGTAGTAGCAACAAACCTAGGAATTATAGTAGAAGCACCAACTATATATACATCTACCAGAGAAGATAGCAACCGCTAAAATAGCCGCTGGAAATAATCTGCGGAAAAAATAAAAAAATTTGCCGCCAAGTTTAGCAAGAAGTGCTTTTGCTAACTGTCCACTAGAGATCTGCCAAGGAAAGTGCGCTGATACCAAGTTATAAACTGAATCACAAATTTTAGCATCAATGAGGCATAAAGATCAAATATGAGGCAACAAAGACTAATCCATACAAGAATAGCATAGATGTCATGTGCCAATCATAGCATCCAAACATCTATTCCATTCATAAGCATCACATTAGCATGGTGAAAAGAAGAAAAGAAGAAAAGCAAGAAACTAGTCAAAAATCAAGAAAGTAAATAAATCAAAAAAACCTTCACCAAATATGGTAAAGAAAGGTAAGATTCATCATTATTATGATCATATAATACATCAAGCCTAAAACTAGAGCATGATCAAGCCCCCATGTGATTGTAGGCACATGAACCATCCATTGGCGAAAACCATAGCTCTCAAAGAGAAGCTCCAAAAACACATAGAGCTCAAAATGACAAATGTAAAATAGCCTCCAAATTTAGCATTACCTCAACTATTTACACTGGTCCTTTGTGCTTCTACTACGAGTTTGGGGCTTTATTTAACTAAACTGGGCCTTACAACCATTATTACAGTCTCACTATTTACAAATATGGCACAATTGTTCAAGCCAATTTATTAACTGTGCTATTGTTCGATGGCTATATTTAGCATATTAAGCTCATGGGCTTATTACATGCTGGACATGACATTCCCCCCTACTTGGCATAAAAAATGAAGACCGTGTGATACGCCGTCAAGTGTCATGCGCTATGAATCCCCTGGCAAATGTTACAACACTCTGGCTACCTTTAGTGTAGGAATAAGTTTCCCATGTATCATTTTCGTCAACCACCATTCTTTGCTAGACAAGTATTGTTGCCTCAAGTTCTGCTTCCAACTTATTATTATCGAGCAAGATCCCAATGAATCTTCTATAGATGAACCTTTGATCTACAAGTTTATTCCAAAGATTTTATAAGATCACCAAAGAAGAGATTTATTATACGTAGGATTGCCTATAGTAACATCTAGTTCTGCACGGGTTGACTGAATGCATGCAACAAGACATTCGGTAGTCTTCTTCCCCAGTATCTTTCTTAATTGGATAGGCTATCCAATTCCTGATGTATCTTTTTTTGTCCCTGCATCCGGTGTTGCTGCCTTGTACATTGCTCCATAATAAGGAATGATGTTTTCATTTTGTAGCGCCAATGCATTTGATAGAACAATGAATTCATCATTTGGATTCTTCAAATCCCAAACGACAAGGGGATTCTCTTGATCATTTGGACACAAGGAATTTGACAACCTTGAATTTGCTTTCCATTTTAACTTGTTTTCCTTGACAATAGAATTAATGACATTATCTAACCCAAGAAATATGGTTAGATTTTCATCAACTCCTTTTGTCAATACCAAATCAGACACTCTAAATGGTCGACAATTAAAGCAATGTTAATACCATTTTCATCATCAAAAAGCTCGTTGTTGTATTGGTATTGGTATTTGAATTTTTCATCCTTGTTATGTCGCTCGTTTGATCCATGTTTAGAAGTAATTCCATATACATCATTATAAATAATGCAATCATAACTTCTGATTATTGGAGTGAGATGTGATTCTTGACAATCAGATCGTACTCCACATATGAGCTGTAACTGTAAAGGTTTGCATTGTTCATAAATAACCTCTTTGTTTTGACCTTCCTCTTGATCATTAAGGCTCTTGGATAAAACTTGATCTTGATTGTCAAATTGATCATCGTCAACTAGTTTATTGGTGCTTTGTTGATATTGATTTGTCTCTATGGAAGAACAATCGGAATTAATAGCTTTGCTCCCAATAATCGCATGTCAATCGCTGGTTGCAGGGATTGTTTTCAGATTACAGATCGCTATCTGATCGTTGTCAGACAGCTGTCAGAGCAGTGCTGGACAGAAATCAGTTCGCTGGACCGAAATTAGATCGCTGGACAGAAATCAGTTTGCCGGACAGAAATCAGATCGCGGAAGAAGTTTACTAGTTGTTTACAATCAGAACGCTGGTTGCTGGGAACCAGATCGCTGATCTGTTTGCTACTCTTTTTGCAGAGATTTTGGTTATTGATTTTTAAAGGAAATCTTAATTAAATTCAAAGAGACAATGATTGCTGAAAAATCAGGCTATAAAGGTCAGCATTATGGCAGGATTGAACGACGTTGTGTTGCCGGAACCTAGCAAGCTAGATGGAACGAACTACAGTATATGGAAGTTCAAGGTGCAAAATATTCTCCAAGATAGAGAATATTGGCATACCGTCACAAGTGTTGAGATACCTCCTACCACTGACAGGGAGTTGCGGGAGTATCAGAAATGTAGAAGAAAAGCTCATCATATTATCAACTTATCAGTTAAAGATATGATTATACCTCATATCAGAGATGCTGCTGGACCCAAGGAGGCTTGGGATATACTGAAGAACTTGTATGAGACGGTAAATCAGTCACGGATCTTGTTCTTGACTAATAAGCTTCACACGTTGAAGATGGGTACAGGTGAATCGGTAACGGACTACTTTACTCGAGTGAAAGATCTGAGAGGGCAACTTATTGCAGTTGGAGAAAGTGTTCAAGATTCAGTATTGGTATCCATTGTACTTAATAGTTACCTTTGGCCTATCAGAACTTTGTAATGATGCTATCATTAAGAGAAACGAGGCCTTCTTTCGATGAGCTAAATGCCATCTTACTACAGGAAGAAATGAGACGACAAAATATTGTCAACAGGGACGATTTCAAGGAACAGGCATTCCTGGCAAAGAAGCAAGAGCAAAGTTCCAAGAAGGGTGGCAAAGGGAAGAAGAAGAAGAAGAAAAAGCAGCACAATATGGAGGAGAATCAATCAAATCGGTCAGAAGATGGAAAGAAAGTGGTTCGAAACGGAAACTGCTTCATTTGCGGAAAATCAGGACATTATGGAAAGGAGTGTTGGCACAACAAGTTCAAGAAAAAGCAGGATGGAAATTTTGCTGAAGAAGAAGAAACTTCTAATGCAAAATTGAGTGCTTTAGATCTTGAAGACTATGAGTTGTTTTCGGCATCGACATCTTCTGGTAGTGCCTTCTCGAAAGAAGAAGACTATTGGTTTATTGATTCGGGAGCGTCTAAGCACATGACACAAAGGCGAGACTAGCTATCTAATTTTCAAAAATTAGATGATGGGTCAAATGTGAAGTTGGGGGACAACTACACATATGATATAAAGGGAGTTGGAAAAGTACAAGTACAATTACCTTCAGGGAAGATTGGAAACATAAAGGATGTGCTTTATGTACCAGGAATCAAGAAAAACTTGCTCTCAGTATCAGCTATTGCAAAGCAACACATGGTGGTGCAATTTGATGAACAACGGTGTCTCATCAAGTGGAAAAATGATGAAGTAGTAGCTGAGGGCATACTTGCAGGGCGGTTGTATAAACTTTAAGCTCAGGTGGTGGATCATCAGGCAAGTGTTGCGGATACTGAATCATTGAGTAAGTTATGGCACGAGAGGTATGGACATCTGAATTACAAAAGTCTACAAGTCTTGAGGAAATTTAACATGGTTACAGGTCTACCTCAAGTCGTTTCTGATCACAAGGTTTGTGAAGGCTGTGTCTTAGGCAAGCATCATATAAAAAAAAATTTGCCTAGTATATTCAGGGCGAAAAATGTTCTAGAACTTGTTCATACAAATTTGTGTGGTCCTATGAAGACTCAATCTTATGGGGGAGCAAGTTACTTTATGGTGTTTGTGGATGAAAATTCTAGGAAGACATGGATCTATCTTCTGAAAAATAAGGGTGAAGCTTTCAAATATTTCACATGGTTTAAGACACCAGTGGAGAAAGAAACAGATAGACAAATTAAGATACTTCGCTCGGACAAAGGGGGAGAGTATCTTTCTACGGAATTTCAGGTGTTTTGCAAGGATCAAGGTATAAAGAGACAATTTGCAAATACGGACACGCCTCAACAAAATGGAGTTGCAGAAAAAGAAAGAACTGGTCCATAGTGGAAACTGCGAGGAGTATGCTCAAGAGTAAAAATCTTCCAAATATGTTTTGGGGTGAAGCAGTTAAGACGGCGGTTATCTTTTGAATCGAAGTCCCACAAAGGTTGTAGAGAATCGAACTACATAGGAAGCTTACACGGGTCGGAAGCCAGATGTAAGTCATTTGAGAGTGTTTGGAAGTAATGCTTATTCTCACATACCTAAGGATTCAAGGAGCAAATTGGATTCTAAGGCAACCAAGTGTTTATTTCTTGGTTATGATAATCAAGAGAAGGGATACAGGTTATATGACTTGGAAAGTAAGAAAATAATCATAAGTAGGGATGTAATCTTTGATGAGGAGGCAGCTCATAAAGATATAGAAATATATTTTGATAAGGATCAAGATGGTGGAATCCCTATATTATGTGACAAGTTATTACAGGAACCTGAATCGACACATGTATCGCCTACGCCAATTCAAGAACCTAAAGTGTCTTTGGTTGAGATAGGAAAGAGGAAGGAGAGGTCAAGTATATGGGATACTTATTCACCTCCTACTTCACCAAGCAGGAAGCATCCTACATCAGAAGCTAGAAGATTGCCTAGGTGGTACTATGAAACTATCAAGGATAGTGTTATTATGGAACAGGGAGAGTCCAGTACACATGGAACTAGGAGATCAACTAGACTTGAAAAGCAACATGAAGATCAAGATCGACGGGAGGTTCGACAACAGGATCATCATGAAGATGGGGATGTACATTTTGCATATATGGCCACAGTATTAGAGATCAAGGATCCATCTACTTTCAGAGAGGCTGAAAAAGAGGATATTTGGACGAAAGCTATGGATGAGGAGTACGACTCAATCATGAAGAACAAGACTTGGAGACTTGTTCAGCTACCTACAGGTAAAAAGGCCATTGGATGCAAGTGGGTCTATAGGACTAAGTACAAATCAGATGGTTCTATAGATAAACATAAGCCAAGATTGGTGGCAAAAGGTTATGCTCAACAGGAAGGGATTGACTATGAGGAAACTTTTGCACCAGTTGCTAAGTCTACTACTATGAGGAGTATTTTATCATTGGCAGCTCAGTTTGGATGGGATATTCAACAAATGGATGTAAAGAGTGCATTCCTGAATGGATTTCTAGAGGAAGAAGTCTACATGGAGCAGCCAGAGGGATGCATAGTAGCAGGACATGAAGATAAGGTTTGCAGGTTGGACAAGGCATTATATGGAATTAAGCAGGCATCCAGGGCGTGGTACACGAGAATTGACGCATACTTTGAGCTTGGCTTTCAGAGAAGTAGTTCGGAGCATACACCTTATGTTTTGGTCAGGAATAATCATATTGTTATTGTAGTGATGTATGTGGATGACCTTATTATTACAGGATCAAATCGTAGTATGATTCAGGGAACCAAGAAAGATCTCTCATTAGAATTTGATATGAAAGATCTTGGTTCACTACAATATTTTCTTGGGATTGAGGTATGGAGAGTAGCACAAGGACTATTCATTTCTCAATCTAAATCAGAGTTGCAGCGCGATTCGCGAATCGCGATCCAGAATCGCGATCCCGATTCGCGATTCGGGATTTTCCCAGAATCGTGTAGAATCGAATTTTTTTTTTTTTTTGAAATTTTTTTGTGCAATATGGGTATCAGATGAAAGCTCTGATCGAGGGGAGTATGATTGTGTAGTTTGCCGACTGTTTCAGGTGCAGGATGGTCCCTTTACGCTAAAGCTGCATCCCATATAAAAAAAGAGAACACATTGGGGCATTCCCAGTGAACATAGCAGGAATCTCCCTTTCTCTGATTCTCCCTCTCTCTATCTCTCTCTGATCACGATTCACAACAAACGGAACTAAAACCATGCTAAACAAAAACCTAGCTGAATCATTCTGAACTTTAGCCTTAAATAAAACAATTTTTGACAAAACAACCATACTCTCTCTCTCTCTCTCTCTCTCTCTCTCTCTCTCTCTCTCTCTCTCTCTCTCTCTCTCTCTCTCTCTCTCTCTCTCTCTCTCTCTCTCTCTCTCTCTCTCTCTCTCTCTCTCTCTCTCTCTCTCTCTCTCTCTCTCTCTCTCTCTCTCTCTCTCTCTCTCTCTCTCTCTCTCTCTCTCTCTCTCTCTCTCCAACCATAAATCATAAACCATAAAACCGAAGTTACTGAACTAAAACCACAAAGAACAATACTGAATCACGACGATGCTGTGAATAGGATCATCATAATATATAATATCGGGCCACATGGCACCAAAAAGGGGTACAATGATGTTCCATGAACGTAATGAAAACTATATAACTAAGGCTCGTCAGAGTCATGGTAGGATAAATCATCCGAATCTGTGGACTACAGATCCCATGGGTCCGCAGATGAATCGGAACTGGAGGGAGCCATATGCCGTGGTGTGGCCCTGGCTCTGCTGCGTGCTCTGGATCCCTCCTGCGTGCCCTGGCTTTGGACCACCCCCCTCTCCCTGCCTCTACCTCTGCCTTTGCCTCTGCCTCTCTCCCCTCCTCTGGCCCCCATCTGGCTGCCCCCAGCCCTGTGTCTACTCCGTCGTGCCTGTGTGTCAGGTGGCCGTAACCCTACGCCCTGGGATGGCCCTACCCACTGTGATGATGCCTGGCCGACGACTGCCTGTGATGCTCCACTCCTGTCTACAAAAAGAGTACTCAGCCCCCCCCTCCTAGAACCTCTAGGTCTCCCCCTAGGCCTACGTGCAGGAATGGCTGGCTCCTCCTCTGTCTCTGCATCAGGGTCCACCAGCAGGTCAGCCAGGTCATCCCCCTGTGCCTCCGCCCACATCTCCTCGTCCTCCTCTGTATCTCCCTCAACCCACTCCTCCTCCTCCACATAGTCTGCCCCGAGCATCTCTCCACCCTCCGAGACCTCGTCATCTCCCTCCTCAGCCCTCTTGCTTTGCCTCTCTGTCCTCCTCTGCCGCCGTAAAGCCCGTGCGTCAGCCTGTGCCTGTCTGTAGAGCTCTCTATGGATCTCATAATCCATCTCCTCCTGTGTGGGTGGTGCCCGAGGAGCAGCAGCTATCGAATCCACCAAGCAAGTGTCGGGGTCCACCTGCAACCAAAAACAATACATTGTTGTTAGGCAAGTATTGTGCAACTCACTGCATATTTTGAAAGCAAATCAATTCATCAAAGCATACCAAGAAAAAAGGGGTGATGATGTGACTCACCTCGAGCATTTGACCCTCTCCTCGTGTGCGCCTCAGCATACGGCCGTTGGCGTTCACAAACACCAACCGCCTACACTGCTCGATGGACAACCTGTTCCTCTTCTGCGTGTGATACAAGGCCCAGGTGCTCCAATTCCGCTCACAAGCTCCTGCAGAACAGTCCTGTGCAAGGACTCTCTCAGCCAATCGCCTCAGGTCACCTGTGCTGCGCCCGTGGATGCACCACCATGTAACGGGCCTCAACTGATCCTCCCTCCGCCGACTCTGCTCTCCATCGAAAGGAAACTGGAAGCGCTCAAATGCGAGCAGCTGGCTTGCAATGTTGGCCAGAATCGGACCTGTTGGCAAAAGGAAAAACATGGCACATGTAAGACCCCTCGAATTCAGACACTACCAATGAGTACAATACTGCAGTAACATTGCTACCAAACGATTTCTCACACGTACCTGGTCCAGGCCATACGCGCTCCGTGTACTCCACCCATCCCCGGTGCAGCTCCGGATCGTCCCTCTCTCGTGTAGAGCGCCACAAGGGGTCCAACATGTGGGCTACGGCGTGGATGGGTCGGTGGAAGTAGTCCCATCTGGCCTCCCAGATGCGTGAGATCTCGCGCCTCCTGCAGCAGACAAATTACAACAATCACTAAACCATAGCATAAAAGAAACGCATCAGACTCGAGTGAGAAACAACAAACTAGACACTGAAGAGTCATACCTATGCTCGTCCAAGGCTGACAACAGAATCCCCTCGCCGATGCGCTCCATGAACTCGTAAATGAGACCGAGGGTGCACCCCTCACGGTCTACCAGACGCAGCACTCTGTAAATGGGTAGTAGGATCCCACTAATCTCCTCAGCAGCTCTCCAGAACTCGTCGCCGTACACATTGGACTGGAAAAATGCCGAATGGAGGAGGTCTGTAAAGTCCCGGAAGGCCACGCTAGAAACCATCTGCCGCAATGCATCCTTCACCACCACCAATCGCTCTAGCACCAAGAAGTAAAACGCAAAGCGTGTGGGTGCGGGCTTCTTCAGGTTTAGGGTGGAGAAGGTGCGGAACAGGGCCAACACATGCCTCTTCCTGGTGACAAAAGTGACCAGGTGCATGGCCGTAGAAGTGATCTGCAACACAAACACCCAGTAAAAAAGTTTAGACAGTAGTTGAGATGTGGTTAGCAGCATCGAAGGAAGAAAGCATAGCAAATAGAACAAACTATACCTCTCTGATCCATGGAAGCGCACACAGGTCATAGATGAGCAAGTCTATGCAATGTGCAACACAGGGTGTCCACACAATGTTGGGGTGCTCCCTCATCATAATCTCGCCCATCTGCTTGCAGTTCGAGGCGTTGTCGGTGACAACCTGAACCACGTGCTCAACTCCGATGTCAGCAATAACATCTCTAATGACCTCCCATATGAAATCGGCTGTGATGGCGTCACCACCTCGAGTGGCATCCACGCCACGTAGGAATACTGTGCCAAGCGGGCAAGAAACCAAGACATTGATGACGGATCGCCGACGAATGTCGGTCCATCCATCACTCAATATCGTGCATCCATACCTGCCGCAAAACACCCATTAGCTACATGCAAAAATTACGGCACCAGTAAATCCTAAACACATGCAAAGAGATTACAAAGACAAGTTACTTACTGCTGCCAAGCTGAGCGAATGGAACTCAACTCCCGCGTGATGGTCTCCTCCTCCTGACGAAGCAACCTCCCTCGTAGTGCCTCTCGCCTGGGAGGTGTCCATGTAGCATCCATGGCCGCCATCTGTGCACAGAACTCCCTGAACACCCAACTGTCAGCAACAGCAAAGGCAATACCGCACTCGTAAAAGAACTGGCCACACAGTCGAGTGCAACGGGCCTGCTGCTCTCTCTGCCAGCCGCATCGATCAAGGGTCTGCTGCCTGGGCCTAACCCCTCTCTGCTGTGTATATGGTGCTCGTGGTCTAGCGTGCCCAACGGATGGCTGATCTGTGGGTGTGTCACTCTCTCTGGCAACATCTGCCGAAGCATGTGGTGCATCTGCTTCCGAGGAGGAGGGTCGAGAAGCACCCGCTGCTGCTGAACCAACATGCTCATCTGATGGTCCTGCTGCTGCTGCGGATGGAACTGAAGGTGCTGTACTGGACCTTGCACCTGAACCATGCTCTGCCCGTGCTGTACTGGGCCCTGCAGCTGTACCATGCTCTGCCCGTGATGTACTGGGCCCTGCACCTGTACCATGCCCAACCCATGATGTACTACGCCCAACAGCTATACCATGCCCTGCCCGTGATTGTACTGGGCCCAATATCCATGGTAGGCCCTGCCTGTCTGCCTGTGAGCCCTCCTGCATGCCTACCTGTAGCTGCTCCTGCTGCCTGTCCCTGTCTAGAACCCTGTGATGCAGTATTGGGCCCGTACATGGTAGACAACCTCTGCAGATCCTCATCAGAAATCCTGGGGCAATGAGATATGCCCAATGTCCGCCCATCTGGCCCTCTGACCCGCAGCAAGTGAGCCCTAACCCTGGTGAGTGATCCCGTGAAGTGACCACCGCAATGCAAGCATCTCCATCTGCGGGTGCCTAAGCCATGGTGTGTGCCCACATCCCCGTCGGTAAGCTCAACCTCGGCCCAAAGGCCTCGGTCCCGCACTGGCATCGTATCAACACGACCCTAAACCTGCAAACAACAAATAATCAGGCAAATGTTCAGTAGAAAAAAAAATACATTGCATTGAACAACATTACCGAGCTCAAATAGAGCTCAAAATACCAGAGCATACATCAGAACGATTCCAGTTCACACATTATATCAAGTGCCAAAGAAGAACATGAGATTAGGGCGTGGGATAGAATAATTTCTATATGAGGGATAACAGGCGACTGACGTTAGCGTCGGAGTCCGTGCAGGCATAAAGGAGTGCAGTGTGGGCCTAAACAACGCCCCTAGCAGATGTTTGCACGATAGTCCACGCCTAAACCCTAAAAAGTATGGAATCAGGGCATGAAAATTGAAATTTGTGATACGGACGTAGACGGGCGGAACGGAGGTCATAGGAGTCTGTGCAAGCATGTGGAAATGCATTCTAGGCTCAGACATCACCTCACTCGGTTTCCAACAAGCCATTCTGTGAAAATGGCCAAAATACACAAGCATTTGAAATGTGGTGTTCAAATCTCGCTAGGCGTGTCGTGATGGCTGAAACTGATGCTGTAAAAATCACTGTGGGCGTGAAGAAAGGTGGTCTAGAGCCAAACTACGCTCGATTTGGTTGCCTACAGCTCAATGTCAACAATTGCAAAAAGTCAAGCCTACACTTACCAAATATCGAAAATTGGTCGTTTCGCTCTCCACGAAGCTCAGACCCACCCGGCACCGTGCACACCAACTCCGTATCGTCGAGTAGATGCCTGCCAAGTATTCACTTGCGAAGATTGGACGCCCACAGCTCTCAAAAAAGAAATTTGCCTCCTCCACTGCTGGCGCGGTTCTGTACGCGAGGAGGAGGCCGAAAATCGGGTTTCTGGTTTTTTTTTTTTAACGATTCTGTCCACGATTCGCTGCAGCGAATCGCGAAGCTGGCGAATCGCGATTCGCTGCAACTATGATCTAAATATGCTCATGAAATTCTTGAAAAGTTCAATATGTCAGAGTGCAAGCCTATTTCTACACCATATGATAGTGGATGTAAGCTTACTAAAGCTGAGGAAGATCAGGATGTAGATGAGATGTTATATAGAAAGCTTGTTGGAAGCTTAATCTATCTAACTACTACAAGACCAGATATTGCTTATGCTGTGAGCATGGTTAGTCAGATTATGGCTAAGCCTAAGCAGATTCATTGGAAAGCTGCTGAGCGAATACTCAGATATATCCAGGGCACTTTGAGATTTGGTATTCTCTATGGTAGATAGGATGATTTGAAGTTATAGGGATATGTGGATGCTGATTGGGCTAGAGATGCGGAAGACCGAAGATCTACTACTGGTTATGTTTTTAGTCTTGGTTCTGGTGCTATCTCTTGGAGTTCAAAGAAGCAATATACTATTGCTTTATCATCTACAGAGGCAGAATATCGAGCTACTACGAGTGCAACATGTGAAGCAATATGGTTGCGAAGGATTCTACATGATCTACATATGGTACAAGATTCACCTACGGTACTTCAATGTGACAATCATAGTTGTATTAAATTGGCAAAAAATCCAGTTTTTAACAGCAGGACAAAGCATATTGAAGTACAACAACACTTCATCAGAGAGAAAATTCAAAGTAATAAAGTGGAGCTTATCTATTGCCCTACGGAAGAGCAAGTTCCAGATATCTTTACCAAAAGCTAGAGCAATTGCTCAATTCTCCTATAATCTGAATTCTCTCTATGCTTGGTTATGTGTGAGTGCTAGTAGGACTAGTAACTCCATCTAGAATTTGTATCACAAATTCTGACAGTGTCACCATAGGATTTATTTTCATAGTACTATTTTATCAGACATGACATGTTTCTTTTTGTATCGGATGTACGGCGAACGCATAACTATTTTATGGCTGTTTTTTGCTTACATTTATTCCTCTTCCCTAAACCCTGATCTCATTATATGATGGTTATCCTCCAGTTCATTACGTTTCATCAAGAATGTTTCATGGTTTCTAAATAATTTCATGGTTTTGTTGATAAATTCATGGTAGTGGGTTAGATCGTATTTTAAATGCAAAATTTAGCCGCACACCGTAGGTTGTTCCTATTATCTCAGTTATTTTTACTCCATTCCCAACACTCCTAGTTAATATCAAATTATTGTAGTTAATTGTGTGTTCATTAGTAAATCTGTTTACTGTAGTTAATTTTTTGTATTTCAGTTAATTAGCTGCATTTTATATGAATTAAATCCTTTGTATTTTTTTTTTTAGGGCATCGTTCCGAAACAGAACGCGTTCCAAAACGCGTTCCGTTCCGAAACGGGCAACTAAGTCCTAGAGTGTAAATACATGTCAACTGCATGTGAACTAGAGCGTAAAATACACTGCAAGAGTGTAGCATGCATGTCTTTGCACATGCGATTTCAATGCAAATAAGCCTTCAACTCTTGCTTTTATTATTGTAAGGATGGGAAAACCCATCAATGTACAAAAAGATGAGAGTGCATAGAATATGATAATGCCAAAAAGCACAAAGTGATTTCGTTAAAAAGCTTAACAGAACATAAGACAGTAAAGTAATTACTCGAAGCTTACTGCTCGATCTAATCACTAGCTAGAATAGTGTCACTAATAGATAATGCAGCAAGCTTTGAAGCAGCCGCTCCTGCAAACTGTGCTGTCGAAGAATTGAAAGTAATTAAGATGGCAGAAGCAAGGAAAAATAAAAGGTTGTCTTACAGCTGAGGTGCATTGCCCATCATGGACTCCATCCTCCCAACCCACTGCCATTTAGAGGCATTCAACCCACCGGACTGATTCTCCAGCGTCTTCTCATGCCTGAACCGATGCTTCAGCTTCTCCACCTTGCTCTTACACTGCGGCCCCGTCTTGGGCTTGCCCACCCCCCCGCATCTCACCGTCACCTCCCTCGCCACCTCCTCCCAGTGCTTCTTCTTCATAAACCCATGATTCACATCCGCCCACAACCGCTCGTACGCATCCAGCAGATACCGCACCGCCTCCGCTGTCCACTCCCCATCCTTCTTCCGCTTCGCATCCCCCCCGCCCCCCATGCTTCCCATCCCCAACCCCGATGCTGCGTCGCCCTCCCCACCATCGCCTCCTCCGTCGCCCCCATCGCCCAGCAGCAGCATCTCCTTCAGAGAAGGAGAAGCAGAGGCAGCAGGAGAGGTGTTCGCCTCCATCGCCTGCTTCCAAGGCCAGAAGCGTTCGGGCAGTCGCCGCTGCTGCTCCCCAAGATGCAACGAGATCTGTAAAGAGGAACTGGGTGTCATGTGAATCTTATCCATCGGATGCATGCAGACCATGTGCATCTCCACCCTCCACAAGAGCATGTATGTAGCCTACACAATAATAATACCCTCTTATGCATGCTTTCCTTTTATAAACCCAAACGGTCCCAAAATATCACACCCTTTCTTATTTTTTCACCAAAAGCATCATCTGCTTTACATTGTTATAGCATTTAAGCTAATAGCAATTACAATGGAAGAAAAGCTAAGAGCAAGAAAAGTACAAAGCATTCAAGATAGCATATACATAGAAAGCTAGAAACACAAGAATTTCCATAGAATCTCAATAGAAATGAAAGAAAGAGTACATAGCAATGGAAATGAGCATGGATTCATGTAGATAAGGCACATGAGACCTAGCAAAGGAAATCCTCGTAGCTCATATTCACAAGGAGGAAGCTAGAAGCTCTCACTTGCAAATGAGCCAAAAGATTCAAAGTTTGATGTCTCTTGCCTAGTTATAGACAATGCTCTCACTTAAGTAAACTTAACTATCTTGAGGGATAGTTAGCCCTTGTTAAGTATTATTAAGACAACATTGGGCCCTTATCCTTGTTAATTACTTTGAAGGGCCTAAAGAGAGCACCGCCTTGTTCTTAAGGCTAATAGCTCCTTTTGGGCCTACAAAGCTTACAATGGAGATTCTAATGCGTTGATAAGCATTGATGTACTAAAATCACATGACACTATAAGTGCAAGTAAGTGTTTGTGTAAGTGTGAGTGTGTTAGTGTTAGTGGGTAATTGTTACTGTGGATGTGTGGCGATGGGTGTGTGAATAAGTAGATGGAAAGGTAAGCAGGCATAAGTTTTAGTGTGTAAGTATAGGTGTATGTGCTAGTGTGGGTGTGTGTGTGTGTGTGTGATTGTAAGCGTAAGTAAGTACAAGTCTAAGTGTGTGAATATAAGTCTAATTGTTAATATCAGTACATGTTAGAATGTATGTGTGTACGTGTGGATATTCATGATAAGGCAAGGCATTTCCAGATTGTGATGGGTGTTCTTCATATTGTTGAACTGTATGTGCTTGGATAGGTCGATATGAAGGACAAGCATCAACAAGATGCGTAGCCCGACAGTGTGGGCACCATATTGTTTTTCGTCTACAAGGTATCTGTGCAAGGTTTGACTAACCAGACATACTGCTTTGGATAGACTTCAGGGCAGTTTGAAACTCATTGGTGAGTTTCTCCATATGAAGTTGGTGTTGCTTATTGAGCAACTCCAACTGTGATTTCCAAAGCTAATCTCGGGTGTCCTCGATCGGCTTCGACTCATGGACAGGAGCACGTGGTGCTTGTCTTTCCCTGGATTCGTCAATATCTGATCCTTTGTCTTCTTCCTTGATGGCATCAGACATAGATAACTTTAATCTCATGTATTGATCATTGGATTTAAGCTCGCGTCTAATCCATCTTGGAAGGCTGACTAAGAACCAGATGATGAGCATATGTTTGGAGGGCTATTCCTATACTTGACTTTTGAGGCATTTGAAACGCTCGATATAGTCTCGTACACGTTCATCCTTTGCCATCTGGATGTTACTCAATTTGACAAAAGGAATCTCGATCAAGCAAAAGGACTTAAAATGCTTGATAAAGGACTCTTTCAAGATTGACCAGTCTGTCTTGTCTTCACGATCAAGGTTGAAAAACCAATCACATGCTTTAGCAATCATGGTCATTGAAAATAGTTGGACCATAGCATCGGGAGATGTTTTGCCATACACATCACATGCATTCTCAAAGATTTGCAAAAATCTTTGAGGGTTCGAACTACCGTCAAACTTTGGTAGATCTAGCTTGGGTGTATGTCCTTCAAAATGAGCACCGTGGATAGCAGAAGCACCATTAAGGTTGGTTCTGGCCTGGGAGGGGTCAGCACCATAAGAATAGGCTCGTGCTCGTGAAGACTCAACTCTATCAGGTTCATGTCCCTCGAATGGGTTTGTGGATGGCTCGGGTATTTGGGCCCGCATTCGGTAGAACCTACGACGTCTGATTTGTTTAGCTACAGGGGACCTGATCTCGTATGGATAATCTTCTGGGATTTCAGGATCTGTATTGTCGGCCATTGGGTATTGTTGTGTCTTTTTTGTATTGGGTATGTGTTTCTGGTGTTTTTGGATTTTTTAGGGTTTTTGGTGTTTTTGGATTTGTTTGGGTTTTTTAGGGTGTTGAAGGAAGTGAAGTTGGAGACTCAGTATTAAAAGGGCTTTCTATTGGTATAAGTTTTATTTTTTTGAAAAAAAAATTGTGTTCATGCCTTTTTCTTTTTTTTGTTCAGCCTTTAAGGCTTTGGAAAGATGGTGGTTCGATCGAAATGCCAATCAGAAGTGTCGTTTGAAAGGTCTATGGTCTGGCATGGAGTTGGTCGGTTGAGATGGTGAGGAACCTCGTCGGTCGAGATTGGACCCAAAACCGTCGGTCGAGATCTGACGCAAACCCATCGGTTGAGATCTGATTAAAAATTCGTCAGTCGAGATCAGATGCGAACCCGTCGGTCGTGCCGTCTGCCTTCGTTCGCCCATCTTTCGTCCTAGGGCTTCAAAAACCTGGAAGCGGAGCTTACTTCCGAAATTGAGGGGCCCCAGATATTCTCTTATCTTCTCCACGAAGCCCATTTCCTACCAGTCTTCCACTATGGTCACATAGCGTGACGACATGAAGGCCGCTCTGTAGTATAGCTTGGCCATCATTTCATGGTCTTCTTCCGACTGGAGGGCTATGTTTTGGTTGATTTTGATGGGCTCCAGGCCTCGATCCCAAAAACACTCTTGCTGCATCAAAAAGGCCATGGATCTGCAATACTCGGCGCTTTTCTGCACGCAAAGATCGGCACTTGATTTGTATTTATGCCTGAAGTCGAGTAACTGCATCCTCAAATCATCCGGGGTGGTTCTTTCTAAAATTCCCGGGATGACTGGCCATTTTACCAACTCTACTTGCGGCTTTTCCAACGGACATGGGTTTCTGCGTTTGAGTGGCATGTAGAAAGGATCCACTCACTTCCATGTCGGTGCCTTCAAATACTCTTGAAGTCGTCTGCTATCCTTCGGGACTTTATTTCGCCATTCTGGCTGCGGTTGTAGCGCGGCAATGATCTCGGACCTGGTGGAGTATTGGCTTTGATCGATGTCTTCTTTGCCTCCCCTCATGTTGGGAGGGTATTTTCTTTCAAACTTTTCTGATTCCCATGTATCAGCCAATTTGCCTCTAGGCCTGGTAGGGGAAGTTGTCCTATGCGGCTGGGATGGCCTTGCCAGATAATCATCTAGGGCCTTGGTGGTATCGGCCTCTGGAGCTTCGGATGTTGCAGCTACTGGTGGATCTAGTTGTGGGCTTGTTTGCCACCGTACCAGTGGGAGTATACTTGTGTTGACCCTTTTAGGTTGGGATCCCGATGGGGAGGTAGCTCATGATCGTGCACGCTTGGACTTTTGTTGCTCGATGGGAATGTTCCATGCCTTGTCCGCAAGCTGCAGGTGTTGGAGGAGCTTGGGCCTGTTCTGTACTTGGTGAAGAGTGATATCCGTCGAGATATCCAAGTAATGTTGACTGCTGCTTGTTCTTAATGCACTTATGAAGACAGTTCGAAACAAACTGTGCCCAATCATAGAGGTTCTGGGCATGCAGCTGTAAATCTGCCATCATGTGAAACAAAACAATGGGTACCCTCTGCAACTTGGTTCGTGGTCGTTGTGTGCACTTTGTCAAGTACACACATGCCGCTTGTAGTTGGGGTTCATTGATTGCGTCGACTCGATACCCGTCCTTGTTTTTCCACTTGGCCACGTTGTCTGCTCAATTTTTTTAAGTGTCCTCGTGACAGCATTGGGTCCTCTTGGGAACCCAAAAGGTTGCAAGTCGACCGATGCAAATGATAGGTTGTAAACATAGTTCCTCACAGGAGGAACTATTAGCTGGCACGACCTTGCTGTAGCATTGTAGTTGGCGTAGATCATATGCACGAGATAAGGGCTTTGATACCCCGTTAGGACAAGCATCTGGAACTCAATTGTTTGAAAGAAAGCTGCTGCCTGTTGGTACCAGTGTTGCATTTCTGTGATATCCAATTTGGACAATTGGATGTCGAGCTTATTGGCTTCGGGGTCATCAAGGCTGGACGTAGGGTTGGTAGACATGATGAAGAAACTGACAAAACAAAATCTGGAAAAGGGTGTCGGTTGAGATGTCAGACAGGGTTATCAAGCATCGGTTGAGATGGAAGCGGAAAAGGTGTCGGCTGAGATGGAAGTGGAGGGCGTCGGCTGAGATGGAATGGAGGGCGTCAGAATCAGCCAATAGTGAGATAGCCATGGTACAACTTTTCTCGATGACCATGATCGATCAAGCATGAGAATGGTTTTTTAACCTGGATGGTGAAGATAAACGAGATTGGTCACTCTTGAAAGAAGCCTTTATCAAACGATTCAAACCGTTTCGTTTGATTGAGAGTCCTTTTGTCAAATTAAGCAATATCAAAATGACAAAAAATGAAAAAGTACGTGACTATATAGAACGATTAAAAAGATTAAAAAGATTAAAAAGTCGATGGATCGGACGTGAACTTCGATCTAATGATGAATACACATCATTAAAACAAGCCATGTCTGATGCCATCCACGAAGAAAACGAGGGATCAGATGTTGATGAACCTCAAGAAAGAAGAGCACATCGTGTTGTCCATGACTCTAGACCAAATGAAGAAACTCGGGAACAGTTATGGAAAACACAAATGGAGTTGCTTAACCAACAACACCAACAACAAATGGAGAAACTCATGAAAGAGTTTCAAAATACCCTGAAGTCTATCTAGAGCTCCATGCCAGGTCAATTACCCACTAGCCAGATCCACCATAGACAGGATAATACCTGGTACTCTCATTGTAGAGGTGCACACACTAGCAGTGAGTGCCCATCATACCAACCAGTCCCAGACACTTCCTTGATTAAATGTGACATCTGTGACTTTATGGGCCATACCTCATTCTACTGCTATTACAATCCGAGGAACCAGCCTCATGATCAATTAGGAGGACAATAATAGCCTCCTAGACAACAATTTGTTTCATGGAGCCAACCACAACAATATCCTCCATGAAACAATATCCAAATTCATATCCAAGAGCTGCCTAGACAACCCAAGCATGAACATCAACCTCAGCTTGCACTCTTAGGTCCACCTCCAAGGGGAGAACCTGATGTAGGAGCACAAAAACATCGACACCATAGAGAACCTGCACCAACACATCTTGTCGATCACTCCTACGATCACACATACCATCAGGATTCCACACCTACTTCTGGTAGTTCACAACACTATCCTAAAGATACAACATGCTCGTGCAAACGAGATGAGTATTCCACAAACCAAGAACATCCAGGTTAGCTAGGCATCCAATATGGTTATGTAATTGCCACAGGACCCACGAGCAACAGATGTTTTATCTGTGGCAAACCGGGACATTTTATGGTCGACTGCAAAGTAAAAAACCAATACCATGTTGAATGTCCAGACTATGTTCGCAAACATAGTTTCAAAGACTGCCCAACGCAACCTAACATGATCTTACCAAGATGACATATCTCATTTGAACCTGTTAGAGTCCTTACTAGATCCCAATGCCAAAACCAACAACAACAGCAAGACATAGCACAACCAGCTGACCATACGGGAAGTTCCTTGACAGCTTCCACTTTACCAAGAGAATACCCAGACCCACGCATGGAACAAAGGCAATACACCAAATTTCAAGATGAGTTTTTGTAGGAGGAACAGAAAACGGATAGTCCATTATCTGCTCCAATCCTCGAAAAAGAGCAACCCCTACAGGGACTTGAAGTATTCTCTGAACTTTTGCAGGCTCAAATCACAATGCCCTTCCATAGCGCAATGAAATCTTTCACTGGTCTCAAAAGTTATATCCATAGAAGTTTTCAACTGCCCACCATCCCAGATGAACAGTGAAAACCAGATGAGATTCCTGAAATTCCTTAGATTCCCATGAACCTGATGAATATAGGTGTTGCTAAGGGGACTAGCATCACCTTACCTATGACCTATAAAGATCATCCAACCATATTTGCTATCCTTGATAGTGGATCAAGAGTAAACATAATGGCTTTGTCACTCGCAAAGTCATGGGGGTTCCATACCTTAGATCGGCCACGTTACAAACTTCGTATGGCCGATCAGCGAGTCACAGACTTTGCAGGTCACTTATCGCATATACCAGTCCGTATTGCAGGTGTCAAATTTACCATCGATTGCATCATTCTTGATTTACCAGACAATTTAAATGCATATAGACTCCTTCTTGGCACACCCTGGCTATAGATGGCAAGCGTTGTCCAAGATTGGAAGCATAGCAAAAAATGAGTCACTGTTGACTCAACTGGCCACGTAAAATCAGCCAAAGTCTATGACGATTGGTAATCAATAACATATGATGAATAGCAAAAAATGAGTCACTGTTGACTCAACTGGCCACGTAAAATCAGCCAAAGTCTATGACGATTGGTAATCAACAACATATGACGAATCAAATAGTGTTCCGATCCAGCCGAAAGGACACTATATGAGATCAACTAATATTCTAAATTAGGGTGAAGCACTAACCACTGTGGACTGTGCTGATTCCAACCGATGTCGCATAGAAACTGTCGCAGAAGATGCATATATTCTGCAATCTTCTATAGACATTGACATGCCCATCATTCCACTTATGATGATCGACCCAATTCTCATAGCTTGGTGCCCAGGAGAACCTAGTGTCTCTGTTGCACCAATTTCGGAAGATGGTATACTTTCAATGAATGATGATGAAATGACTGACGAACATGTAATACGCTTCTCAAGGAAGTTGGTAAGTGCACATCATCTTTGGAAGCTTGGAATTCATTGAAGGAGCTTTATGAGTCCTTTGCTACAAAAAATGGCGTTTATGCTTATAAGGTCATACCTTTTGGCTTATGCAACCCCCATTCCACATTCCAACGCGTCATGCAAATGGCGTTTCAAGATATGTTATATTGGATTGTCAAGATTTATCTTGACGATTTGGGTGTACATTCTTCTGAGGACAAGCACCTCAAGGCACTTGAAACGATCTTCATCCACTGCCATCGGTTTGGCATATTACTAAACCCTAACAAATGTCAAATCTGGGTCACCCATGGGGTTGTACTCGGACATATCATTTTGAAGGATGGCATTTTTATCGATCCTTCAAAGATCAAGGTCATAGTTGAGATGCCTCTACCCGCGACAGTGAAGGAAGTTTACGTCTTCCTAGGCCACACTAACTATTACCGCATCTTACTAATCGATTACGTTGGTAAGGTGAGACTTGTTTATTATAGTTGTAGTTGATGCTAGATGGACCGAGGAACGTATCAAAGCCTTTGAGGAGTTAAAAACAGCACATACCACATCATCCATATTTCGTTCTCCAGATTACACGAAGGAATTCCATGTGCATACAGACGCCAATAAGTATATCATAGGGGGCCTCCTAGCACAATCGGGCGAATATGGAAAGGATTTTCTGATATGTTTCTTGATCAGGCAATTGGTGCCTACTGAAGTAAACTATATAACAACCGAGAGAGAAGCACTGGCTATGGTCTACGCCATACAACTTCATCATTATCTCCTAGGCCAAACCTTTGTCTTCTACACAAACCATCAAGCACTACTATATATTGTCAATAAATCCTGTAAAACCGGACGAATCGCTAGATGGCTGTTAATACTCGAGGAATTCAATTTTTGAGTAGTCGTCATGAAAGGGACCCAACACTTCATGGTCGATCACCTTTCCAGACTTCCCAATTCTAAAAAGGCTGGTGCACCAGTCAACGATGATCTTCATGATGCATGCCTCTTTCAGATCGATGCCACTCCCTTGCGGGCTGAAGAAATCACTCAGTTCTCCAGACTTAAAGAAGGCATGAGTACAGTAACAAAAAGAAATTTTTTGCTAAAAGCAGCACCCTTTCAACCATAGCAGGACAATTATACAAAAGGGACGCTGACGGTATCATATGCATATGTGCTTATGAATCTGAGATACGTCCTATCATATCTCAAGCACATGAGGGCATCGATGGCGGTCACTTATCTGTTGAAACGACTGCTAAGATCATCCTTCGAGCAGGCTTATGGTGGCCATCCATGTTTAAGGATACCTTCGCTATCATTAAAACATGTGATGTTTGCCAACGAGCCAAAAAGAATACAAAAGCAGACTTCACCCTGTTGACCCCTATTATAGAAGACGAAGCCTTCCATAAGTGGGGTATAGACTTTGTTGGTCCCATCAGCCCAGCAACAAAAAGTATCCAAGAACGGTATATCTTGAATGCAATGGATTACGCAACCAAGTGGGTAGAAGCACGTGCAACAAAGGACACCAATGCAAAGACAATAGCACATTATTATGCATTTTGGTTGTCCAATTGAGCTTGTTAGTGACCGAGGCACTCACTTCTTAAATGAAGTGATCGGTAATCTCCTATGCCATTACCTTGTTGTTCACCACAAAAGTACTCCATACTATCCTAGATGTAATGGCCAGACGAAATCCACCAACAAGACAATTTGTAAGATCTTGACCAAGATAGTAGAAACAAGTCGATCAGATTGGAAAACCAAACTGTTCTCCGCTATCCGGGCATACCGCACCACTCTCAAGAAGGCCATTGGATGGGTAACCCCATTCCATCTCGTATATGGTTAAGAGGCAGTAATGTCTGTTGAATTCTTAGTTCCTTCCTTGCGAGTCATGCAAGCTTTTTCTACAGATCTATGTGAGAAAGCTACAATTGAACAACCAGTAAAAAATAGGCTATTTATGTTAGCCCAATTGTGTGAGACTTGACTCATATCGTATCACGCACAATTAGTTAACAAACGTTGCCAAAAAGCCTGGCATGATCGTCACCTGCGCAATAAAGATTTACACTTAGGTGACCAAGTGCTTCTTTACACATCTAAGAAGCATCTAGAAAAATTGAAATTCAGAAGCGAAGGACCTTATGTTATTAATAAATCTTTTCTAATGGAGCAGTCCAACTTCAAACACTTGACGAAATACTCCTAGACACTGTCATCAATGGTGGTCGTCTACAATGGTACTATGAAGAGTTGTTTTTTGTTGACCCTATATAACTCCACCTCTATTGTATATATTAGTTTGACATTTTTTTTTTTCCGTTTTGTTTTCTTTATTTTGCATGACTATATCTTCTTATTGTTTTTATGTTTGTTGACTGCATTGTTTATTTTAGTGCATCTTTATTTTTTCATACTCTTTTTCTCTCATCCATATTCATTCTCTGAGAGAGTTATAGGTCAACAACTAATGGCCTACACCACAGGGATAAGATTTGTCACATTTTAGGTCTAGCTCACTTCTGATAACTCAAACTTTTCACTTATAGCACAAATTTGGTCATAGGGATAATTCATTACACTGAGCGCTTCTATTCACACTGACATATTTTACTTCAAGAAGCTCTCCAACACAATCACAGAGATTCAGTACTTAATAGACATTTGGTTGGCATCTCGACCGAGTCCTCTGGTTGGCATCTCGAATGAGCCCTCTGGTTGGCATCTCGACCGAGCCCTCTAGTTGGCATCTCGACCGACACATCTGTTCACGATCTCGACCGACGCACCTGCTCAGCATCTCGACCGACGTACATGCTCAGCATCTCAATTAACACATTTGGTCACCGTCTTGATCGGGTCTCAATACTTCAAATCTCGACCGGACCGAGCCCATGTAGTTCATCAAGATTTTTTTAAGAACTCGACCGAGTCTTCTCATCATGATCTCAACTGACTCGCGCCCTTAAAAAATCTCAAACAACAAACTCCATAAATACTACCAAAACGAAAACATTCTTACCTCAGCGACGTGCGAATATTGGAGCCTTCCTACGACTGCTTTCTAGTAATCTCCTTGCAAGCATATTCAATCCTGGCACTCTTACACTCCATTGATCAGTCATTATTCACACACTCCATCCATCGACCACCACATGGGTATCATCCTGAATCCAGTCCGAGTGCAATCACCAAAGATCTCACAAAACCTAATATCGCCAAAAGTTACACTTTCACATTTGAATCTTTTGCACATTGAAGCGTTGAGGGGTACCCACTCTACTTTCACCATAACCTATTGTTTCCATCTCTGCAAAACTTCCATTTTTCGCCGACAGCCTACACACACCGTTGTGTCTTTGAGCCATCCTATTTCACCCACTCCCTTATCACATTTCAACCTGACTCCATCCACTTCCTTTCTCACAACCACACCATTCTACACCTCCGCTTTGCACCAAACCCTCAGTTTCATTTCGACTGACGTCGTCCACTCCAATCTCGACTAAGTCCTCCCATTACACTCTTGACCAACACCCTCAGGTCTATCTTGATCAACGTTGACCACTTCAGTCTCGACCGAATCTCCATCCATCACCACCTCACCCGAGTCCATCCGTCATAGTCTCGACCGAGCCGAACATCTGTTAACTCTGTCTCAGATCTCAACTGAGCCATTTTTTTTCACAGTCTAATTTTTCCAGTTTCAAACATGTCTTCCAACCAGTCCTCCAGTTCAGATGACCCAGATACAAATAAGATTGATATCCAGATGGGGCATTGGATGTTCAAGAAATGACAACCTGGTACCAGCAGGCAATACAGTTTCTAACTCAAATTGAATTTCAGATCCATGTACTAACTGGTTACCAAAGCCCTTATCTATTACACATGAGATATGCAAACTATAACACAATTGCCAGATTATGTCAGTTCATAGTTCTCCCCCATAGGAACTATGTCTATAACATATGTCTTTCTATAGCAGATTTCAACACCTTTCGGTTCCCTTGAGGATCAAATGATGTTATCAGAACACTGCAGAAAATAGAGCACACAGCTTACTTCAAGTATATTGTTACAACTATTGAGAAGTCGAAAAAGAAGGATAGGTACAGATACGAAGCTATCAACGATCAACCCTTGGCTGCTACGTGTGGCATACCTAACAAAGTACACACAATGTTTCAGGACCAAGATCCTGTGGGTACCCATGTCGCTATTCCACATGATGGCAGATTCACGTCTACACGACTAGAATCTTTATGATTGGGCCCAGTTTGCCTCCAATAGCCTTCATGAGTGTATAAAAAACAACCAACCCACCACCATACTCGGTTGTCTGATGACCGATCTCAGTCTCCATTAAGTGAATAACGGAACTAAACTCAGGGAGCTGTTGCAAGTGGTGGACAAAGCTTGGGACATACTAGTTGACTCCAAGACGTCCAAGTGGTCCAGAACATAGACATCGTCGCCACATGGGCCAGCCCCTAAAAGACCAAACACTAGTATATTGAAGTTGACGGTAAAGAAAGAGCCGACACCACCGGCCTCTTAACAAGATCCAGTAGTGGAGGTATCTTCGGCAACACAAAAGGCAGATACCTCCAAGGCCCAGCTGCCTGACACACGACAACAACGGACACAAAAAAAACTGAAGGCAGAGAGGGGATCTCCAGATGCAACAAAGTCAGATGAGTCTAAATTTGAGGGAGAGCCACTCAAGAGGAAACCAAGAACTACGAGCCAAGCCACATAATCTCATTCACCATCCTTGAGCTTGAGAGACTCCCAAGGCAGCAACTCAATATCAGATACCGCATCACAGCAACACTCCTCACCCACACACATCATCAACGGGGGTGATGGAATAGCCACATCTATGACAGCAGACACGGGCACATATACACAAGTTGTGCCACCAGATCAAGCAACTATCCTCCCATACTGATTACCATGCCAATGTCGCCAACCTCACCAAAGACATCATTGAACCAACTACCATATGCATTGGTTGGTAAGCCAGCAGCAAGTGCTGGAAAATAAGGCCAAGCACCAAGACCAGGAAATTGCCCATCCGAAAAAGTTGGTAAAAGAAAAAGAAAAAGAGACAAAAGAAATAAAATCCGCGATGGCTGGGCAGATTGCAGTATATTAGTAAAAAATGGACTCAGTACATGGTGGGATTTTAGCACGGTCATACCGGCTATTTTTTTACAACTGGCCAGTTTTGTGAAAAGTCGTAAAATATTTATCGGCCATTTCTAAGGCCGCAAAATTTGCTCTAGCCTCATTTAGGGCAGGATGGGACCCAATTCTAGGTGGACCAGCACTTTTGGCTCGGTCTTACAAAACTTGACCACAAAATATTTTTGAACAGTTTTTTTGAAAGTCAATTTCTTACTTTTAAACTATGTCTAGCCACTTTAGGGGCGGGCTGGGACCCAATTCTAAGGCAAATTTGTGCCGATTTTTCTCTAATAACCGGGCTTTGCATGCCGGTTTTTTTAAACTTTGCGAACTTAAACTTCAATATTAGCGCGATTTTTCGTGCGAAAATATCAGCTTACAATCATTAGTGATCAAAAGTTGAAAGTAGAATTCGCCCATGATCGTTGCTTTGTGAAGGCTGTGAACCAAAAGTTCAAAGTTATTGCGGATGGAGTAAGGGAGCCCGATACAAAATTGTATAGGTTGAATGCTACAATCAAGGGGCAACATGGACTCGTATCGTCCATTCCATCGCAAATTGAGTTGTGGCATAAGAGGCTTGGTCACTTGAACTTGAAAAGTCTCAATGTGATGAGAAAATTGGAGATGGTAACATGATTGCCTACCATAGAAGACCACTTGAAATCGATGTGCAAATCATGTGTATATAGGAAGCAACATCGAGAGAAGTTCAATAAAGGTGGTGTTGCAAGAGCAAAGAACATCTTGGATTTAATCCACACAGATTTATACGGGCCTATGAGGACCATGTCCTTAGGTAAAGCCTTCTATTTCATGACCTTTATTGATGATATGTCACGTAAGACGTGGATCTACTTCTTGAAGAAGAAATCGGATGCATTTGACAATTTCAAGAGCTTCAAAGCATTGGTCAAAAATCAAATAGATAGGAAGATCAAAGTCCTAAGATCATATAGTGGAGGTGAGTACAAGTCTAATGACTTCAATGATCTTTGTGATCAATGTGGGATTAAAAGACAATTTATGCAAGCTCATACTCCTGCTCTCAATGGTGTAGCTATGCGCAAGAATCGTACGATTGTGGAAAGTGCCAGATCTATGCTAGCTGAGATGAAACTACCAAAAGATTTTTGGTCAGAAGCATGCCATACGACAGTCTATCTTCAAAATAGAAGTCCTACCATTGCCATACCAAAGATAACACCTGAGGAAGCATTCACGAAGAAGAAGCCAAAGGTGAACCACTTGCAAATCTTTGGATGTAAGGCCTTTGTACACATTCCTAAGGAAGAGAGACGTAAACTTCATGTGTTGAAGGGCTATAGATGTTTTGATCCAGTGGAAAACAAAATCCATGTAAGCCGTGATGTTATCTTTGATGAATCCAAGATGTATGAAGACGAGGATGCTGAGAAGATAGACACATCCAGTGGGAAAGATGGTATAGTGAGGATATCTCCTAATGATGATCCATTCATTGAACTTCCAAGTGATGAACATGAGGATACATCTCAAGATACTACTACTCAACCCCAAGAAACAGGTTGGAGAGGTAGAGACAAACCTTTTGGTGCAAGAAGGATTGAAGTTGCAGGTGACAAACGCAAGGAGAAGGATGTATCGTGGGACACATTTTCACCAGAAAGCCGATCACCTGACAGGAAGCTCCCTAAGTGGTTTGAGAGATTGTTGGAGAGCCGCGACATGGATGACTTTCCAGGATCATCTAGCCATGGAGAGCTACGAAGATCAACAAGAGAGAAGACACAACCTAAAAGGTATGAAGCAAATTATGCTCTCTTATCTAGCATTATTCAAAGCAAAGAACCTTCGACTTATGGTGAAGCGAAGAGGAGATGGAGTCAATTGCTAAGCATAGCACATGGGACTTAGTAGAACCACCAGTTGGCAAGAAACTCATTGGTTGCAAATGGGTATACAGGACTAAGTACCATGTAGATGGAAGTATAGCAAAGCACAAGGCAAGATTGGTGATCAAAGGGTATGCACAGTAAAGGCATTGACTATGAAGATACCTTTGCGCCAGTATGTAAGTGGAATACTCTACGCCTACTTGTTGCTTTAGCTTCACATTTTGGTTGGCCTTTGCATCAAATGGATGTGAAATCTGCTTTTCTAAATGGTGAGTCAGAAGAAGAGGTGTTCATGGATCAACCTGAAGGCTTTGTAGCGAAGGGACAGGAAAATAAAGTATTTCGCTTGAAGAAAGCACTTTATGGTCTTAAACAGGCACCACGTGTGTGGTATAGCAAGATTGATGCCTACTTTTGTTCAAAGGGGATGGTGAGAACACATTCTGATCCAAATCTATATGTCTTATGCTTTGATGGTATGGTTGCTTTGATTGCTCTTTATGTTGATGACTTGATTACTACGGGAAATAATCAAGAGATGATAGACATGATCAAGAAAGACATCATGGAACAATTCAAGATGACATATCTTAGCCTGATGCATTATTGCCTTGGAGTAGAAGTGTGGCAAAAAGGACACAAAGTGTGTTTAACACAAGTGAAATATGTCAAAGAGTTGCTGCACAGGTTTAGGTTGCAGGATTGCAAACCAGTAAATACTCCTATTGGACAAGGTAAAAGGCTGTCTAAGCTTGATGAGTCACAGTCATTTGATGCTACACTGTATATACAGTTAGTAGGGAGCTTGATTTACCTTACCATGACTAGACCAGATATATGCTATATTGTTGGCATTGTAAGTCAGTTTATGGTAGCACCTATGGAAACGCATTGGAAGGTAGCTAAACGCATTTTGCGTTATGTGAAAGGCACTTCAGATTATGGCTTGATTTACAGGAAGCATGAGGGTTTACCTCTGTGTTACTGTGTAGCATGATCTGTGGTCCTGTTCGAAGCAAATTCTAAGTGCATGAACCACCCAACCAATATGGAGAGGCTAGTCAATACCCTAACCAATCCACCCCCAAGCCACAGTGAAGAATACAAGAGAGGAGAGGAAGAACTGGCTCAAAAATCACAATTCACAATAGGAGGATGGACGAGTTTCCACTAGACTTATTCTCCTCAAGAGATAGAGAATATTCTCTTTAGGATTCCCATGCAACCTAAATTGAGCTATTGATCTCCTATTCTTGCATTAAAGCAGGCTTCACCGTGCATGTGCTCCTATGTCCAATTATAGGTCTGGGCCCTCATATGATTATTAATTATTTAATATGACCACGTTCGGAATGATGTAGCATAACTAATAACCACATACAACTGGAGTGACTGGCTATCCACGTCAGGAATAATTCCAATTCCCTTGTACAGGAGGACATGGACATAACATTTTTCCCTCCTTAAACCATTTCTATCTCTATAAATGAAAACTAGGGAAATTCTTCTTTATGCTTTCGACTCTCTCCCATGAATCATCATCCTTAGTCCATCCCTTCCACCTGATCAAGCACTCAGAGATAGAACAATTCCTCAATTGTTTATCTCTAGTTCTGAGTACCTTTTCAGGTTCCAAAGGACCACTAAGCAACGAGTCCTCCGAATGGGTAAGACTTTCCTCTCAACCAACTACTTCACCTTCATGCAAACTTAATTTTAGTCGGCTTACATGAACACTGGGTGAGCTGTAGTCTTGTTCTGAAGATCTAGTTCGTAAGCCAAAGAACCAATTTTCTTTATGATCTGAAACGGTCTACAATATCTCATAGACAATTTATGATGCTTCCATGTACTCATAGTGTTAGAATCCTTAGGTATTCTAAGATATACCCAGTCATCAACTTTAAAATCTCTGGGAGACCTTTTAAGATCGACATAGTACTTAGCTCTATCCTGAGCACTCCGGATATAATCATGGGCCACTTGCAACATTTCACGCATATCATGCAAGAAATCTGCAACTTTCTAGATCTTAACAGACTTTGTCTCCACATTCACCAGAGATCTAGGTTGAAAATCGTACATTAGCATAAATGAACTATAACCAGTAGCAGAATGTTTTCTACTGTTATAAGCAAACTCAATTAAAGGAATGCAATCTTCCCACTGAGATTGCCTGTGAGACACATAAGTTCTCAGCATATCCTCCATAGTCTGATTGGTTCTCTCATTCTGGCCATCTGATTCAGGATGATCAGAAGAACTAAAACTAAGCGAGGTATCAAGCTTATGGAATACAACTGACAAAAAGTGACCTATAAATTTAGGATCTCTATCACTAACTATATCACTTGGCAGTCCATAAAGCCTAAATAATCTTTTCACAAAGATCTGGGCTAAATCCGAAGCCTTAGAAGTTGACTTGACTGGTATAAAAGTAGTTAACTTTGTCAATTTATCCACCACAACCCAAATAGAATCATTTTGGCATTGGGTCTTTGGAAGTCCAACCACAAAATCCATAGATATACTTTTCCATCGTTTTTGAGAGATATCTAGGGGATGTAACAACCCTCCAGTCTTTAAGCATTCAGCTTTGGCTAACTAGCAAGGTCTACACTTAACCACATAAGACTCAACAAATGGCTTGAGTTTCGGCCAATGAAACTCTCTTCTGACCAAATACAAAGTCTTGCGTATACCCGGATGACCTGCACAGGCACCGTCATGACACCCATAAAGAATCTTCTTTTTTTACTCATCATCCATCGGTACACAAATTTTCCCATTCCGAAATAGTAACCCACCTCAGATAGAGAACTGTTCTGCTATCTTCTTACCTTTCCTAGGAACCTAAGACCCCTATGAATAGATCTCTATTCCATTCTCATTTTTTCCTATCTCCACCACCTTCTAGATGGGACCAAAATGAGAATCTGATTCACATTTTCCTCTCGGTGAAAGATATAGATCAGTGGAAATCTGGGTGAAAGAAAGTTCATTTAATCATGCAGCTTTCCTTGGGAGCTGCTCTTGTCATCCTTGTTTTAACTTCTCGGTTCCTTTCTGGCCATCGCCCTCTCTTGGCGGATTGCATTGCTCATGTGGATAGTGGTTCTTTGCCTTTTCAACACCTCCTCATCGCTACGAAGGAGCAACTCCCCCTCTCTGCCCAAGCATGTCTTCCTCCTTTTGAGCAACTCCTCACTTTCAGCTTAGATCACCCGCGAGAGACCCTCTTGGAGCACGTGCACAAGCAAACCCTTTCTAGCATGCTTTTCGAGGCACCTTCAACATTGCATCGTGCTCAGCTTTTTTTATGCGAGGGGGCTTGGTTGTCAGCTCGACCTATTATTCATTTCTTTTGGTTGTCTTCGGCCATCTTCACCATTGCTCTTCATCTTCGCTTGGGGCTACCTCATCCTTCGGCCTTGGGTCTCTCAGGTGTATTTGTGGTCAACCTATTGATGCTCTTGCTATCCAATGTCCTCAGAGGGCAGTCTCATGTCCTTCCTTCTGTCGTGTCTCACTCTTCCCACAGGTGTGTTGACATTGTCCTCTCTCGGGATGGGATTCGTACTTTGGCAGATGTTGTTGTTGTTGATCCCACACGTGGTGACCTATTGCCTCGCTCTGCCTTCACACAAGGAGAAGCGGCAGGCGTGGTAGCACAAGAGAAGGAAAAAACCTACTCCGACAGGCACGCTACTGATGCTTTCATTCCCCTGGCAGTTGAGACTTATGGCACCTTGCATCAATGCTTTGAGGAATTTCTTCGCATGTATTTCCATCGGGCAGCAGAGTGTCAAGGTATTCCTGGTTCTATTCTCGTGGCTTCTTTCAAACAACGTATTTCCATTGCCCTGCAATGTGCTCAGGCCCTATCAATCCTGCAACGGGCGACGGTGGCTGGGTCTGCTACATTTAATCTCCTCTCATTAGCCGACTCACCACCTCTTCACTTTTCTGATCTGCTGCAGTCCGTTGGTAGATTCCCACTGACATCATCATAGTTTTTGCACCTTTTTTTTTAATGACAGGATCTGGATTAATCTTAGTTATACTACAAGCTTCGCTCTTGTTTGAGCTTACATTTGGTTAAACTTCCCCTTCGGGGACGTATATATCTTTCTCATCAAAGTACCTACTAGTTTTTTCTATGAATAAATGCACCAGGGTGTTTCGTCTACCCAGGCTAGGGTGCGCTCGAGTTCCTAAAGCCCTCCAACATGGCTTGCAACTATAAACAAGTAAAAATTTTAAGCTCTTTCATGTTTCACATGCATCCCTTTCTTTTGGATGCATGAGGATACGATGGAATTGACATTAGCATATGTGATGGAATTCTTATTCCTTTCGCCTCATCTTCAAAAGCTAGCTGTATCACTTGTCACAATAGAATCTCTCACATGAAATCTCAAAAGCACCAATGAAAACTTTCTAAAGTCTAGTTTATATATTGGGGCTTGATTCCCAGTATTTGTCCTCCTTTTTGGATTACACAAGTATAAAAAGCAATAGTCTTAAGGGCAAAATGCCTGTATAGCTCATCAGCTGAAAGTGTATATGCAGGGCTTTGTGCCCATAAATGTATTTACTGGAGTATTCTAAATTTCTAAGGTTGTTACATTGTAAGATTTCCAATATCTCCAGCAGAAAAAATCTGTACAAAATTGTGACAGTTTAGTCCTGGGACAGAGATTTGACGACAAATTCCTCCCTCAAGCATCCTCAAGTAAAATAAATTACTGGGCTTAGGAATCATCCTCTATCAAAGATACCAATTCAGACTTCACAGATGTTGATATAATAACTTATTTGTCGAATTCAGAACCTCCCTCCTGCACTTCAAAAGAGCTGATTGTCTGATCTTCTCTGATTAGTGGCTGAGTTGACTATTGTAGACCTTGTGAGTTCTGACTTGATTTTATTCATGTCATGATAGCTGTGTTGGTCTGGGCAACTGAGATCTGATTTAGACTAATGGCAACCAGATATGCAAAAAGCCTCAAAGTCCACTCAATGATTTGATTGCCAATAGAAGTCAGGTATTCTTCTGCTGCAACTGGATCTAGAAAATTTAAGATCAGAGCAAAGAATCGATACTACCAAGAAGCTGGCCGTGTTGTTGCAGTGTGACATCCTTGCTGAGCATGAAGGCACTAGTGCGTGCATGATTCCAGCTGCTTGTCAAGCTGTATATGCTGGGATTCAGCTGAAGCAGAATCTCAACTACATCTCGCATGGAGGGGCGTAGCTGCGCAAACTCACTCGTGCATCGCATTGCCAGCTGCAGACACAGTTTCATGCTCGTTTCTGCACGTTCCGAGTCTCGAATGCGAGGATCAAGTAGGTCGATCGCATCTCCTTTCATGTGGATCTTGCTACGAACCCAACTCACCAGATCAGCTTCATCACCGAATTCTGCTTCAATCGGCCGCTTCCCAGTTACCAGCTCCAAAAGCACCACACCGAAGCTGTAAACATCCACTTTCTCATCCACTTTTAAAGTGTAGGCATATTCTGCATATGTGCAAGCCAGAAATCAGTTTTCAAGGTCAAGTTGAAGGCATATAATTATTGAAAGGATGCTTCATCTAAGGACGTGAATTGTGGCTACCTGGAGCTATGTAGCCGTAGGATCCAGCCACGGTTGTCATGGAGTTCGCTCGCCCACCCTGAACAAGCTTTGCTAGCCCAAAATCTGCCAGCTTCGCCTCAAAATCGGAGTTCAAAAGGATATTGTTGGATTTGATGTCGCGATGGAGGATGGCAGGGTGGCAATCGTGGTGCAGATATGACAGGCCCTCGGCTGCTCCTAGAGCGATCTTGTAGCGGGCCTGCCACCCGACGGGGATCGCATTCTGCCCATGCAAGAGATCACCTAAGCTTCCATAGGGCATATACTCGAACACTAGCAGGTGTGCTTCGTTGTTGCTGCAGCAGCACAGCAACCTCACTATGTTGCGATGGCGGATGCGGCTGAGGGTTTCTATTTCCACCTCCATCTCATGCTTAGCTTGCGATCCTCGCTTCAGCTGGGAGCTGCATAGCTTCTTCACTGCCACTGCGCCCTCCCCATCCAGATTAAGGTTTACTTTGTATACTTTGCCAGATCCTCCTCGGCCGATGATGTTTTCCTCCTTGAGGTTGTTCGCGACCGACTCCTCGCTGAAGCCGAGCTTCAGCTGGAACGATTTGATCTCCCACAAAGGCCTCTGTTCTAGCTGAACACGGTAGCTGCGGTGAACGACGATAAGAGCGATTATCAGCAATGTGCTTAGAGCTATCACTCCCACCACGATCCACACCAGATGACTTCCATGTTCTTCCTTCCAAGCTGTGGAATTGGATGTGGCACAGGATCTTGGAAGGCCCTCTCCGCAGAGGTTAGGATTGCCCTCGAAATCTGTCACAGAAAGTGTGCTGAGCAATTTTGAAGGCACAGAGCCATTGAGATCATTGTATGAGACATCGAAGCTCAAGAATTCCATAGCTCCAACCTGAGAAGGAATTTCTCCGCTCAGCTGATTAGCAGAAAGGTTGAGATACTTCAGCTGTGGCAATAGAGCCAGGCTCTTTGGGATCGTGCCCGAAAGATTGTTGTGTGCAAGATCAAGGTAATTGATCTTTTTGCAGTTGATGATTTCAGGTGGGAACTCCCCAGATATGGAGTTCAATGCAAGCGATAGCGATGTGAGAGAGGAGCAGGTGCCAAAGGGGATGGGGCCAGTGAGACGGTTAGAGGTTGCTGAGAACAGGTTCAGCTGTCGAAGCTGGCCGATTTCTGGAGGCAGATCTCCGCTGAAGCGGTTGTTGTCAAGGACGAGAAAGCTCAGCTGAGAAGCGCCTCCGATTGCAGAAGAAATACTTCCATTGAGATCATTGTCCCCCAAGTCCAAAACATGCAGCGAGGGAGATTTCCACAGGCCAGCAGGCACAGCCCCCTGAAGGCGATTCCCGTGCAATTGCAATCGGAACAAACTGGGGCAATTCCCGTATGCGTATGGAATCTCACCGGAAAGCATATTCTTCATCAAGGTGAGGTTCTGCAGCTTCCCTCCATCGCAGATATGGGCAGGCACTGGCCCGGTTAGAAAGTTCTTATTTGCACTAAACTGCATGAGCGGGGAGTTTTTGCCAAGCAGCTGGGGGATGCTTCCACTGAAGGAATTACTGTACAGATTCAGAAACTGCAGGTTGGGCAGATCCGCAAGCCCATCCGGAAGTTCTCCTGTGAATCGATTAGAGTACAGTTCGAAAACCCTTAGATGCTGTAACTGGCTGATTTCTTTAGGGATGGTTCCACTGAGATTATTCCACGCAACATAAAAATCCGTGAGAAGGGTGAGGTTCACAAAGGCAGGAGGTAAAGGACCAGAGAGATGATTTTGATGGAGGAAGATCCTCTGTAGTTTCGAGAGCTGCATGATCTCTGAGGGTATGTTACCGGTGAGATTGTTTTCAGCGAGGTCAAGATGATGAAGCTGCTTCAAAGCTCCAATGGAAGGTGGAATGTTGTTTGACAAGTTGGCAGCCCGGCATTGACAGATATTGCAACTGAGTCAAATTGCCTATCTCTGCAGGTATTGCAGCAGGAGAGAATGGATTCCACCCAAGACTCAGCGAGGTCAAATTGGATAGTCTCCCTATCTGAGCAGACAAAGTTCCAGATAGGTTGCTGCCCATCAAATTCAGGGTTCTCAAATTTGTAAGCTCCCAGAAATCATCTGGGATTGGTCCTTCAAAATTGGCAGACAGATCCAAGTGGGTGAGAGATGGAGCCAGCACAGATATGTTGTGTGGCAAAGGCCCTGAAAAGTAGTTCTGGCTGAGATCGAGAACAGTCAGCCTGGTGCAACCCAAAAGCCCATATGGAAAATCCTGATAAAAGTTATTGAAGGTAAGGTTGAGGCTTTGCAGATTGCTGAGCTTGCAGATGACTGCCGACACAGTCCCATTGAGATTGAAATAGGAAAGATCAAGAGCAGTGACAGTTTTGTTGGTGCAGACAATGCCCTTCCAGTTGCAAGGGGAGGTGTCTGATGCTGCCCAGCTATGGAGGTTGCCATCAGGGTCTATCAGAGTTTGCTTGAATTCCAGCAGAAGTGAAACTTCTTGCAATTGGGCTGCTGCTGGGGATTGTGATGATGATGCATTGATTAACGTGAATGCAAAGGAGCAGAAGCAGATTACTGAAAGGGCAGCAGAGAGAAGCTGATGCTGCTGTTGCCTCCATTTCTTCATCTTCTCATTGCTTCTGCTGCTTCTCTTCTTCTGTTTCTGTTCATATATGGGTGGTGCAGGAACTTCCAAGTTTGATCCAAAGACGTCTTTGGCATGAGTTCTATAACCCATATGTTAGATGCATCATTTTACACTAGGTGAGAATAGGGCCCTACTTGTACAATTGACATGCATGATGCAAAATAATCTCCTAGCATGGGCCTTAGATTTTTGATACATTGACTTCCATAGACCTTGACTAGATTTACAACTCACTTCCTATGACATCATAATCTCCACATCATCAAGGAGCATTTTGCAAGGTTGGATGATGGACCCCCACCCCCAACCCCCCCCCCCCCCCCCCCCCAAAACAATGTGCTGAGTAAATCAAGGCATGTCCTTCTTGTATCTCTTAGTGGTTATATTTTTTGAGACTTAACTTTGACTTGATCTAGGCATCTCTTTCTTGTATTTCCTAGTAAATTAGAATTCTAGACCTAACTTTCACTCAATCTAGATATATTTTTCTTATATGTCCTTGTGGAGTACAACTCTAGACCCCACTTGGTGACATTGCATACCACTTATTGAAATTTTCAAAACTACACTTCAAGGGCTTTGTTGTCTTTCAAATAAAGGCAAATTGACTTGGTTATTGTGATATAAAATCCAATTTAACACTCTAATCTTCAAGTTAAAAAGTTGAACATATAAGACAAACTTCATGTTGGAACTCAATTGGACCCTAAAATTTGTCATGATCATTTTTTTATACGGTTTTAAAACTCTTGGCACATTTTATTTAAAATGACAAATAGAAACCCTTTTTTGAGTTGCAACATGTCTTGAAAATAATATTCTTAATCAAACTCAAAGCTTTGCACTTGGGCCAGGGTATCGTAGCTGATTGTATTGTCCAAGATATATATTTTTCAGCAACCTTTGAGACTAGGTGTTATGTACCATAATGGTACGCCCTTAAGTGATAGCCTGGCAAGGGCCAAGATGCAGGTCTGGCGTTATCGACATGTTTGGGTGCCACACATCACCATCTTAGGTGGTCATGTGTCACTAGTGGGACCCACTTGTACTATGCCTATGTAGAGGTGGGGTATTTCTTTTGCCATTAATGCAGTCTCTCCGAGAGTTGGTGGATGGAGAACACATGCAGTAGCCAATTTGTATCTCCAGGCTAGGAGATGTATGCTAGGGAGAGCTGAGGGTGATGACTGGTGGTATGGGACGCCCGTTATCACCATAAGCTTGACCGGACATGATTGTGTCGGTAAGTCCAATGCATGGGAGGTGGGTCAGTGTTGACCCTATGGATGGGTGGTTACGGTGCGTCGTCACTTGTATGGGGAGTGTGTCAACCTCCAAAGCTATCAGAGATCTATGGGAATTGTAATAGTTGGTATCAAAGCAGCTGATTCCCTTGTTAGGTGCACATGTTCCCTATCAAGCTCTTGTGGTTTATTGATTCCTATATGGAATGTGGTTTACCAGTAACCTCTATGTCAAGTTTATTCTTGAAAAATGTTGAGTTTGGTTGCTGGGAAAAAAATTAGTTTGTGAAGGTAAACTTGTTTGTTGTTTTGGCAATGAATTTTTTTTTTTCCTTTTAAACTTTTAAACTTTGAGAGGTTTAAGTCTATTTGGTTTTCTAGGAAAGCGCAAGCTAGACATAATGTCCAGCACATGTTGGTGGCCTCAAGACCAATTAGTGTATGTATGAATGTAACCTCTTCCAAATTTAATAAAGTTGATTATTGGGGATGATTATCATTTCAGTTTCACCTCTCGGACTGGTCCAAGTGGAAGGACCCTTACTATAACTTTTTTGTGTCGTTGGCGCCTAAGGGTCCATGTCACTGACGTGAGGCCTGCCGCTATGCCATTTGGTCAGTTTAGCGACCACTATGCCTTGGGTTTTCATGAGTGACTTGTCTTTGCCTTTGGTTACCATTTGAGAATGGATTCTGAGTTGGCTTTCATGTTGGTTAGGATTCCTAATTTTCTAAGTCTGAATGGTTAGGCTGGTTATGTAAGTTGGCTTTTCAGTGAGTTCATGTAGATCTGATTTGCAGATCTTAAAATTTTTTTTACCAAAAATAGAGGTGAAAATCACTTAAACTAGTGGATCAGCTACCAAACCTTCATGAAAACTCTCATAGAAGTTTCCATAGTCAGATCTGATCCAGATGGACCTACAAAAATCTCTGCCAGAGTTACTTGTGAAAAATTAGTCAAATTTGAGCCCCTACGAGAGTAGAGAGACATAATCTAAGGAACCTTCGGTCATCAAGATCTTCAAACCAACCTTCACAAGCAGCAAAAATGGAATCAGGGCAGTGAGATTGACCTGCCTACATTGTCAGTTCTTGAAAATCAGGTATATAGAGCAAGTTGTGCGAGAGTTCCCTTCCTGCGAGAGTTCAACCCTCGTAGAGTCTGTTGAACCCTTGCAGAACCTTTGTAGGGGCTGACAAATCAGCTCAGGAACTCTTGCAGACTTCTTTGGGGTCTTAGAATTATATGAAGAAGGTCCTAGCAAAATTTGGTTTGGAATTGAGCAGTGGAAAGTGCACTATTTCTAATACGCACTCTAATTCTCCTCTATATAAGGAGAGAATTGTAGTCATTTCTCACTTTCCTAGCGAAGCTCTGACGATTTTTCTAACGAAAAATCATCTGTCTCTGTTTGCGATGCAATTTCACACACTTCCATTATCCTTCATAACCACCTGTCATACACTCGTTGCCACCATTTCTATTTCCTTTCACATGAAATCCACACTTTTCAGTTTTTGAGGTCTTTTCCATTGTGTATAATGTCTTTCCTCTTTTTTTTTAGATCTTTTTCCAGTCACTACTACACCCTACCTAATCCTTACCATACTCCTACCCAATCCCTCTCAGCATGGCATTCCCTACCCAATCCCTCTCAGCATGGCATTCTCTATTAATCCAAACAATCAACCATCCAGCCCTTCTGATGAATCCGATATCAAGCAAGTCATTCAGCGTGAGATTCCTACCGCTACCCAAATCTGGGCTCTGCCTTCTGACTCTCTAGTCGCACCATGGGTCCAAGCAACCGGCCCCCTTCTCCAAGCAATGGGCATTTACCCAATGCTAAGTTCTCCACCGTTCCTCTCATTCCATCTTTTGAACAACGCATTGTATAGCCTCTCCACATTTTCGCCACACCTCTCACACCCCCTCCAGCTTCATCTCATCAATTTGCCGAGGGTGACAAACCATTGTCCGATGACGCATTTGTACAAACAAAATACGTGCCATCGCCTGACCGTGCTGACCCCATCACACCAAACGACATGTAGAACCAGGACAACTCGTAGAGGATGACGGTGACACTATGTAGGTCATCCAGGCGACATTTCACCAAGCCCCAGCAAGTAGCACCCTACTGGCCGGCCCACGGACCTCACATTGGCCTACCAAATTTTGAAAACTTTTGTCCATAATGCGGTAGCGGCCAAAACTACATTGGACGGCCGTGTATTGGAATTAGTTACCAGCAACATGAAGCTACGAGCAGAGATCACCCAACTCTAGCAAGACCTACAAATAGCTCAACAGTATGAACTGGCAGAAAAGAAAGATGTGCTAAAGCTGAAAAAACATGAAGACAATCTTTAGAGGTACATCAAAGACCTCTCCAAATCTGCAACAAACACCCAAGCAAAAGTCCAAGAGATCCAGCAACAAGCAATGCAACAACTCTTGAGAGCGGAGGTGAAGGCCCTACAAGATGAAAAGGTTGCATGGCTAGCTCAACCAACCCCAGCCAACCATCCTCTCAGTCAAGCTGAGATGGATTTATTAATGCAGCAGGTGAATGTCTACCACCAAAAAACATTCGATAGCTACCAGGCCAAATTCAACAAGTACCGACAGAGCACCATCCTAGAACTGGCACATGCAAAGAGCGCCCTAAAGGCATGCCAACGACTAATGGAACAACAAAATCAGCTCTGGTGGTAATTCCAGCGCCACCCACAATGGAAGCTGCATTGGCTAGTTCCAACCAAGACAAAGGTAAACATGTCAAGATCAAGCGTCAGGTGCAACATAGGTCAGTGTACAAGACCAGGGCCCGGACGCTAGTTAGAAAACCTATCAGAGCCAAATCCAAGAGGAGTGCCAAGCTTCAACATCTCAAGGCTCTCGATCCATCTCTACCAACTGCGCCTTTCGCAGACCAAAGTCCGTAGAGGATCAAATCAACGACTTTTTAGTCAAACATCCCTACAAATATTCCCATTCTACTGCTACTAACTCACAGGTCAGCAAGCGTATGTGTGGCGCTGCCTCAACTTCCACTAACCCTCCTGCCACACAATGCATCGCACCCCCACGTCCTGCATCCACAACTTTCACATCCATTGCTTCCACTTCCATTCAACCATCCACTATTCCCACCACCTTTGTTTCTATCGCCCCCATTCCTCCACCTTCCGTAGTCATGCTCACTTCCTCCACACCTTCCATCACCATCGCATCTTCCATACCCCCTGCATCCACTTCCACCCCACTTCTCAACATACCCTCTCGATTTGCAGTTATCCCCCAACACCCTCCTTTGGCTCGATCAGATTAATCTCACCCCTCCGACATCCCCATCCATCCTCAATACCACTCTTCAACTCTCCACCGTTCCTCTCATTCCATCTTTTGAAAAACGCATTGTACAGCCTCTCCACATTTTCGCCACACCTCTCACACCCCCTCCAGCTTGATTTCATCAATTCGCTGAGGGTGACAAACCATTGCCCGATGACGCATTTGTACAGACAAAATACGTGCCATCGCCTAACCGTGCTGACCCCATCACACCAGACGACATGTAGGACCAGAACAACTCATAGAGGATGACGATGACACTATGTAGGTCATCTGGGCGACATCTCACCAAGCCCCAACAAGTAGCACCCTACCGGCCGGCCCACAAACCTCACATTGGCCTACCAAATCTTGAAAACTTTCGTCCATAATGCGGTAGCGGCCAAAACTATATTGGACAGCCGTGTATTGGAGTTAGTTACCAGCAACACGAAGCTGTGAGAAAAGATCACCCAGCTCTAGCAGGACCTACAAATAGATCAACAATATGAATTGGCAGAGAAGAAAGATGTCCTGAAGCTGAAAAAATTGAAGACAATCTTTAGAGGTACATCAAAGGCCTCTCCAAATCTGCAACAGACACCCAAGCAAAAGTCCAAGAGATCCAGCAACAAGCAATGCAACACCTCTTGGGAGCGGAGGTGAAGGCCCTACAAGATGAAAAGGCTACATGGCTAGCTCAACCAACCCCAGCCAACCGTCCTCTCAGTCAAGTTGAGATGGATTTATTAACGCAGCAGGTGAATGTCTACTGCCAACAAACATTTGATAGCTACCAGGCCAAATTCGACAAGTACCGACGGAGCGCCATCCAAGAACTGGCACATGCAAAGAGCGCCCTAAAGGCATGCCAATGACTTATGGAACAACAAAATCAACCCTGGTGGTAATTCCAGCGCCACCTGCAATGGAAGCTGCATTGGCTAGTTACAGCCAAGACAAAGGTAAACATGTCAAGATCAAGAGTCAGGTGCAACATAGGCTAGTGTACAAGACCAGGGCCCGGACACCAATCAGAAAACCTATCAGAGCCAAAGCCAAGAGGTGTGCCAAGCTTCAACATCTCAAGACATCCCTACGAATCTTCACGGGCGACAGTTGACAGATTTCATTTTCAGCCCAGACGATCAAGGGCAATGAGCTGAAGTGCCTTCCAGAGTTACAACCCCAACCGGAGTGGCACTAACAATTGTTTGAAAGAAACCCTGTGGCCATCAAGGCCTGTGTCACGAGTCCATGACAACTACGGGTGAACCCGCACTTCCTCCCCTACCCACGACTATCTAAATGCGCAGAGTGTGGTACCCCTATGGACCAGATCACCATCAACACGATCAATTGGCCGAGAATTTCATCAGAGCACAGGTGGAGACGTAGATGCCAAGAGGGCTCTTGTTCAATCCTCCAAACAATATCTTAACTGCCTCGATCTCACAGTCCGTGCGGCCGCAACATATGCCCGAGTCTTAGAATTTTTGATCGAAATCACACAAAATGGGATGATTGGTTGTCTCCCATATTTTTTGATCCTAATTTAGTCTTGGATTCGGAAAAAGTTGAAGATCAAGTATATTATAGAGCGGCATTACTAGGCAATCCATGGCCCATTAGATTCCAAACCTGGATTGACCAATTTTAGCTAACCGGCATCCACAAGTCCTACCCTCCTAAGGACAAGAAAAGTACAAAAAGACTGGACTTCATGGAGGAAGTTACTGGGTACCTGATCCAACAACGATGAGCCAAACAGGACACTACTAAACACCATAGTGATGAGGGACTGACACTACTTCAAGTCAAAGGCCCTGTTGGGGGTATTCCCATATAAATAATAAATTTGTCGGAAAGAGTAGAAATAGTTGCAAGGATCGTGGCTTCCTGGCGTGTATAAGCCCATGGCCCAATGAGCACTTGTAAATAGATTAATTTTGAATAAACTTGACTTTGGGCCAAGTAATTAAAATAATATTAGAAGGCCAAACTTTATGTTAAACTTAAGTTCCTAAGTTTTGTAATTAGTCAAAAGTCAAATGGTGGTAGGTGGGGTGTGCTTCCTTGTGCACCATAGATTAGTTTGTGTTTTTTTTAAGGGTGTGGATTTCAATCCCACCTTCTTGCAAGTAGCCAATAGGAAGCAAGGGGCAAGGGCCACCCCAAAGATAAAAAGACACCTATTGTACTCCATTCTACATGCTAATAGAGAGGAAGAGACTCTACTATTTTTTAGCGCCAAAGCATCCTCATGTGCTAATCCATCTTGCTTATGCCTCTTCTTGTGTTTGCTATTTGCTTTCCTTTCCATTGTTTTTTGTTTAACTAGTTGTGGGTTTTTTCCATAAGCATGCGCATTGAGCACATGAGCTAACCTCTCTCTCTCTCTCTCTCTCTCTCTCTCTCTCTCTCTCTCTCTCTCTCTCTCTCTCTCTCTCTCTCTCTCTCTCTCTCTCTCTCTCTCTCACCTTCAATCTTGATGTGTGCTTGTGTTTAGAGTTAGTGAATGTAATGTTAAGTTGGGGTAGGCAAAGATTTCTTGAACTTTCCCAAAAACAACCCGTGTTAAAGTAAGGTTAGGAACGCATTCAAACTAGCAACTAAGCATAGTTAGGAATCTATCTTGTGTTCTAGCCCTTCTTGACAGGCGGGGGACTGCTCACCATCGAATATACACACCCCACAATAACTTACATACAAAATGTTCTTGAGCTTCGATCTCGCATCCTTCATATTTTGACATATAAATGTCTTCTTAAAGAAAGTACCAAATCAACCCTGAGAATTGAAATTGAAATCGATCTAGTGGCTTGGATCAAATCTAATTCGACCCCTAGGGTCATAATAAAAAATTTGACCCACTCCTAGACATATTTAGTCCTCGGATTGTGAGTGATTCTATGCCCATAATTAGATCAAATTGAATCGACTGTTATTTGTTTCATGTGAAGTTGACAACTACCTACCATGTACTTAGCAATCAAATTTCAAAGTGATGGTTATCTAACATAAAATGGATTAGGGAGCAATGTTTAATTGTTTATAGTCATTTAACACTACTTAGCTACGAATTTACAAGTAGTAGGTTACTCTTATAAGGTCAAGTTTAGTGCCCAGAAGAAAATAGAGTAGATCCACACGTCTTCTTGATTTGTGTACTCTAATCACTTCGTAGATCTTTTGGCTTAATCTAAGTATTCAAGTTTTTGTCTCATATCATTGATTGCATCTTCAATTGTATTGTTATGCAATTACATTCTATCTTCCTAGTACTTGCTAGTTGATTGTCGTGTTGCAGATTCTAAACATAATTAGAGTTCTGCTGCCATTGTCCATTGATCCTCAATCTTTGAATTCTATCCACCTCACTTTGTGAATCGATCCTTATTGTCTGATTCATATTCCACTTATTTTTGACATGGTATTAGAACAACTTACATATTGCTCAATCCTTTGTATAATTCTGAATATTTTAGACAGATGTGAGTGCAAATTAGAGTGTGTCCATTGATCCTTGATCTCTGAATTCTATCCACCTTACTTTGTGAATCGATCCTTATTTTTTGGTTCAAATACCACACATTCCTGACATGGTATTAGAACAACTTACATACTGCTCAATCCTTATTGTCTAATTCTAAATATTTTAGACATATAGGAGTGCAATTTAGAGTGTGTGGATAGAGACAGAAAAGACAAAACCATAAAGAAAAAGGGGACATGGATGGAGTAAATCCTAAAGAAATATAGTACCATCAATTCAGTCCATGAAGGTCTAACAAAGCAAGATAAGTACCATAGTAATTCCATGTGATAGCAAGAGGAGAAGAGTGTGAAAGATTCAACTAGTTTCATCACATTTTGCAATATTTCCATATTTGGCATATTGAGGCCAAAACTTGTTTTAGACTAAGAGGTTGACTTTTCAAAGTTCATTAGTCTAATTTTCATTTGAATAAACACTTTTTGAAAGTGTGGGAAAGATAGAATGCGAATTTGAGTAGATTCAATTTGAATAAGTTGGGTACATTGAATCTAGACCCAAAATTGGTAGGGTTAGCATTTTGGTGGGAAAGCCAAGTGGCCAAATAGGGTTTGGACCTGCTATAAAAGGATGTAACTCGTGGAGAGAGTCATCTTCTCTCTTCTCTATCTCATTTCATGCTTATACATGGTTCTCTTGGGTTCTACTATCCATTGGTGCACTATCTTGGTGATCGCTTGCAATTCTATTTGTAGAATGATCTATATTTGTTATTTTTGGATCCACACGTGTGAAATACAGTAGCTTGTTGGTTTTTTATGGACAACAACAGTACATTATCATTTCATTCAAGTTTGATCAAGTTCTATTACTGTTTGCATCTCAAATTGTGTGTAGATGCTGATTTTTCTACATTGGTGAAATTGGTAGTGTATTTCTCTTTCTAACCAAAGATCATTCAAGTAGATTGGATCTTAAGGATCTGAAATCTTTCACATGGTATCAGAGCTTGTGTTTCAGGTTATGAAAAAGAAAATTAGATCTATCAATGATTTGGTGAAGATATCAAGTCTAGAGCATGCTAGAGAGGATTCTACACCAAAATCGAATTTTTTGCTTTTGTAGATCAAAACACTAAATAGGTCAATATACTTGTTCAATTCCGTTTTTTGAATTCACATGCTAAATTTGGCCGATTTTTGGATCATTGGTTCAGCCTAAGTGGTGGCTTATAGATTGCATATCAAATTTTCAGCATTTGCATGTAGATTTGGAATAGTCAATTTTTTGTGATTTTGTCAAAACCCTAATTTTGATTGGATCTCTAGATAGTGAGGTTGCTGGACTTCATTTGAGTGTGTTTCAATATCAGAAAGTGGCAAAAGTCATTAGATTGAGGATAGATCATAGGTTGATCAAGATTCCATGATTCTATGTGTTGATTTGCTTGGATAAGTACTAGAAGAGAATTTGTGAGATAGTTTCAAATCTTGGTGATTTCTTTTGAAAGCATTTGTTGTTGTTCAAAGGAGTGCTTTGTGCATTGAAACAAGTTGAAAGAGAAGATCAGGTCATTGCTACATGGCAACCTCAATTGGAGTCATGTTGGAAGCCAATGATAGGCTTACCTCAAGTAACTATTCATTATGGAAAGTGAGGATAGAGTCACTTCTTGAGATGAATGATGTTTTGGATATTGTTGTAGGTTTGGAGGAGAGACCAGCAACACAACAAGATCAATTGAGGTATGACAAGAGGGCCAAGAAGGCTCTACACATGATAAAGATGAATGTTACCAATGAACTTCTCAAGGAAGTTGGTAAGTGCACATCATCTTTGGAAGCTTGGAATTCATTGAAGAAGCTTTATGAATCCAAGTCTACTTCTAGAGTGTTGACTCTAAGAAGACAAATCTTTTCTTGTTTGCAAAAGAATGAAGAAATTCCAAGTACTTTTGTTTTGAGAATGAAAGCATTGAATGATGAGTTAGCTTGCATAGATGAAAGCATTAAGGAAAGAGAACTTATTCAAGTGATTCTTAATGGCTTGCTGGATGCTCATGCTAACATTGTTCAAAGTATTGCTATTCAAAAGACTTTGCCAAGTTTGATGGATCTTCAAGAGATCTTGATCAATGAGGAATATAGGCTTCAAGCAAGAGGTGGATCTACATCGACACTTCAAGAGGATGCTATGTTCACAAAGGGCAAATTCAAGGGCAAAACCAAAAGCAAGTGGTCTAAAGGGCAAGATCAAGTGGATGCTTCTTCAAGTGGCAAAAAGAAGGATAGATCAAAGCTCAAGTGCTTCTATTGTGGCATCAAAGGACACTTTGCAAGTGAGTGCTACAAGAAGAAGAGAGAACAAGGAGACAAGCAAGGTAATCTTACTCTTGATGAGGATGGTTTGGATGTGCAAGATGCAAATGATGATGCTTTTGTGATGTCTTCATGTATGCTTGCTAATGATGGAGATCTAGATCCTTGGTGGATTGATAGTGGAGCAAGTTCACACATGACCTTTCACAAAGAGTACTTCACTTCTTTGTTGGCATACGGAGATGACAAGAGGGTGATCTACACGGCCAATGATGGTGAGTGTGCAATCAAAGGGATTGGCACAATTCCTATTTCTCTCTCTACAAATAGGAATGTTCATTTGGAGTATGTCTTGTTTATTCCATCTATTATCAATAATTTGCTTAGTGTGAGTCAAATGCTAAGTAAGGGCCTCAAGGTGGAGTTTGATGGAGATGCTTGTTTGATCAAAAGGAAGGATGTCTTGATTGGAAAAGGTAAAAGGCAAGGGAAGTTGTTCAAGCTTGATGCTTGTGTTATTGCTAACCAAGTTGGATGTGTTGCAAGGGAGCAAATTTCTATTCAAGAGGTTTGGCACAAAAGGTTGGGACACCTCAACTTCAAGTCATTGGAGGTAATGGCAAGGAAGAAGGTTGTGATTGGTCTTCCAAGTTCCTTAAGTAATGACAAGCATGTTTGTGAGTCTTGTACATTCGGATATTCATGGATTTACTACAATTAGCAATGGTGGAGCTAAGATGTATGTAACATTCATTGATGATTTCAGTAGATTTTGTTGGATCTATCTACTAAAGATCAAGGATGAAGTGTATGATGTCTTTGTCAAGTTCAAGAATGCAAGGGAGAACCAATTTTCCACAAAGATCAAGTGCTTGAGAGGTGACAATGGTGGTGAGTACATATCTAACAAGTTCAAGGCCTTTTGTGATGAGCATGGGATCAAGAGGGAGTATACAACATCAAGGACCCCACAACAAAATGGAGTGGCTGAAAGGAAGAATAGAACTTTATGTGAAAGTGCTAAAGCTATGAGGTTAAGTGCTAATCTTGACAAACCATTTTGGGATCAAGCTTTGTTGTGTGCCAATTTCTTGTGCAATAGGTGGCCGAGTGCTATTTTGGATGGAAGGACACATTTTGAGATGGTATTCAAGAGGAGGCCGAGTGTCAACTTTCCTTTGGATGCACATGCTATGTCAACATTACTCTTGATGATAGGACCAAGGAGGATCCATCTTCAAGAAGAGGTATTTTTGTTGGATATAGTGAGGTGAGTAAAGCCTACAAGGTTTACATTCCTTCTACTAACAAAGTGATTGTTGGTAGAGATGTCATTTTTTATGAGGGAAACATTTCAAAGGTGTCTTCAAGCATGATTGATGGTAAAGTAGATGGATCTAACATTCTTGATGTTGATGAGAAGGATCCTACTTTGGATGGTGGTGATGATGGACCTTCATCAAGTCAAAAGCCAAGGAGAACATCAAGAGAAAGACAAGTACCTTCAATATGATCAAAAGGGTAAGCAAGTAGTTTCTGGAAATTATGTTGCTTTCCTAACCTCTTTGGATGAGCCTACAAGTGTAGATCAAACAAGGAAAGAAGAGGAGTGGATCCAACCAATGGATCTTGAGTATCGATCTCTTATGAAGAGTGGAACATCTTTTGGAGGATCTTCTTGTGTACATGGAGCTATGCAAGTGGATGGATGTTATCTTAATGTAAAATCAAGTAATGGATCTGGAAAACAAATTTTGTTCAATGACTTTGATGGTCAAGTTGAAGATCAAGAGGTTGATCTCAAAGCACTTCAACTAGTCAAAAGGGATGGTGACAATTTGGAGCTAGTCAAGAGCATCAAAGGAGAGGTAATTGGCAAAGGTGTTATGGATCTATTTTTACAGCATATTGAAGACTCAAGTAAGGTCAAAGGAGCAACAAGGAAGTTTTGTTCAAGTTTACTTTACTTGTTCTATCTCATGTTTGAGCAATTTCATGTGGATGTGTGCAAATTGTCAAGATATGGTAAAACTAGCTACATGGGTGAGCATTGTTTTGATGTTGGATTTGTACTAGCATTCTTGGCTGATTTTGCTGATGGAAATGAAGCTATTGGAGGTTCATTATGTCACTCATCCATGGCTAAGTTCTCAAGTGTTGAGCTACTTGGTGCCAATACTTGGAGATTGTCAATTTTTGGTGAATTCATGGTCATTTTCTTGTGTCAAGTAGATCTTGAAGATGGACTAGTGCAAAATACTTGGTTTATGGAGTCATGTGGTGCTGGATTTGCATCATTAATGTACTCACCTACTCATGGATTTCCAAGGTCTGATGGTTTCTTGTTGCAAGATGAAGATGGAGGCTCATTCATGGAGTATCATGGTGAATACAAGGCAACAAAGGACAAAGGAGGAGGAGACATGCAAGCAAAAGTTGATCACTCACATGTATTGTTTGTTTGCTGTATTTTTCCAGAGAGTTCAGAGCTGGAAGCATGGTGGAATCATTTCATTTACATTCTATTTGATTCTTCATGTTCTAGTCACATTTTTACATGTAAAATTGATGTAAGAAATAGTGAAGCATCCCAAGTGGACACTATTCTCTATATCAATTATGGTTGTTTCTATTTTGAGCATTACATGATCATTAAAAGGAGATTTATTCCTAGGAAGAAGATCATTTTTATGATGGATCAAAGTTCTACTGGCAAAAACTATGCTAGGAGCATTGGAAGCTAGGAAAGCGAGTTTTGAGGTACATCATTGGAACTCGAGATTTTGGCATATTGTATGAGGGATCATCACCTAATATTTTCGGATTTCAGATTCGGACTATGCTGGAGATGTAATGGATAGGAAATCCATTAGTTCTTATTGTATTTTCATAGGTGATGGAGCTATATCATGGATGTCAAAGAAACAAGCCGCTATCTCATCGTCATCTAGTGAGGCCGAGTACAAAGCTCTTACACATTGCACAAAGGAGATGGTATGGATCAAGAGGATGATCAATGATCTTCACTTGCTGGATTTTTCAGAGAGCCCAATCATATTTTGTGACAATCAATCAGCCCAAAGAATGGCATCCAATCCTATCTCTCATGCTAGGAGCAAGCATATTGAGATACAATATCATTTTGTGAGGGAGCAAGTCATTGCAAAGGAGGTGGAGCTTCAACATGTGTCTTCAAGGGAATGTGTAGCTGATATCTTCACCAAAGCATTGGGAAAAGACTTGTTCATGAAGCATAGGACTTCACTTGGAGTATTATCAAAGTCTATGTTAAAACTAGTTGAAGAGGGAGTGTGAAAGATTCAACTAGTTTCATCACATTTTGCAATATTTTCATATTTGGCATATTGAGGCCAAAACTTGTTTTAGACTTAGAGGTTGACTTTTCAAAGTTCATTAGTCTAAATTTCATTTGAATAAACACTTTTTGAAAGTGTGAGAAAGATAGAATGCGCGTTTGAGTAGATTCAATTTGAATAAGTTGGGTACATTGAATCTAGACCCAAAATTGGTAGGGTTAGCATTTTGGTGGGAAAGCCAAGTGGCCAAATAGGGTTTGGACCTGCTATGAAAGGATGTAACTCGTGGAGAGAGTCATCTTCTCTCTTCTCTATCTCATTTCATGCTTATACATGGTTCTCTCGAGTTCTACTATCCATTGGTGCACTATCTTGGTGATTGCTTGCAATTCTATGTGTAGAATGATCTATATTTGCTATTTTTGGATCCACACGTGTGAAATACAGTAGCTTGCTGCTTTTGTATGGACAGCAACAGTACATTATCATTTCATTCAAGTTTGATCAAGTTCTATTAGTGTTTGCATCTCAAATTGTGTGTAGATGCTGATTTTTCTACATTGGTGAAATTGGTAGTGTATTTCTCTTTCTAACCAAAGATCATTCAAGTAGATTGAATCTTAAGGATCTGAAATCTTTCACAAAGAGCTCTATAGGTAACCTAGACCAAAGTCGTCGACAGAAAAATCACTACCTCAATATATAGAGAGTAGGATGCTGTGCATGAGACCATGCAATCCCCACGCAGGTCAACTATAAATAGATCACAACTCTAAATGCATTCCTCCTACCTATATCCGTCACATGTACATGCACTACTCCATATGTCTCAATTAGAGTGTCTGGGTCTTTTCAAGGTCATTAGTCACCAACAAGCCTCGAAGTGGAATAAAATCTAGGCGTGACCAATAATCTTGAATACTAGATGGCCGGTCTACCATATTAGGACTATTCCATGTCCATAACTGAATATGGCCGTAACATTCTTCCTCCCTTAAACAGGATCTGTCCTCAGAATAGAAAAAAAAAATGAAACTATTCCTTAAGCTTTCAAGTCTTACCCATGAATCGTTATTCTTAGCCTGATCTTTCCATTTGAATAAGTACTCAGAGATGCAACAATTTTTAAATTGCTTGCCTCTTCTACTAACTCAAATTTCCAAAGATATACTAAGCTATAAATCTTTCAATTGGGTTGATCTACTTGTAATCCTAATTACATGAACCACTGGGTGAATCAACTTCTTTATTTCAGAGATCAAATTCAAAAGCTAAAGAGATTCCATTTTAATCATAGTCTAAAATTTGTCCACAATTTCTTGCAGATAATTATGCTTCTTGGTACAAAAATTCTTAAAATATCCAAATATTCTAAAATATTACAATTCAGTCATCTAAAATCTCTAGGAGATCCATCAAGTCTTAGATAATTTTAACTCAAACTTAGTTTTAACTCAAAATGTAGTTACTATAATGAGTTAATAGCCCCACTTATAGGCTACAATCTGTAAGGTAAGCAAATTCCTCATAAGCAAGCAATTACTTAATGAAAATGCCAGTGAGATCCACACAATGTCAAATTTGTGCTGGAGTAAAGAAATTTAGAGTTTAGTTAATATATCTAAATCCTTAACCCTCCCAACTGATCAAGAATTACTCATTATCTTAAGAATCATCACATTTTTTTAAATTCTTTTAATGACCTTTAAGTATCAATCTATGATCTATCAACTATAAATATTTATATTCTTATGATTCATCAATCATAATTTATAGGTTTCCAAAACCATACTTAATCATTAAAAAATACTGGAGTATATTAATAACATACAACTCATGAAATATAAGAATCATTCTGAAATCTTTTCCACAAGGAAAATCACTGGATTTCAAAAATATTCTTCCAAAACAATAATCAGATTATGAGTTCCAAATTTTACAATCAACCAAGTAATTAAAGATCATTACAACATAACATTTATACAATCCCTTATATGAAAACCTAGAGATTACAAAGTTCTACTGAATTCCAAAAATTCAGTTACCATTCTTGAAACAATTAGGATCCGGTATCCAATTGAGCTCTTAGGGATATTATCACTAATAAATCAAGTCTATTCCTCAACTGAGAAATACTCACCCAAGAATTCCGTATATCCTATGCACACAATTCCTTGATGAATCCAAATGACCCGTAAATTATGTGTCTCACAAGCAATACACTCAAAACAAACAGTTTCGGTGAATTCTCTTCACACTGTCAGTTTTACCAACTAACTTTCTTAGAAGTAAATCAACTACTCAAGTTAATTGCCCATGATTTAGAAATCTTAAATGTCTAGGTGAAGAATTCAATAGTATAACACCACATTTAGATCCTTATCCAAATCATTTTTAAGTTAACCTATAGATCTATTAGAATAGATCTGTTGACTCTAAAATTAATTGTCAAACACAATTCTTGATCATATATCTATGTTCAACGACTAGGTTAAGTGCACCAGATAACCTTAGCAACTAGGAATACATAGTAGATCCAAACAAGATTAATCGCGCACATATGAGAAAAATTTCACTAAGACCCAATACATAAACATATATGTCCTTATCTAGCAAATTCCTCCAAAATCCGCATATGTCACTCGCATATATCATTGAGAATTTTGTAACTCAGCTACAGAAGATTCTATTTCCCTTGAGTAAATAACATATATGGGAAATCTTTGAAGTGAATAATTCCACATCACAAGTTTTCCAACCATCATACTTTTACCCACAAAATTTCTTCAACCAGTCAACCTACTTCAGATCTTAGTGTACAAACCAAGACGAGGCTGACTTATACAGACATCTTTGGACATAAGGTTAAGATTAAAACTTCATTCCATCTGATCAATCAGCGGAATTTTAAATTAATCTTTACCACCACTATCCATAATCATGAATATCTAACAGCTCAAAACCCATTCCTCTAGTTCTAGATTATTCAAAACAATCACTAGAGATTTCCTCTATTCCCACTGGATAGTTCTACCATTGCACACATACTGGATTCCACAAAAGAAAACTTATGCAACTGGTTGATCTCATGAAAATCTTATTCCTATTCTTTCCCCCCTTCTAAAAGAAATTCCAGGATTTTGATTAAAAAGTTCCTAGGAGACAACGTATAAGATATCGAATATTCGAAAAAGTCAGTAATGAGTATCCAATACTATTACAACCGGACTTTTTCCTCAAAATCATAAAATATCTGATCCCGAGTGATAGAAACATTACTTTCAATAATCAACTATCAAATAGAGATAATTATTTGGTCTCAATAAGTTTAAATTCCATTTAATCAGTTGAAAACATCAATTGAATCTGAGCTATATTCACAAAACTGGAATGGAAGCATTATTTCATATAACTTTAATAGTCCTTCAGAACCTAGTTCTACGCAAAAAGGAATTATATGAATCTCAATCGAATTGTCTCGTATTTAAGAAAAAAAATTTAAAGTAGAGGTTTAAATTAGAAGAGAAATAACTTTTAAGGGTTTTCGATTTAAAATTTATGAGATACCATTTAGAGATCCAGATCTATATCTCATAACCCCTCCAAATACCCTAAACAAGTTTAAGCAATGGTTTCAACTGTTAGCTTTTAAGTAATAATGTAAAAAATAACCACTGGTTTACAGATCATTCTCGCCCAAGAATTTTCCTTTGAAATCATTGATGTCCCATACCAACAGTTTTCTCTCCAAGAAAGTTCTTTGCTTTTATCTGACCCAATATATCCAACATAGGATCCGATCTTCAAGAAGATCTTTAACCGATTATCCAATAATCCAGAGATCTAAAAACTCTATATGAATTTCCAAAACCAAATATGCACATATCTATTCTACCAAGTACTGGAATACCATGTTGATTTCGAATTCAATTTTTCAAACCAACTTTGAAGTTATAAAATGCTTAGAAAACCTAGGTCAACCGGCATGCAACAAGCATTGATACATAGAGTCCTGCAATTTCACTAATTGCTGACCCCTCACCATGCATCGATTCAACTTCAACATTAAATAAAATCATGCACAATGGAAAAACCTAGACCCCACAAAAGGCCTCACTTGTCACATGACAAAACCCTAAAAGGTTTAGAAAGTGAAAGTAGGCCTCTACTCCAGCCGCCACCATCGTGGAAAAGAAGGGTGCTCCAAGCGAGAGAGAAAGGCCGCCATCAACGAGGGAAAGAAGGTTTCCAGCCACGACTTCCACAAAGAGAAAACAAGAGTGAGAAAGACATGAAGGATGGCGCCCATGAAGAGCCGTCTGCCATCCAATCTACTCCTTCACGCGGTCTGTTTGCGAGAAACATTGTCTCAATGGATTAGACAGCGCTTTGCATCAGTTGATGGATTTAATCCAATCCCTACATCCCCCATTGCCTATCACAGTTCTAAATCCCCAACAGAGTCTTTGTAAGGATCCCACAGTAGAACGGACAGCTTCAGGACAGAGGACCATATCAGAATTTTTGGAAACCAGAGTTCTGAGCCCAGAACAACGCTTCTAACCAATCTCAGATGGACGTTTCAATTCGCTTGTGACAACAAGCAAAGGTTTCAAACTGAATTCAAGTTCCTTGCATAAGGTTTCAAAACGAGTTCAGGTTTTTGGCTAAAGGTTTCAAAACGAGTTCAAGTTTCTTGCTTAACTCTTCTCCAGGGTTACCCTCTCTTCATCAACAGGCTTACTTGCATTAACTGTGACCCTTTATCACTATCCTTTGAAAATGAAACCGAGGGTAACCCGGTTGCTTCCACAAGTAATCTTGCATGCATCCACAATCCAAGGTCTAAATCTGCCACAGTTAGAGAATCAGCAATTTATAATATTCAATATATGTTTTCAGTTTTCAGTCCACAGTTTGCATGCTTCACAAGAGGATTAGTCTAAAAACCTTAAATACTCACATGCAAACCATAAATCCAAGATTTCCAGCAACAGTCAGTTTATTCATCCTAGATAAATCGATTCCTCGTCAATCTATTAACAAATAGCCTGCTACTAAATCTGAATCAAAACTATCTAAAACATTATGGATTCATGCAGTTTATTCATCCAAAAAAATCAGATTCACCCAAGAAAGTGGATCTATTAATGCAGATCATTCTACGTCAAATGAAAACTTTCTCAGGGCTTAAAAAAAAATAAGAATGAATTCCACACTAATCCACAACATTTCTAATAAAATCAAACAAGGAGAAAAGCACTCTATCACCAAGTTTGAAAAGCATGCTTCACACATAAATTAGTAATCCAAACTCAATTTCCCTTAAAAAAACAGCACTCCATCCGGGATGTGAATCCAAGTGAGTTTCAATTCCGATTTGATGTAGAACTAGTCTCCATCCCATCCAAAACTGCATCTTAGCCGGGCTCTGATACCAATGTAAAGACCGCTAGAGAAAACCCGTAAGATGAGGATAGAAAAACACGACAAAAGAGACTATAGAGCAAAACCACCCAACCAATCCTAGATCTCTCCTGGATCTAGCCTTCAAGTCATGTGATAGCAAGAGGAGAAGAGCTTTACAGGTAACCTAGACCAAAGTCGTCGACGGGAAAATCACTACCTCAATATATAGAGAGTAGGATCTTGTGCATGAGACCATGCAATCCCCGTGCAGGTCAACTATAAATAGATCACAGCTCTACATGCATTCCTCCTGCCTATATCTGTCACATGTACATGCACTACTCCATATGTCTCAATTAGAGTGTCTGGGTCCTCTCAAGGTCATTAGTCACCAACAGGCCTTAAAGTGGAAAAAAATCTAGGCGTGAGACCAATAATCTCGAACACTGGAGGGCTGGTCTACCATATTAGGACTATTTCATGTCCAGTAACAGGATGTCACTTGGTATACATAATGGATGCCGACATATCGATGGACAGATTTAGAGCATGTCGTGGCAAAAGAATATTTCCAAAAGGAAGTGATAGATTGAAAGAAAATATTTGGACTAGGATCTATTCACATAATTCTACATAGTTGTAGTAAACAATTACGAAATCCACCAAATGAATGTACATATGACCTTTCTAAATGAAAAATTGGAAGAAAAAAATAACAAGCAACAATTGGAACGTTTTGTGCAAGTAGAAAGGGAAAGATTGGTGTACTAATTGAATAAAGCAATCTACTGATCAAGACATGCTTTGAGAGCTTGGTATGACAAGATTGATAATTTTTCATTGAGACATGGCAGAGTCTCTTACCAAAGCATTGATTAAAGAAAGATTTGGACTATGTACAGCAGCTTCAGGATTAGAAGAATCAGATTTAAGTTTGAGAGAGGTGATGTCAACCTTAATCTGTTAGACTAGTTAGTAAGCTAAGCAGTCACATAATGTGTTAAGCTGAAATATGATCTAGATGAAGCCAGTCTCCTTGGCTCTCCTTGGCAAGCAGAATCCAGATATGCGCAAATCATTTAATGATTTGATTGCCAGATTCAAGGTTGGATGTTGGATATTCTTCTGCTGCAAATCTTAAGATCAGGGCAAAGAATCAATTCCACCAAGAAAGTGGCTGTGTTCTTTCAATGTGGCATCCATATTGAGCATGAAGACACTGTTGTTGTGATTCCAACTGTTTGTCGAGCTGTTTTTGCTGGGATTCAGCTGGAGCAACATCTCCACCACATCTCGCATGGAGGGGCGCACCTCCGGCCACACACTCGTGCATTGCATTGCCAGGTGCAAACACAGTTTCATGCTCATTTCTGCACGTTCCGAGTCTCGAATCCGAGTATCAAGCAGATCGATCGCACCTTCTTTCATGTGGATCTTGCTACGAACCCACCTCACCAGGTCACCTTCTTCCCCGAATTCTGCTTCAATCGGCCGCTTCCCAGTTACCAGCTCCAAGAGCACCACCCCGAAGCTGTAGACGTCTACTTTCTCATCCACTTTCAAAGTGTAGGTATATTCTGCATATGCAAGTCAAAAATCAGTTTTCAAGCTAAAGTAAAGGCTGAATTGAAACAGGAGAGATTAGTGAGATATATATGAAGGGTGCTTCATATAAGGAGGTGGGTTGTGTCTACCTGGAGCTATGTAGCCATAAGATCCAGCCACGGCTGTCACGGAGTTGGGTCGCCCACATTGAATAAGCTTTGCTAGTCCAAAATCGGCCAGCTTTGCCTCAAAATCAGAGTTCAATAGGATGTTGTTGGATTTTATGTCGCGATGGAGGATGGCAGGGTGGCAATCGTGGTGCAGATATGACAGGCCTTCGGCTGCTCCTAGAGCGATCTTGTAGCGGGTCTGCCAGCCTAGGGGGATAACCTTCTGCCCATGCAAGACATCGCCCAGGCTTCCATTGGGCATGTACTCAAACACTAGCAGCTGTGCATCGTTGCTGCTGCAGCAGCACATCAGGCTTACGATGTTGCGATGGCGGATACCGCTGAGGGTTTCTATTTCTACCTCCATTTCATGACTAGCCTTTGATCCTTGCTTCAGCTGGGTTGAGCTGCATAGCTTCTTCACTGCCACTGCCTCCCCGTCCAGGAGGTTCACTTTGTACACTTTGCCAAATCCTCCTCGGCCGATGACGTTTTCCTCCTTGAGATTGTTCGCGACCGACTCCTCGCTGAAGCCGAGCTTCTGGAAGGATTTGATCTCCCAAAAAGGCCGCTGTGGCTGAACACGGCTCCGGCGATGGACAATGATGAAAGCTACCATCGGAAATGCGACAGCAGCAGCAATAACCCCCACCAGTATCCATACCAGAGAACTTCCACTGTCTTCCTTCGAAGCTGTGGAATTGGATATTTTGGCACAGGATCGTGGGAGGCCTTCTCCGCAGAGGTTAGGATTGCCCTCGAAATCTGTCACAGGAAGTGTTTTGAGGAATTCCGGAGGCACAGCTCCATTGAGATCATTGTATGAGACATTGAAGCTCAAGAATGTCATACCTCCAAGCTGAGAAGGAATTGCTCCGCTCAGGTGATTGAAAGAAAGGTTGAGATAATTCAGATTTGGCAATTGAGCCAGGTTCTCTGGGATCATGCCTGAAAGATTGTTGTGTGCAAGATCAAGGTAATTGATACTTTTGCATTTGACGATTTCAGCAGGGAGCTCCCCAGATATGGAATTGATTGCAAGCGAAAGAGATGTGAGAGAGGTACAGTTGCCAAAGGGGATGGTGCCAGAGAGGCGGTTAGAGATTGCTGAGAACACGTTCAGCTTCGGGAGCTGGCCGATTTCTGGAGGCAGATCGCCGCTGAAGCGGTTGTTGTCAAGGCCGAGAAAGCTCAACTGAGAAGCTTTTCCGATTGCAGAAGAAATACTTCCATTGAGATCATTTTCCGCCATGTCCAAAACCATCATGGAGGGAGATCCCCACAGACCAGCAGGCACAGCCCCCTGAAGGCGATTCTGGTACAATTGTACCCGGATCAAACTGGGGCAACTCCCATATGCATCTGGAATCGCACCTGAAATCTTGTTGTTTATCAAGCTAAGATTCTGCAATTTTCCTCCATCGCAGAGATGGGCAGGCATTGATCCAGTTAGCAAGTTATTAGTTACATCAAACTGCATGAGCGGGGAGTTTTTGCCAAGCAGCCGGGGAATGCTTCCACTAAAGGAATTACTGTACAGATTCAGAAACTGCAGGTTGGGCAGATCCGCAAGCCCATCCGGAAGTTCTCCTGTGAATCGATTAGAGTACAGTTCGAAAACCCTTAGATGCTGTAACTGGCTGATTTCTTTAGGGATGGTTCCACTGAGATTATTCCACGCAACATAAAAATCCGTGAGAAGGGTGAGGTTCACAAAGGCAGGAGGTAAAGGACCAGAGAGATGATTTTGATGGAGGAAGATCCTCTGTAGTTTCGAGAGCTGCATGATCTCTGAGGGTATGTTACCGGTGAGATTGTTTTCAGCGAGGTCAAGATGATGAAGCTGCTTCAAAGCTCCAATGGAAGGTGGAATGTTGTTGACAAATTGGCAGTCCGGCATTGACAGATATTGCAACTGAGTCAAATTGCCTATCTCCGCAGGTATTGCAGCAGGAGAGAATGGATTCCACCCAAGACTCAGCGAGGTCAAATTGGATAGTCTCCCTATCTGAGCAGACAAAGTTCCAGATAGGGAGCTGCCCATCAAATTCAGGGTTCTCAAATTTGTAAGCTCCCAGAAACCATCTGGGATTGGTCCTTCAAAATTGCCAGACAGATCCAAGTGGGTGAGAGATGAAGCCAGCACAGATATGTTGTGTGGCAAAGGCCCTGAAAAGTAGTTCTGGCTGAGATCGAGAACAATCAGCCTGGTGCATCCCAAAAGCCCATATGGAAAATCCTGATAAAAGTTATTGAAGGTAAGGTTGAGGCTTTGGAGATTCCTGAGCTGGCAGATGACTGCCGACAGAGTCCCATTGAGGTTGAGATAGGAAAGATCAACAGAAGTGACAGTGTTATTGGTGCAGACAACGCCCTTCCAGTTGCAAGGGGAGGTGTCTGATGCTACCCAGCTACGGAGGTTGCCATCAGAGTCTATCAGACTTTGCTTGAATTCCAGCAGAATTAAAACTTCTTGCGATTTGGGTGCTGCTGGAGATTGTGATGACGATGCATGAATTAACCTGAATGCAAAGGAGCAGAAGCAGATTGCAGACAGGGCAGCTGAGGGAAGCTGACACTGCTGTTGTCTCCACTTCTTCATGTTCTTTTTGCTTCTGCTCCTTCTCTTCTTCTGTTTCTGTTCAAATATATGGCTAGTGCAGGAGCTTCCAGGTCTGATTCAAAGACTTATTTGACATTAGTTCATGTAAAATATGCCTGTCTTTCAATTTGGGTTTTGAGCTTACTTTCCATTTGCAATCCCAAACTTTACAAAAAGATCAGACGCTATGAACTATGTTCAAAGTGGTGAGTCAAGGGAAGAGAGGGGTGTTAAGTATGCTCACCTCCTCAGGGGAAGTTTGCAAACTAGTCAAACTCAAGAGTATTCTATATCTCTTGCAAACTAGTCAAACTCAAAAGTATTCTATATCTCTCAGTGGGGACCTGTGATTTGAAAGGCATGAGTATACTTTCTTATTTAAAAGGTGGAAAATAGTTCAGGTAAAGTCACTACACAGTTTTATGTTAATGAAGTTCCATTATGTTAATGACAGCACTGCACTCAAGGGTGTTGGCTCAATTGGTTATCTTGACATCCAAAGTCTCTTTGGTCTCAAGTTCGAGCCTCCCCTTGGAAACCAAGAAGCATTATGTTAATGACCCAACGGGGTTGGCTCAACTGGTTAGCTTGGCATCCAAAGTTTCTTTGGTCCCAGGTTCGAGCCTCCCCTTGAAAACCAAGAAGCATTATGTTAATGAAGTTCTATGTGAAGACTCTTTTAACGAGTGTTCAAGAAACTTTTTTTGAGTTACCCTAAAGAAACCTGTATTTTTTTAAGCTGGTCGATTCCTCAAGGACCATTACTTGTAAAAGGGGCTATTTGCCAATATAAAAAATGGCCAGAATTTTCATGATGCCGGTTTTGAGAAAAGATGCCGATTTCACTCCTATTCTTCGCCGGCTCTCCCGAACACTCCTTATAACCCGTCACCTGTTTTTTTTTTAAAAAAAATTAGAATGCAACACCCAATCACCTTTAGTTTTCTTGAAGGTTAAACTCAGTACCAAGTGCATGCTTAGTTTCTTCAACTAACTTCTCACTGTTTCCACAAAGAATGATATCATCTACATAGATGAGAAGAATAATCACAAAGTTATCTACAAACTTATAATACAGATTAGGGTCATATTCACTTACAAAATCCGAGTGATATGAGATAAGAATTGAGCCTTGAATACCAAGACCTTGGTGCCTGTTTCAGTCCATACAGACTTTTGAACAAAAGACAAACTTTTGATTCATCACCTTCCTTCACAAAACCTGGAGGTTGCTCCATATAAATCTCCTCCTCAAGGTAACCATTGAGAAATGCATTACAAACATCAAACTGGAACATACTCCATTTGTGAGAACATGCAAGAGAGATGAGTATTTGAATTGTTACCATCTTTGCAAATGGTGCAAAGATATCTTCATAATCAAGACCTTTAATCTGAGAGTAGCCTTTAGCACAAAGTCTTGCTTTATACTTATTGATAGATCCATCATAATTATACTTGATTCTGAATACCCACTTACATCCGATCACATGCATGTTGTTTGGTGGCTCCACAAGCTCTCATGTTTTATTTGACATCAAGGCTTCAAATTCTTGGGTCATTGCTTCAACCCACTCCTTGGATTGAAAAGCTTCTTGGACATCCTTAGACTCTTCATCTGATATAAAAAGTGCATGATAGGAAGTTTCACCTTCCACTTGCCTTCCTTCTTCATCATATGTGAGCCTCCTTGGCTCAGATCTTGCTTGTGTAGATCTTCTAGGTGTGATAGCTTGAATCTGCTCCTCCTCAAGCCTCGGCCTCACCTCTTCTTGAACAACATCAAGGTTGATGATTGATCTTGCATGAGTCTCTTTGATCTGAATGTTAGCCGATATTTCCGCACAGAAAATCGGGCTAATATTGAAATTTAAGTTTGCAATAATTGAAAAAAAACCGGCATGTAAAACCCGGTTATTAGAGAAAAATTGGCACAAATTTGCCTTAGAACTGGGTCCCAGCCCGCCCTAAAGTGGCTAGACACAATTTAAAAGTAAGAAACTGACTTTCGAAAAAATCGTCAAAAATATTTTGTGGTCAAGTTTTGTAAGACTGAGCCAAAAGTGCCGGTCCACCTAGAATTGGGTCCCAGCCCGTCCTAAATGAGGCTAGAGCAAATTTTGCGGCCTTAGAAATGGCCGGTAAATATTTTACGACTTTTAAAAAAAAGAATGGCCAGTTGTAAAAAATAGCCGGTATGACCGTGCTAAAATCTCACCATGTAATGAGTCCATTTTTTTCTAATATATGATCACTCAGTGTATTTTTCAGGGAAACCGTGTTGTCGTGGGAGCCCTAGTCATAAATGCCGGAAAAGTCAACTTCAGTCAAAGAGCCATCAAAGAAAAATATTTATCGGGCAAAACCCAAGCTGTGAATTATGGGCAATACTGAAAACTTGCAGAAACCCTAATGGGTAAAACTGGGCAAATTACGAGAAATGGGCGAAATACGCAAATCAGTCGGTAATCCCGAGAAACCAAAAGCCAAGGGCCGTCGGGCCGTACCTGCTACAAAGGAAAGAAAAACCAAATGAAGGGCTAAAAGGAACAAAGGACAAGGACCAAGGAAATGGAGGGCACCTTAGGTGGAATAGGGGCTTGACAAAAGTCCTCACCCACCTTTTGGATAATAAATGTAAACAAGACTTTAGGACCTAGAGGGCCTAAAAGATATTTTCTCTAGCTTTTGACTAAGAGGACATCTTGGCTAGTTTTGGAAGGGGGCCTTAAATGGCACCAACCCCTACACCCTCAAGGAGGCCACTTGATGTACTTGCCAATGGGTGTTGGACAAATGGACAAAAGGGCTTGAAGGGCATGAGAATTGGCAAAGCCTCATTTTGAAGGGGGACACTTGGGATTTACTATAAAAGGAGACCACACTTTGTGTTAAGATATAGTTGATTGATAGTTGGGTGAGTTAGATGAGGATGTGATAGTTTGATGTGATGTTGGTTGAGAGTTTTTTAGAGTTGAAAGCTTTTGGAAGATGGGTGCTTGCTTGAGAGATCTTTGTTGATGAGTAGGTTTGATTCCTTGTAAGTTTGGTTTGATGGATGGTTAAATGTGGTTTTGCCTTATAGTATGCTTCTGCATTGGTACAAGTATTGTCTTGCATAGTTGCTTGTGGAGTGATGGATGTTTGGGGTTGAATGCTTGTTAGTGGATTGAGAGTAAACTCACTTGTAGTTGATAACAATGGATAGGTTGGGTGTTTGTGGTTTGATTTGAGAATTAGTGTTGAGAGTTAGTGTTGAGGGGGTGTGTGTAAAATGTGTGTTGAGAGTAATGTGTTGAGAGAATTGCTTTTGTTGAGAGTGATTTCATGGTGAGGGTTGGTTGGTTGGTTGTAGTCCATTGTCATACTAGTATGCTTATATCTTGAATGAGTGGGATGGTTTGCTTGAGGGCTAATGGGAGTGATGGGTTGCTGACTTTTTTAGCCATTGTATATTTTTGGCTTGTTTTTTTTATAGACTTTCAGTTCAATTTTCTCTCAATCGAACCGTTAACAATTCAATCGCACCGTTCATATTTCATAAACTTTCATTTTTTTCATCTTCTCTTTTTACACCAACTCGATCGGACATGCGTAAAGTGGAGAAAACTGCATCAACATGCTTGGCTCTGATTTTTGCTACAAGGTTCATGACTAGAGTTTCCACGCAACGGCTACCTAATTGCACATTGAGTTGAGTTTTTGACTTGAATTTTCTTTCCAGTCACTTCCATTTCTTGAGGTTCTGTTTGTAAGCTCTTAACTTAAATTGGAATGGAATGTGAGATGTGTAAGATAGGGTTTTACACTTTGAAGGAGGTTGTTATGAATGGTCTAGGGAAGTAAGCTTGTTGAGAGACTAATTACGTCAAGTTTTTCCGAGGTCCTACAGATTTAAGTGTTGCTGATGGTTGTAATTTTCAGTTGTACTCATTTACATTGGTGACTACTTGTAAGGTTTGGTAGTGAATCGGCTTTTTAAGCATGAACTAGAGTTCAGTTGAGAATTATAGTAATGAATGTCATATGTTGTGGGGTTAATTAAGGGAAGGATTGATTTTCGGTTATCGACGTTTAGTGAAAGCAAGAACGCTTGTAACCAGGTTTTATTAGCATGGTTTGGAAGTACTTATATGGATACGGTTTTAAAAGGTGAATGTGTTTTACTCTATGCTTGTCTAAGATAGAACTGATAGTTTAAACCGCAATAAACCGTCAAAGTTCAGAAGCGTTTTATTTTCGTCATTTATGAAGTGTGTCAGCTAGACCCGACCTCTGTGAAATACCAGAGCGGGCCGTCCACCATCCGTGGCCCTTTGAAAAATGGGGCATCGACTTCGTTGGCCCAATACACCTAGCTTCATCTAGCCGGAAACATTATATCATAGTGGCCACTGACTATTTCACAAAGTGGGCCGAGGCACGGGCTGTGACCAAAGACAATGCAAAAGAAACCGCCTGGTTCTTACTAGAACAAGTGATAGGCCGGTTCGGTACACCCAGAGAACTCATCTCTAACAAGGGTACCCATTTCCTAAACAAAACTATCAAGGCTTTGACCGATCAGTTGACGATCAAGCACCGGAAAAGCACACCCTACCACCCGCAAGCCAACGGTCAGGCTGAAAGCATGAACAAACAACTAGTGGATATTCTAAGGAAAACCATATCAGACCGATAGAGGGATTGGGACAAAAAACTATATTCGGCATTGTGGGCATATAATGCCACCTATAAGACCAGTACCAACCACACGCCCTTTTTTCTAGTGTATGGCCAAGAATGTGTACTGCCAATAGAAATAGAGCTCACATCCTTGCGGTTTGCCATGAAGCACGACCTAGGAGAGAAAGAATCAATACAACACTGACTGGACACTTTACAAGACCTAGACGAGCACCGAATAGCTGCAGTAATCACCAAGAAACCCACAAAAGACGCATGAAGGAGATTCATGATAGGAACATGCGCGATTATCAGTTCAGGCAGGGGCAGTTAGTGTTGTTCTACGACGCTAGACACGAGCTGATGCCTCAAAAGTTGGGGCCACACTGGAACGGTCCATATGTAATAGTGAAACCGTATGAAAATAACACGGTTAAGCTAGCCGAGTTGAACTGTGAAATTTTTAAGCACCTGAACCAACATAAACAAGATAAAAGCTTATCGTAGTTGAAGTCACATGTACAGTATGTAACACCTTTTCAGGTATCGGAGTGAACGACCTAGAAGCATCACGAATACTGGGAACACTCAGAGAATCAAAAGTAGCCCTAGTGACCTTGTACATACACGTTGAATGGAAGGGTGCAAAAAACCAAAACAAAAATTCATAAAATCAAGAAAAATACAAAAAGATTATTGTTGGGATATGGAACTCACCCAGGAACTTGGGACATATACGTTGACGGTAGACGGAGCCTGCAGACATTCGAATAGAGAAGGTGCCATAGGAGCAGTATTGCAGAATTCCAATGGGACTGAACTAGCCAGTATAGGAGTCCTATTAGGGAAAGGATTCACGAACAACACTGCCGAATACAAAGCCCTTCTAATCGGTCTACAAATGACCATGGGAGTTGCACAAACTATAAGCAACCTCCGAATTATGGGGGATTCACAACTCCTAATCCGAGGTATGACTGGCGTATACCGACTCAAAAGCAGGACCTTACAGGCCTATGCAGTTGCCATCAACGAATACACTAGAGAGTTTTCCCACATCGAATGGATGCATATTCCACGAGCACAGAACCAACGTGTTGATAGTCTAGCAGCGATAGCCTACGACCATGATCATTACTGCTAATGTGAGCCAGGTAGGGTAGTCATTTCGCCCATAACCATTGCTGCGGCGCCAGCTTTTCCTCCAAAAAGTTTTCTACTTCTAGATCTGTTTATCAAAAAGTCAAAAAGATTAACTAGTTATTATGTACCCAAATATAGGATCTAATTCACAACCAATTCCAAGAGATACTTATAGCTATTGAATTCTCTCATGCTTTTTGAGAATATCACTATGCATTGACCCAGGTATGGACGAAATGTATTGTTCAAAAACTGTTGAAATGCGAGAAATGTATTCACTAAACCAAAATGAAGTATTAAGAACTTCAAAACAACCGAAATACTGTAATAGATATACGATATTTATTTTAGAATCGATAAGAAGAATTTCATTTTTTCAAAAGTTGAAAAATACTCTTGGTTGTCTCAGTTATGATAAAGAAACACTCTATAATACAATAGAAAGGAATCCAAATAACAAAATTCTTGTATGGAACACATTCCAACTTCTTTTTGTTTTCAAATTCCAAGGATTTAATCCAAATCCAATTGCAACACAAAGATGGTCCCACAAATGGATTATTATCCAACTACTATTACATCTTCTCTTATAATCTTCGATTCCTTGAAATTCCAAATGAACATTGGAAAAAGGAACCCAAATTTCTAGAGACAGCTTAAAAATAATTCCAAAACCAAATTTCCAATTGCACTCACTCTCACAATCACATATACTTTCGGAATTCAAAGTAGATTAAAATAACTGGTCCACTTGGTCAACCAATTATCTACCCCTCAGGCTTCATCTCCTTCCTCCCTTCCCAGATGTGGTTCTAGCAGAAAGGCCCATATTTGTCTTAGGAAAATGCTTAAACATGATTTAGTAGAATTTTTATTTGCTGGTCACTCCAAATTGTTTCAATTGTTTCCTAGTTAAGTTTCGTACTCAACTATTGGCAAATCTACACATAGATTGACATAGAAACCGTTCCAACAAGACTTGCGTTATTCTTGGTCTTTATTGATGACATAAAAAAATGACAGATTCCAAAATCTTCAACCAAAAAGTGAAAGGTATTGTGACCTCATAAATCTGATTGATTTCATCTCAGTGAGGTCATTCAGTTTATAATCTATTTGTTTTAATAAAAAAACAAACAAATTTGAGAAAACTATGGAATTTCTTTAAAAAGGCGAGATGAAGTGATAGAAAAAAGACTTTCATGGGATCAATCGGTTGCATAGAATTTTTTTTAGAAAAATCCAATGTTTGTGCAAAGGTTAAACTATCCAGGTGAAAAGAACTCTCTAGGGATTGTTGAGGGTAATCTGGAACTAGAGGAGTTTTGGGAATGGGATTGTAAGTTATTCGTATCTATGGATAGTAGAGTTAAAGATTAAATTTAAGTTTCACATATCGGCTTTATGTCTAAGTTGACTTAATCTTGGTAGAAAGACTAAGATCTGTTGTAGGTTGACTAAGTTGAAGAAATTTCGTTATTAAAAGTTTGATGGAATGGAATTATTCACTTCAGAGATTTTCCAGGTATGTTATTTACTCATGAAAAATAGACTTCTTTTGTACCGAGTCGCAAGATTTTCAATGAGTTATGTGACTAACACATGCGGATTATGGAAGAATCTGCCAGACTATAGCCTATGTGTATGTACTGGTTGTGGAATATTCTGGTTTCTCAATCTTGTGGATCTACTATGTGTTCCTATGTACTGAGCTTATATCATATACTTAAGCTAGTCAATGAACATGGACATATGAACAAGTAATTTTCAAAACAGTTACTTGTAGGTTAATGGTTCTTTCTGTGGAAAAGATATTTTATTAACTTAATGATAGTTTGGAAGAGGTTCTAAATGCGGTGCAGTTCTTGGATAAGCTCCAGGAGAAACGAATTCGACACCTAGACATTTGAGATTTCTGAATCATTAGCAATTAACTTGAGTAGTTGGCTTACTCATGAATAATGTTAATTTGGTTAAGCAAACAGTGTGACGAGAATTCACCAGGGACTATCTGTTAGAAAATTCTTGGTATGAGTATTTCTCAAAAGGGAAATAAACTCTAAGTTATTGACTGTATCCTAGTGACCTCGTATTGAATGACAAAATTTAACTAATATCAAGAATAGCCACTAAATTCAGTTGGAATTTAGTAGAACTTTGTATAAAGTTTCTATAGTTGAAGACGGATGTTAAAATGGTTTTGGTATGCCTTCTGTCTTTAATCACCTTATTGATCGTAGAGTTTGGATAACTAATAATCTTGTTGAGGATCAAGTTGGAAGAATATTCTTGAAATCTAGTAATTTTCCTTGGGGAAACAGATTTTAGAATGATTCTTATATTTGCTGAGTGGTATGTTGTACATATTTTCAATGATTAAGTATGGTTTTGCAATCTTGTAAATTATGATTGACAAATCATAAAATTCTAAATATTTATGATTGACGAATCATAGATTGATACTTAATTGTCATCAGAAGATTATAAGGAAATATGATGATTCTTAAGATGATGAGTAATTCTCGATATATTGAGAGACTCAAGAATTTAGATTAGTTAGCTGAAAATCTAAACTTTTTTATTCCAGTGCCTAATTGAGAATGTATGTATCTCACAAGCATTCTCATAAGAATAATTTATTTTTACTTATGAGGAATTTTCTTACCTTAGTGGATGAAGCTCTACTACAAATTGTGGTCTAGAGATGCTTGTGTACGGTTTTCAGCCGAGATCTTCATTCATTTGGAGACAGACAAATCTATCGAGATTGAATGGTTGCATGAGATGCTAGGAATAGAGTGCTTAACTCAAGAGAGTATCCAAGGGGAATTGAGTTAAATTCGTTTTTATCTTGATGATATCCTAGAAATTTTGGTAAAATGAATTGTTATACCTTAGTTTTTGTAGCAAGAAACATTTATGACAAGTCTACAAGAAATTGTGGATAGTCTTGGACTATAATTGTTTGTTTCTTTAACTTTTGAGCATTGATCTCCTATGTAAGGTGATAATTCACCCAGTGGATCATGTAAAATGAATTTACATGAAAGGTGAGGTTACTAGTTTGGAGAGAATCAGACCCAATAGGAAAATTTATCACTTAGTGTACTTTGAAAGCAAATATAGTACGTCAGAGTAAAGATAAACAATTGAGAAATTGTTCCATCTCTAAGTACTTATTTGATATTTGAAGTTAGACTAAGGATAATGATTTTTTGGATAAGTCTGAAAGTTAAAGGGTTGCTTTATGAACTTCTTGCTCTTTCTGATCCACAACTTGTATATAGGATTCGACACAGTTCTAGACTTGTATGAAGACGACGATTATGCCAAGCCTTATGACGTGCTTTCTCTACAGTAAGAGCATCCGGTACAACATCCAACCATTGAGCTTAGTAAGGGATATGATGCTAGGCCCATCAACATCCTCTATGTAAATATTAACATCCCCCAATACAATCCAGTTCTCCATATCATCAATAGGAAGGTCCTTCAAAATTTTTGTTTTATCATGACTTGCACAAGAGGATAGGTGTTCCGCATAGTGAACTTGAATTCTGCTTCTTCAATGCTTGCTTCAATCCACTTCCCTAAGGGATCATGCTTTGTTTCAAAGGTTGACTAATTTCTAGATACCATAGTTAGTACACTTCCTTTAGTCCCCTTGGGCAAGGGATACTACATGATTGTAATGTTTTGTGAATTTGGAGACAGAAGTCTTTTTTTGTATGAACTTCCATCTTTTGGTTTTCTTGTGTACCAATGATCATATTAAAGGAGGGAACTTTTGTGGTAAATTCTCTCTGTCTCCTACTGATTGAGTTAAGTCTCTTACATTGTGTTGTTCTCTTATATGTTTGTTATCTAGCTTTGGGCCTCCTCTGTGTGTTATGATGTTTTTTTATTTAGTTTAATATTGTGAGTTTTACAATAACAAAGCATTTTTTGTTTTGTTGGTTTACAATGTACTTTTTTATAGCTATTTGGCTATTAATATGTAGATCCTAGATATTCCATTAAAATATCACTTATACATAATGAAATTCAAAAGGTAATAAAGGCTAGGTACTTTTTTTTTTATGGCTATTTTGCTATCAATATGTAAATCCTAGATATTCCATTAAAATATCACTTATACATAATGAAATTCAAAAGGTAATAAAGGCTCCAATATGTCAATGACACAACATTCGGGGTTCTAGTCTCCACCACAAATTTAATTCCACATGGACCGTCTAACAAAGCATCTAGAGGGGGTGCGACAAGTAATTGAGGCCCCTTCATATCATGTTGCAGCATCGATGTCCACATGACCTGTTGATGGATGTTGAAGTTGTCAAAAAGAGAGAGATAGAGCATTGAGAGTCATTTCAATGGAGAATGAGCACTTCTCTAAAGGAAGCACTAAACAATCTTACAACATGATGGATTTGTTGTGCAACACATGGCACAAAGTTGTTTTTTCCTCCTTGGCAATTTGAGCCTGGTTACATAGCGTAACTAGATTCCGAAATTTGATGCCAAGCTTGTGTCGAGTCATGTAACCTCATGTTGATGACTTGAACATCATGAAACCTTCTTGTTGTCAAGCAAAGGAAATCTCAAAAAACTCATTTTTACTCCATTTTGGAACCAACCCACCTCACCCTATCGGGCTCGCCAAGTTCCGAGAGGCATAGCCCCATTGAGGCATAGACCTCACCCAATTGGGCTCAAGGATATTTTGGGGCATAGCTGCCTCAGCTTGGCTAGTTCCACATCATGTTCTAGAAGCAAGTAAGCAAGATTCCTTTGAGAGTGCATCTGCATTGTGGCCCCTCCCACCCACCTCAATTTGGCCGGTTCCACAATGCATTTGGGCTTCAAGTAACTCGATGTGCCCACCACAAGAGCTACTCTGCCTCGTGCTGTTAACTGAATCCGTCAAATTCAACTCCAGATGGGCACATCAAGTACCGTGCTTGGTTGGGCAATCCACCATTTGCTCCATCACAAACCACAATCACCAGCTTGACTATTCACCCAATCCAATTCTGTCACAAACTTAGCAAACCCATGATACCCATCAATTCCACTTGGGCGTTGATCATGAAAGTGTGGACCTTGCAATATATGCAATCAAATCACCCACAATTCCAGAATGTATAAAAAGGGTCTCAACTTTTCCATTCTTTTGCAATCAGGCAAATTTCTGGCCGGATTTGCTGGGGTATAAGTGGGTGTATACTTTTGACTTCATAGTGCAGATTCTTGACTTCTGATTAAAAAATCATATAGTACAAACTGCTCATTCCACTTTCAGTTCGCTACCTTCAAATATCTCAATGTATATTTTTATATGCACATGCTGTTGACTTGACTAGGCAAGGAAGCATCCATCTGATATTTTCACTTGATTCTGGAATCTGCAGTCTGAACTTTTCTGCCTGATCTGTGCGGAGGCTTGACCAAGACCAAGTAATACAAGAATGAGGTGGATGGATCATGGATGTGAATCGGTGTTAATATGATGTGAGTGATGGGGATGTGTTGGAAGACTTGCAACACTGGTCTTGACTTTGGAAGTAAATTGCGTTTACTTCTAAAATAAGGAATGTATGTCCATTGGACCATTGTCCAAGCGTGAGATGTTTTTCATATGTACTTTAAAACTTAGTGGTTTTTTCTTGTATTTTTCACGGCATTATGCTCCATACAAATCTAGCAATTTAAGCCCCAGAAATTATGCCCCATACAACCCAAGGCCATGTCGTCTCGTGTCTTCCGCGACAGGAGGCGTCAGAGGGCTGCTCCCTAGCGCGGAAAGCCCCAGGGCGGGGGCCCTTCCCTTGCATAATAACCGAAAGGCTTTTTTCTTTTTTTAGACATTTAAGGCCATCGCAGTCCCATTTCTAAGTATAGTAAATATGCAAGTCTATGACTTTTAAAAAATAGCAAATAAACCTTAAAAATTTGTAAGATGCTTATGAGATTTTCTAAAAATAGCAACTGTACCTTAGAGCTTGTAAGGTATTTATTAGTCATATATTTTTTAATTAATAGAAACAAATTTAAAAGTATGGCATTTAAGGCATCCTCCAAATACTCTGTGAAAAAATCTGAAGGTTGTTACGCTTCTCCTGATTTGTAGACTGAGGAAAGTCATGGCTCTTAGAACATTCACGGATTCAGAGCTTGGGCCCCATAGACCCAAGTTCTCAAATCTCAAAAACCCCTGATTTGGGGAGATACATTACTAGTCTACGAAGAATCTTGCTTAAAAAATATAGTAAAAGTAGAGGATCCGTAGGATGATGGATTGATGCACACTATTCTAGCTTATAGAAAGATGCAAAGTTAGACAAATAATTGCGCTAGCGCAAAATCGCAGGCTATATATTTTATCTCCTTTTTGAACAAATTTGAAGGGCGAGAAAATTGTGTGAATGTCACTAGCCAAATTTTGTCATCTCAGTGAGGGACTGAGCTGGCCATCTTTAGAGCATCGGTGGGAAACGGCGAGAATTCTGTATTATTGGCAACATGAAACAAATGGGTTCTACCATCACTCTACTTCACGTACAATAAAGCCAAGCCACCCAAGCTTCAAATTTCTTAATGAGAAATATGTAGATTATTTTAATATATTCCATGGTACATTAAACCTTATACATGAATGGGAAAAAATAATCTCCAAGACACAAAGAGCATCAACTACACTGAAGATTTTATGTCAAATTTTAATCAGGCAACTCCAAAAGTCAAATTTCAACGATGTACAAGGTTATGAGATTCATTTCATGATTTACTACCCCTTTGCAAGTATGTTGTAGTTGTGTGTCACCCACTTATCTTGGTGATATTTTTTGGACATCTTAGACACACTAATTAAGAGACATTGTAAAGCGTCTCCCAAGACTCCCAATTCGAGTAGAGCTTTGAGAACGCCAAGGGGAAGTGCAATAGACTAAACCAACCCAAACAATCCTAGATTTCCTCTTATCTAGCCCCCGAGCACTAGGGAATTTGGCAGATCAACAAGATAGGAAGTGCTTACCAATCCGACAGCATAACGGTCGTAGATTCTCAATGATCCTCATGGACAGGGGTGAGGGTATATATAGAGTGTAGAACCCACTTCTGTCTGCCCAAGCACTTAGTCCACATGTAAGCACACTATCAGCTCATACCAAGCTCCCATGCATGTCCACTGCATGTAGGTACCCCTAACCGATAATAGCCAAGACCCATGCAAAAGCACAGTGCATGTACACCCTATCCCATACTAGGATGTAACACACATGCTAATACCGCATGCGGGTGTGACCCCATGGTCCTACTCGACTATTATCCAAACTAGGCCCGGTCCCTACGTCCAAAGCACTCCCTAATGGTCCAAACCCCCCTTAGGGCCATGACATACTTCCCCCCCTTATTTCAAGTTCCGTCCTCAAAACTTAAAGTCAGGGAAATTCCTCTTTAGATTGCCTTCTAGCTCCCATGAATCCTCATCATCAGATTGTCCTTTCCACTTAACCGGATGTTTGATAACCCCTCGATTACGCAATTGCTTGGTTCTCGTATCAAGAATCTTTTTAGGTTCCAAAGGAATCCTTTCAGACAAGTTTTCAAATGAGTCTAGACCCTTACCAGAACCTAGGTGATCTGCCTCATGTAGACTCATCTTCAGACGACTTACATGAAACACAAGACGAGCCTTGATTTCTTCTAGTAACTCTAATTGGTAAGCTAAAGATCCAATCCTTTTCAAGATATTATATGGTCCACTATAACGAGCAGACAACTTGTAATGCTTCCCAGTACGCCCTTAGAATCCTTCGGAATTCTAAGATATACCCAATCTTCAACTTGAAACTCCCGAGGCGACCTTTTCAAATTAACAAAATGTTTTACCCAAACTTGGGCGCTCAAAACAATTTCACGTGCTAACTGTAGCATTTCTTGCATTTTGTGCAAGAAATCTGCCACTTTTTGAACTTTATTCGACTCAATTTCAACACGGTTATTGGAGATCTAGGTTGAAATCCATAGATAAGCATAAACAGGCTATATCCAGTAGTTGAACGCCTACTGCTATTATAAGCAAGCTCAATCAATGGAAGATATCTTTCCCAATGAGATTGCCTAAGCAAAACATAAGCGCAAAGCATTTGTTCCATCGTCTAATTAGTCCTCTCTATCTGACCATCAGATTTCGGATGATCAGTCGAACCCATGCGCAGAGAGGTCTCAAGCTTTTCAAACACTATTGTCCAAAACTGACCCGTAAATTTCGGATCCTGGTCACTAACAATATTGGATGGCAGTCCATATAATCTGAACAAACGTTTGAGCTAACTCAGATGCTTGTGACTATGGTCTTTATCGGAATAAATGTAGCCAATTTGGTTAACCGGTCAACTATGACCCAAATTACATCATTTTGTTTATTCGTACATGGCAAACCGACTACAAAGTCCATCAAAATACTATCCCACTGCTTAGTATGAATATCCAACAGATGCAACAGTCCACCAGCCTCAAGCGCTTCACACATAAGATTCTAAGAAAGGTTTTATCTTTGGCCAAAAAAAGTTCCTCCTTACCAAATCTAGTGTATCATGTATACCTGGATGCCCAGCACAAGGTGCGTCATGACATTAAAACAAAAACAAAAAAAAAAAATCTCGCATTCACTCCTGGTACACAAATCTTTTTCTTTCGAAATAAGATCCCATTTCAGATGGAAAAGTGCTCCACTCCTTCATATCTTTCACTACCAACTGATCACCTTGCAAATCAGTAACCAATTGAGAGCCTTTCAAAACCCTTTGCCAAATATGTCCGAAATGAGGATCTTTTTCATAAAGACCCTGAAATGTAAAAGTCCATAGTAATTTCAGTGAATGACAACTCATTCACCTCTCCAATTTGACTCAAGGCATCAGCCAGTCCATGATTGCTCTGATATCAATAAAACATTTCCCTAGACTCCCAATCCGGGTAGAGCTCCGAGAACACCAAGGGAAGTGCAGTAGACTAAACCAACCCAACCAATCCTAGATCTCCTCTGATCTAGCCCCCGAGCACTAGGGAATTGGGCAAATCAATAAGATAGGAAGCGCTTACAAATCCGACAACATAACGGCCTTAGACTCTCAATGATCCTCATGGACATGAGTGAGGGTATATATAGAGTGTAGAACCCACCCTATTTGCCCATGCACTAAGACCACATGTAAGCACACTATCAGCTCATACCAAACTCTCATGAATGTCCACTACATGTAGGTACCCCTAACCCATAATAGCTAAGACCCATGCAAAAGCACAGTGCATGTACACCCTATCTCATACTAGGATGTAACACACATGCTAATACTGCATGCGGATGTGACCCCATGGTCCTACTCAACTATATCCAGACTAGGCCCGATCCCTAAGTCCAAAGCACTCCCTAATGGTCCAAACCCCCATTAGGGCCATGACACATTGTCTCAAGATCTAAGTTGAGTCTCATTAGAGGAGTTCCAAATAAGTTGCCACAAAGGCTACCCAAATTGTAAACTTGGGCAGCCCAATATAATAAGACTAAATTTTTCTAAACAATAAATGACAAAAAAAGAGTGAATAAAGAGTGTGATAGTGATTAACAAAATTAAAGTGATAGAATGGTCCAATTTTTTTACAATTAATGATGTTTTAAGTTTTTTAAAAAAATACCTTAAGATAAGATGATAATCAAACCTGAAAAAAAAAAAGTTAATTGTAATATGTTTGAGAGAGAGAGAGAGAGAGAGAGAGAGAGGTGGGTAGGATTCTGGCGCCCGCTGGGGGCGCCAAAATTTCTCAGGGTGCGGCGATGCATGCTCGTCTGCCACGCCATGGGGTTTGTGGAGGGCGGGGCCACCGGACCTAGGGGGTCAGGTGTCCCCCATCGGGGAACCAGGCCCCGAACGATGGAGCCCGTGCTTCAAAGCTGGTGCACACCCTTCCAAGGGGGCGCGACCTCTCTCTCTCTCTCTCTCTCCTCTCTCTCTCTCTCTCTCTCTCTCTCTCTCTCTCTCTCTCTCTCTCTCTCTCTCTCTCTCTCTCTCTCTCTCTCTCTCTCTCTCTCTCTCAAACACACACACGTGTGTTTTGTGTGTGAGTGCGCACGCGCGTGCGTGCGCAATAAATTTAAGTGATTAATTTATCTTGTATGTCCATGTGCAATAAAAGTAGAACTATTGTTTTACTGTACTGAGAATTTTGCAGTTAGTTTGTGAAGAAAACCGGACGAGCGTTACAATTTTTTCACAAAATTGGCAATAACTTCATCGTTTGTGCACCATTTTGGATGTCATAAGGACAAAAAGATAGTCGTTCCAGCCCACTCAATAGCCATGAAGAAAATCTGAACTTTCTATCAGAGAATTGTCAATTATCAAAGAACCTAGTGGTTTTTTGTGAAAATAATGTTAAAAAAAAATGAAAAAAAATAACCTCTTTCTCAAGTTGGGCTTATCTCACCATTTCTCCATGGTTTTTAGCAATTGAATGCTCTACAGACTCATAATAGGTAGGGCGCCCTTGGTCTAGGCCTGAGAGGGCTTGAAAGTGCTCAAAAATTGATTGAAATCAAGCCAAAGAAGAAGGTGGAACACAGAGAGACAACTTGTGCACTCACTTGAAGAAGATGAAGTCATGTAAAAGAGTGTTAAGGTGCTCTAAGTGTCCACTTCAATGCTCAAATTCATTCTCAACCACAAGATTGGAGCCCATATTCACCAATGGTCATTATTTTAATGTTGATTTGGTGGACTGGATGGAGTTCTCTAGTTTCAATGGCCAAGATTAACTTGAAGGGAGCCGAAGTGCCTTGAAGAGCAGAATAGCCTTCAACTTCATTAAAAAAAAATCAGTTTAAAGAGACCCAAGGCCCAAAATTGCTTGAAGAGTGAAGTTTCTTCACTATGAATAAACAGTTCATTTTCTAAAAAGGCCCTTATTTTCACTTCCTTTAATCGTTTTGGACCGAACGAAGGGCACCCGGACTGTACTTGCAAGTATGGTACTGCAAAATAGAGTGTTAACCACAAAGAAAGCACTCGGTAGACGCCAAAAGTGAATTTACTCCCTTTGGAAGCACCGAGGTAGCAATGTGTGCCTAAAGGCATTTTGGAAAGGGAAACCGTCCTGGCTTCTGATTTGGCGACAAAGTGGTGGGTAGCCTAGTATTAGGCATTCTAGAGATGGCGAACATGGGAAAGTCCATTTTGAGTGAAAATAACAAATTGGATGGGATTACTTGGAACCTACCTATTGAAGACACATATCGTATGTAAAAGCCATATAATAAAAAACTATATAAGGAAGCAAACACTTGAATATGAAGTATCGAGAGGCAACTATATAATTTTTATTGACAATCGAACATGTGGACTTTAAAGATGGACACTTTCATCCAAAAGGCATCTATTATAAGGAACTGGATTAAATCAACTTGGGTCACTATCAAAGAGGCATCGATAACAAATATTTGGAAGAGATTAGAACTACAAAGTCCTATGCAAAACTAATGTGCATTTGTTTGTTGGTTCTGCCAGCCACTGTTTCTGTTGAAGAATAAATAGAAGTGACAAAAATGCATGCAGGGACATAGAACACTTCATGTTTGTTTTCTTTAACGAACCTCTGCAGCTCTGATACCACTGTTGAGAATCCGGATGGAATTCGATTCTATCTGGCGGTAACTGCCTACTAGATTAGATCTACAATCCTCCAGAGTGAAGACAAACACTGATGACCTACGTTATAATTTGTTTAAGCATTCGACAAAGATGAACCAATGTGCGAAATAAAGAATAAACAATTGAACATGTATAGACAACAATTAGACATCCAAATATTTGAGATCATTCAAGTTGAAACTACATGTGCATTTAAGCCACTGTATTATCAATGATCCTTTTGTAAGAGTGTTGTTGTGACAAACCCACACAACGCGTCGGCGCAAGAGAAGCTATGATAATGTCAGATCATCTCGCTTACTAGTGGACTTCTTGGATGTCAGCTCAGCAACACTATGCTTAGCTCAGGTTGACACTCAACCAATTGACAGTCCAACCAATTCTCTCATCTTTGATCTGATTATATAGATGGAGAAAAGATTTAATCTAATCTTTGATGACAAGAACGGCTGGTTTGGCACATTCTAACGGTGCTCCGAACACATCAGCATCATCCGTGGAGGCAGCTGTCCTCCTGGTACTTTACTTGATCTTGGTTGTACTTGGAGCGTGAAGATCCGCCGCCTTTCGGCCCTCGAGTCTTCTTCGCCTTCGTGTCTTGTTCGATCTTCGGCTTCGCCTTTGAGCTCCTTTGGTCTTTGAATGTTTGACCTTCGAGGTATTCGCCTTTGTGTCTTGTTCGGCTGAAACAGTTATGTGGCGGTTGTGGCCTGAGGTGATTTTCTACCTGTGGGCAGTTCCTTAGTATTTCTGCAGATAAAAAGACATGTTGGTCCTTTCTGTGTATTTCTGCAGACATGAGCTCAAAAGCTAGCAAAGCTTTGTGGCTCGAAACATTTTGTTTCTTCAACTCCCTCTCAAAGCGTGGTAGCTTTACGACTCCCAAACTCTTCCTCTGCCTCTCGAACAATCCTTTGTCTAAGGGCTTGGTAAAGATGTCTTCTACCATTTGCTTCGTTCCGATAAAGGTGGTTTTCAGCTCGTTCTTTTCGACTAGGTCCCTTATCAAATGGTACCTGATTGCAATGTGTTTCGTTCTCGGATGAAACATGGAATCCTTCGTCAAGTGTATGGTAGAAGTATTATCCATCTACAAGATTAGAGTCTCTTTAGTGGTTTCACCCAGTCCGCTGTCTGAGCCATGTGATTTCATTGGCCATCTTCGTGGCTGCGACATATTTTGGATGACTGAGCTGTGATGGTCTGTTCTTGCTGACCCAGAGAATTGCTGCATTCGCTGCAATGGTACACCCTCTTGAGACACTTTTATAGTCATCCTTGAGTGATGCCCAACTTGCATCGCTATAGGAGTGCATCTAGAATTTGACATCGCAAGAGTAACACAGCCCAAAATTCTTCGTCTTTTGAAGGTACTATAGGATTCGCTTCGCGATCTTCCAGTGCATAGGACTTGGGTTCACGTTAAATTGGCTCATCCTAAACATAGCATAAGCAATGTTAGGGCACTTGTTATCTGCTAGATACATCAGTAATCCAATCAGCCTCTTGTAAGGTGTGTGCTGAATGATCTCTTTCTCTTCGTCAATCTTCGGACACTCTTCATTTGTCAAAATTATTCCTACAAGCATTGGAGTGTTGGCCCCTTTGCAATCTGTCATTCCTCAACTTCTTCTCAAATCTCGATTGCTTCTTTTTCGATAATCATTTCTGTATCTTTCACTAGCAACGTTCAGGTTGTCTTGATGGATCTTGGTAAAGCTCATAGCAAGTAGGTGAGCTGCTTCCTGTTGATACGACATTATCTGCTCCGGCATTGTGTAATGAAAGGAACAGATCCTTCATACTTATGATAGAGGATGTAAGGTCCTTGCCATCTCATCGTAGGTTCGTCAGCTGGTCTTCAAAAAACATTATCTGGCTACATGATTTCGTCTGGAACCTGGTAAGTAATGTATCCCACATCTCTCTTGTATTAGAGAGTGTCATGAGGTCAAGCATTAGGCTATCTTCGATGGATGAAGACAACATGGCTACTGCCTTATCGTTCTTTTCTCTCCATTCTCGTAGCTCTTTGTTAGTGGTTGTAGGAATTTCTTTGGTGCCATCTACCCAGGGCCATAGTCCTTATCCCTTTAAGATGAGAGAGGTCTTTACTTTCCATGCTAAGAAGGTAGACCCAGTTGAGTCGAGAATTGTGCAGATCTTCGATTGTATGCTGCTTATAGATGCCATTGTTGTGCACTGTGTTCTTCAGCTCGTTTTCAGATTCCTTGTTCCGAATATTTGATCTCCTAGATCTGATAGGTCTGAAGCTATATCAGCACTTTGATAGGAGTAAGAGGCTCTGATACCACTGTTGATAAATAAACAAAAGGGACAAAAATACGTGTAGGGTTCAAGCACGAAACACAGAACACTTCATTTTTGCTTTCTTTAACGAACCTCTACAGCTCTGATACCACTGTTGAGAACCTGAATGGAATTTGATTCTGTCTGCCAGCTATTGCATGCTAGATCATATCTACAATCCTCCAAAGTGTAGACAAACACTGATGACCTACGTTATACTTTGTTTAAGCATTCAACAAAGATGAACCAGTGTGTGGAATGAAGAATAAATAGTTGAACATGTATAGACAACAATTAGACATCCAATTATTCGAGATCATTCAAGTTGAAACTGCATGTGCATTTAAGCCACTATATTATCAATGATCCTTTTGTAAGAGCTTTGCTACCACTGTTGAGAACCCACACAGCGCATCAACGCAAGAGATGCTATGTCTCTCATGAATAATGTCAGATCATCTCGCTTACTATTGGACTTCTTGGACGTCGGCTCAACAACACTATGCTTAGCTCAGGTTGATACTCAACACAATCCAACCAATTATCTCATATTCGATCTAATTATATAGATGAAGAGAAAAAGGGTTTAATCTAATCTTTGATTATAAGAACGGCTGGTTAGGCATGTTCTAACAGTGCTCTAAACACATCAACATCATCCGTGGATATGGTTCTCCTCCTGGTACTTTGCTTGATCTTGGTTGTACTCGGAGCGTGAAGATCCACCGCCTTTCGGTCTTCGAGTCTTCTTTGCCTTCGTGTCTCGTTCGACGTTCAGCTTCACCTTTGGACTCCTTTGGTCTTCGAACATTTGACCTTTGAGGTATTCACCTTTGTATCTTATTCGGCTAAAACAGTTATGTGGCGGTTGTGGCCTGAGGTGATTTTCTGCCTGTGGGCAATTCCTTAGTATTCCTGCCGATATGAAGACTAGTTGGTCCTTTCCGTGTATTTCTGTAGACATAAGCTCGAAAGCTAGCAAAGCTTTGTGGCTCGAAGCATTTTGTTTCTTCAATTTCCTATCAGCCTGCAACTGACAGAAGGTCTCTTCTTGGTATCTGATCTCTTGTTACAGTATAATGATGATGTGCCCCGCCTGTCAGTTCGGCACACCTACAACCTGATCTCGATCCTTGACTGGCAATGGAAGCTCAACTTGAATCTTGATCTATCAGGACTCATATATCTACAGTTCTGCTTCATATTTCTTCTTGTTTTTTTACAGTCTGTAAATTATTACTAATCTAATCTAAACAAGAAACGGAGAACTAGATTGAATCTAATCCTACTGAAATCACCAAAACAACATAACAACGTTTAACTAAAGCAAATGTGAATCCTGCATAATGCTTATTACAAATATCACTCAACATTTGTAAGAAGAACTCCTCCGGGAGCCAAGCACAAAGTAGCATCAAATCTGAGTGGAATGATGGATCAGCCACCGAGCCATGTACATCTACCTGATGTTAATCACAAAACCAAGTCAGAAAGAGAAGAAACAACAAACACATTCATACACAAGTACCCAAACTAAATGCATGAATATGGAGCATAGAAGGAGATGCAGGATGAAGGATCTTCAGTAAACATTTCTGCAGCACCTCAATACAAAACATATGTTATGGAACTCGTGGAGGAGGCTCCTATTTGTGCTTGCAAGGGGTGAACCACAATCTATAACTTTTTGTGTTCCACCGCTTGACTTACAAGTGAATCTCATTTTATAATCTTTTGGGTTCCACCTCTTACACATTATTAGGAGGCCTCTTTCTTGAAAATACATCTCAAGTTTGAGAGGGCCCAAATTACTAGCTCCCACATGGTTTTCCATCTTTTGGGAATTACCATGGGACTCACAATATATGCACTTAGCATATCACTAGTGATTCTCGTGCTCTCAGACTCAACTCTCAACGTCATCTCTACTGGAAACCATTTTGGGTGAAGAGGCATTGCATCAACACCTAAGGGGCATGGCATCAACTAACATTATCCTCCCCCTATAGTGTTGCAGGACCCACTACAATGCCTCATCTTTGATGTTTGGTTTTTTAAAAAGGCATGGATCAACGTTTGCCTATGTAAAACCAAGAACTCGTTTGTCGATATCGTCGCGCTTCTTGACAACAACTTCAACATTTGCAACGGCTTGTCAAGATAGCCCTACATAAGTGAGTGTCTCTCGTTTTTCTTTTGTGGCTTTATTTTTTTCAAGAGACTTCTCATAGCCTATCTCCCATCTGATGGCCTCAGTTATTCTCTCAGTCGAAGTCTTGGCCTCATCGACACTCTTATCTCGACGAGAAGAGGAGAACCTTCAATTGGTAGGTTGCACACACCTTGGGTTATCAGTCTCTAAGGGGGTTATGAAAATTGGTGGTAGAAATAGATTTGGACAAATGGGTTGATGATGGTAGGGAAACATGATGAGAGGTCTGACAATATTACAGTTGTAGCCTTAGACCCTTGCAGTGTCGAGCTTTGATCACCACTTACTTGGTGAGGAGCTCACTTTGTCCTGCAGGCCCACTGTTGTCTTCATCTTTTCCTTTGATCCATTATTTGTTGACACTCGGCCAAGATCTTGTCTTGCTTCTCAATCTTTTCTTTTGTATTGGCCTTTTCTACTGGATCTCTTTTATTCTTTTTCTTTATTTTATATTATCTTTTCTTGATGCTTCACCTGCTTTCTTAAATATTCTTTCTAGCTGACCAACCAATGGGGTGGTAATTGGTCTCTACAAGACACTGTAGTGACCTTTTAGCTGCCTCGGTAAGACTACCAAGGTCTAAAAAGAGATGAATAGTGGTGGAATAACATAAACAGTACTCAATTTACTGGCCACTTTTTACTAACATTGAAGCTGACACACCACGAGTCGGAGGCTCAGCTCTGGGCTGTGTATCCGAGGAGGACTCGTCATTCTCATCCTCCCAATCTGCCTCCGCATCAGCCCCCAAGCAAGCCAAACCAACAACACCTGCTCCAACTGGCTGTGATACTGCACCTCTACTTGTACCTGTTCTTCTGTGGCCTGTGCATCTGGTGCTATGTCTTCTTGAGTACCTGCATCTTCCCCTTGATCCATGCATGTATCCAATCCTCCCTGATCTTGTTGTTGAAATGAGAACTGTGGCATAACTGGAACTGAAATTTAAGGATTTGAATCCAAGACTTCAGCGGTTGCCTTTTCATAATCTTTGATAATTGCTTTGGCCTTAGCCAACTTAATCGATGCCGTACGTTTTAACTTATCAAATCTTTCTTGAAACCCTAGTTCGGTAGGTTTCAACCTTCTTGAACAAGTATTGGATCTCATCCAGTGAGATTGGATGATCAAGTATTTGCGTCTGGAGATAAGTATCGCGTTCAAGGGTGGTCTCATCCAATTCAACAGAGCAACAAGAAGGTAGTTTAGCACAAGATCCAAGAGAATGCGCAGTTACGCAGCCTTCAAATGGGAAGTGTAATGCTAAGGGAAAAACTGTGGTTGATGATTGCCCTTCAATGAGCAAGATTAAGCCAAAGTCTACTTATTACACGATGCAACAAACCCCCAAGCCAAATCGGGGTATATCCATTCTTCAAAGGCCAAATTCAGGAAATCTAAGCTCAAATAGGCTACAATCCAGCAAGAGCCAGCACTCCAAGTATCAAGGCCTTGTCCTCAAGCACTAATTTTGACTGTTGAAGAAAGTCTTCAAGTGCAGGCTTATCATGAGAATTTGGATAGACTAAGCAATCAACAACCTATGGCATATCCGCAGTACCACTTGAGGGAGACAATACCACTGGGAGAAGTAATGTCGATCTATCATGATCAATATCAACCAGCCTTCTCATGGGATCCTTTGATGGATGGTGTCAACTACCCATTTGTCGATGAACAAGATTATCAGGCATGGCTACCAGACCCATGCGGATATTATTAAAAATCTGGCAAGTCCACGTTCTTCCTGATCGTCATCATCCAATAAAGCCTCAAGTTTTATGTAAGCGAATTCTATCCATGCTTTTCCTCAAGCATCCATGTCCCAACAATGAACGAGCCAACAACAACTATCTTCCATGACAATTATAGGCATAGTGCTGAGGGGCCTGCACTACTTTGGGCCGAGGACCCTGTTGTGGGTATTTCTTGTATTAGTAGATTAGTGGGTCCCACCACTTTTTACTACTGTTGGCCAAACCTTACTAAGTGGGCCCCACCATAGTACAATAGAGCAATAAGTGTGATGCACTAGCGTCTTCTACGTGTATAAGCCCAGCCCAATGAGCACACTAATTAAATAGTTTAAGTTGTTTCCTAGTGACTTGGTCCCTAGTTGCAAGTAAAATAAGTTAAAGGCCAAAGTCTAAGTTACAAGGTTGGGACAAAGTCAAATGGTGGTAGGTGGGGTGTGCTTCTTTGTACACCACTAGATCTTTTGTGTTTCTTTGAAAGGCTAGGATTGCAATCCTTGTCACTTCAAGTAGCCAATAGGATGAATGGGACAAGGGCCTTCCCAAGATTAAAAGGGCACCATTTGTACTCATTTGACATTCTCAATCCAAGGAGAAAACTTTGATGGTTTCTCTCTCTCTCTCTCTCTCTCTCTCTCTCTCTCTCTCTCTCTCTCTCTCTCTCTCTCTCTCTCTCTCTCTCTCTCTCTCTCTCTCTCTCTCTCTCTCTCTCTCTCTCTCTCTCTCGGTTGGGTGTGAATAGCTTTGGGAAGGTGCTCGGGCCTCCAAAGCCTCTCTCAACCTAGGCATTCTCTCTCTCTCCCTTTCTCTACTCTCTCTCTCTTCTCTCTCCTCTCCCTCTCTCTTAGTGCTATGCAGGTGAAGGCGGGGTTGTCGCTCCCAGCGACGAATCTTTGTACTACGAAGATGACACAACATTTTTTAGGTGCCCCAGTTATGAATAACTTGCGCAACTCGTTACTATGGATGGCCCAATAAGACACGATATACATTTGGTGCGTCAGGTAAGTCCATTACTACAAAAGTAATGACAAACTGCACTCCAACAATTTTGACAGATATATCTTCAACCATCCCTTTAGGATAAACTATCATTTAATCGGCTAGCTTTATAGCAAAAGTGACAGGCTTGATCTTAGTAAGGCCCCACTTTGCACATAGCTTTGTTAAAATCAGATTATTTTTGGAACCTCCATCTATCACGGCTGTTTCTTTACCAAACTATCTATAGGGTGATGTTTCATTGCTCACTTTCCTAGGCTGCTCCAACGTTGAGTATGTCAAATCTTTTTACTTATACTTATGTTGCTTTAGGCACTAGCTTAAGAAATTCTCCCAGTGTAATATTCATCTTGCTTGATAGAATATTCATGATCATTTCCATTTGCGACACTTCAGACTCTATCATCTTGAAGGGTTCTTCATGATGCTACAACTGAGTATTAGCATCCGTTCATGGATCTGTTTGTGGAATAGGTGAAGAATTGGCTTCGAATGTTGCTTTAGCTGCTTCCATGGCTTCTTCTTCTTGCAAATGTTTAATCCACTACCTCACATTCTAGTATCTCTTCTTTTTTGAGTTGAGATTTGGATACACCCTTGATGCAGTAGGTATATCTGTAGTTGGTACGAATTCAGCAGGTCCTGGATCAACTAGAATCTTTTTCTGCTTCCAAGCTCTGGTAACAACCATCAAAGGTACACTTGGTTCAATAGGTTAAACTATTGGTCTTTGCTTGATCATAATCATATTCACTAGAGCAGTAATTAGTGATGGTTTTAGTCTTGTTGGACAATCCTTGTAACAATGGCCATAACCACATTCACGACAGAAAGGGACAAACTTTCCTTTGTTTGGGCATTCCGCAACTCTATGGTTCTCTCCACATGCAAAGCATCCAAGTGGTGCTCTAGCCCATTGTCTCGGTGCTTGTTGTTGCACAATATCATAGATAACATACTACTCTGAAGGACCAATCTCTTGATCATTGATGTGATTCCATTGCTCATTAACATTGTAAGGTTCTGGTTCCAATAAACTAACAAAAGGAGCTTGTTGTCTTCGTGGAGCTAGCAAAGCTGGTCGTTCAGAAAATCCAAGGGCAAAGTTGTGAGCCTTAGCTTCAGGACCCTTTGCATAACTAGTTTCCCGACATACCTTTGCTGGATAATCTGAGGATTAAAAGAACAAAAGGTTGTTTGATGTCTCGTAGAATTGCATAGATAACAAATAGTATTCGTCATTCGTTGCTACAATGTTGGACATTCGTTCATGGTGTGATTTCCCACACAAATTGAACACCAGACATTTTCCCAGCTATGAAAGGTCTTAGCAAACTTTTCAAGTTCTTTGTTTGCTTTACCATGAAACTCCTCCAAGGCTTTCAACTTTTTGTCGAACTGAGATTGCATTTGCTGCTTTTGACCAAGTTTCTCGAACTCGTTGATCATCAATTCCGCAGTAGCATTAATATTCGTGGATGCAATAGTGGTGGATGTAGTAGTGGTTTGCCTCGTTGTATATGGCAACATTCCAATATTCGGTTCATCATCAGAATCTCCATCCTCCTCTCGTAGTGCATCGTCCATAGTGTTGGAATTTAATCTAACTCCTACTCATCCCAACAGCCCTCCCTCCTTCTCTAAATTCTACTATCTCAAATGTAACCTGCAGAAAATTGAACTGTCGCTACCATCTGGTTTTTTACTCGCATTTTTGCACAGCCGAAAAATGCAAAAAACTCGACACTGTTTTTATACTAAGTTTTCTAACAGGCGACACTACAGTTTTATATGGGTTTCTACACAGGCGAAAAACCCGACACTACAATTTTACATGCAATTTTCAATAGGCGAAAAAGGCGAAAAACCCAACACTATGTTTTTACACGAGTTTTTTGATAGGCGAAAAATGCGACACTTGCCCTACAAAAATCCGAAGGTGTCCTACAGGTAAAGACAGTGTCCTACAAATCCCGAAGGTGTCTTTTAAACGTCAAAGGTGTCTTACAAATCCCGAAGGCTGCCCTCAAGTAAAGGAGGCCAAAAGGCCAAGGAGTGTCGCATTTCCAATCTGCCAAAAATACACATATTGTCGCTATCAGACCAAAAAAATCTTCACGCTCCATCAACGAACTGATCTACTGATCATATTAATGGTTGTAATCAATCTTGTAATTGTAAAGTTAAGTTTGTACAAGATCTTTTCAGCTTATATGTATATATACATGTAATTGAGCGATTGAAGGCCATAAAAGATGAGAGGATTATGATACGTAAGGTCAGATAGCGGAGAATGCCTTTTATCAGTAGTTGACTCCTCAGAGTGAGTGATGAGAGAGAGAGAGAGAGAGAGAGAGAGAGAATTCAGAACTTTAGCAATTGTTCTTGGATCTGTAAGTAGGATCACACGCTTATCAACGCAATTGTATTGTGGTCTGAATGTTGTTTTAACAACCTTTCATTATACAGAGTTCACTATTGTTCTACTTCATTGCTTTCTTGTTGAATGATAACTTTCACCCCCTTTTACACAAACACCATTATCAGAGAATTGTATGGTTGTCTACGACGCCTAAATTGATTTTACATTCTCTTAATATCAGGTTATCAATATTAGAGGATTGCATGGCTGTCTCAGATGACTAACTGTTTTTGCAATCTTTCTTTCACGGCAGTCTATGACTCCTACACTAACAATCTGATTTCACACACAAAGAACAGCTCGTAACTCCATTCTCCAAGTAATCCACGATCCTGCTGGTTATAACAATTTGTTTTTCTTCCAATAGAAGTGGTATTAGTATTGATATCTATTTCCGCCCATAGAGTGATATCAGTGCCTGGTTCCACACATAGCATTTTATAAAGACATATATTCTATATGGCAAAACAGCTCATGTCTAATCCTCTTCGGTAGACTTGCTAACCACATAATCATAGCTTCATCAACAATTAAATCGGAACCACACTCAGATTTGAGGTGTTTAACCCGTTCAATATAGTCTCGCACCCCTTCCCTCTTTCCCATTTCAATTCTACTTAAAAAGAGAAAAAAATCTTCCATCAATTTTTGAGGTTTAAATCTTGTGATGAGGGCTTGTTTTACAACTTCCCAATCTGCATGTTTTGTTTCATCTTGATTATAGAACCAATCTTGTGCAGCTCCAGTTAAGGCCATCGGAAATAGCCTAAGTTTAGCCTGCGAAAAAACTTCGCCATATACCTGACATGATTCTGAATAAATTTTGAGAAATCTAATAGGATCAGGAAATCCATTATACTTTGGAATCTCTAACCAAGGTGACCTTCTAACAATCACTGGTGGAACATCCATTGTAAATCAATTCAATCAGACAATGAGATTGGATCTAGATTTTTCAATCAAATCCTATCTCATATCAGATTTGTAAAACTTATATCACTTGACAATAATCAGAATTCTGATTTTTGGAAAAAAGATCTTTGATCAAGTAATCGACACTTCTAGATAAGAATTTTTCATAATCACTATTAGAATAGAACAAAATGACTCAAAAATTTGGCAGAGGTTAGATCCGGCAGATCAAAACCTAAAAATAAAACAGGCGAAGGTTCGTCATTGCTATTTTGAGTAAAAAAACATTGATCTAGCTATTTTTTGTCGAACTCACTGACAGTAAATCTGACTCAAATAAAGCTAGGAAAGAACTGGCGAAGGTTCTTGTAGGCGAACAATCAATTTTTTCAACTGGACGAGGATTAAAATAGACTTTTTGCAAGATCCTGATAATGTTAATCTTTGTCGAACTCTCAGATGATGACTTACTATATTTAAAATTCTCAGAAAAGTCAGCGAATATTTCGGCGAAGGTTGCAAGAGTAATATTGTTATTTTTCCAAAAAGACTCCTTTTTGACAAATGGCCTTGACAAAAATGTTCGCCCAATTCACTGATTATCAAAAATAGTAAGTAGGACTGACACAAACTTTGGCGAAGGTTCTTCAGCTAGCTCATGACTTGTGACTACTTGACTGGCTCACCACAGGTCGGAGGCTCAGTCCTTGACTTTCTAACTTGCTATGGGACCTTAGGGAGCGTCACCTTTTAGAGTCTTACAAGGCACATTGGGTGCACCCGAGTAAGCGTTACAACATCCTCCCCTTGTTTAAAAAAGTTGATGTTCTCATCAGGGCCAAACTAGAACCTAAGACTCATGGCACGGGCTTAATTTACCGGCCAAACTTTATTCGCAAGATCTGGTTTTGGAGTGCCCATATGGTCGAATTTCTCAACTTGGAAAAGACTAGAATTTTCAAGAAGATTGGGGGCCCTCTCTTCTGTTTTTGCTCATCATTTTAGAATGCCCAATTCTCACTCATCATTTTAGAATGCCCAATTCTCAGTTATTTGTCTTGCTATCTAGCGGCCTATTTCGGGTGGATTTCAGCGCATTTTCATCTGATTTTTCAACGCATCTGTTTCGGCATCTGTAGCAACTGAAGAGCTATTTCACAGCCAGATTTGCGCTTTACAATAAGGTGCTATAGCGCATTCTTCTCTCATCAAATTTGGTCGATTTTTCCAGTCAATGAATGCATCATTTTTTAGGAGGGGTTCAGCGCACTTCCTGCGCATTTTTCAGAGCAGAAAACTCAGTTTCCAGATCTAAGAAACTCAAACTCAAACTTAAAAATCAGTAGTGCGCTTATTTGATTTACAAAATCAATAATACAAGACTTGTTATTACGCGCACTTCCAAGCTATTTCCAGCAGCCTATTAGTGCTTTCCGAGTTAGACAACGTCTGTAATTATTTGCAAGATTGCACATCAGAATCCAGCCAGATTGGGCACAACCTTTCCAGTTCTATCAGCGCACTTTTTTTGCTAGATTTTAGCACGTTTTCAAGACAAATTCAAGCACCTAATCTGATGTTGGAAGGGACAGAATTCAGTAGTGAAAATTATTGGCATGATAGTGCTATGGAAATAATTGTAGGGTGGAGACTGGACCTGTTCTTCCCAACGACCATATTCATCCACATTTTTCCAATTTTTTAATGCATGAATTTGTGAAGCAGCCAGGCGTTAAACAACAGCTATTTCGACGAAATTCTCGGGGCCAGAGTTCTGATTTTTGAAGTAGTGCTTTTTTCTATTGAAGACTTGGATTTTTCAGTACACCATTTTGGAGCAAAAATTTGGGTTGCATGCAACTAGTAATCGCTTGGAGCCATTGCTGAGGTGAAACACCGAGGTCTTACTTCTACGACCGTTTGCAAGCTGAAGAATATTCTTGAGATCCAATTGAAGAGTGGGCTTTCGCTCAGAGCTAAGTCTTCGCTCCTTTTTCTTTTTGGTTTGTTTTAACGTATTGCTACCCTTCTTAGAACACTGACATGACGACTCCCTGAGGAAAATCCCATTTCCCTTGGAAACGCTATTAACGAGCTCGAAAAAGAATCTCTTCGTTTTAAAGAGGAAAAGGCAGCTATGGATGTAGATGAGAAATATGAGACATTCAATAGAGATCATTTTGTTTTTTGTTTATAAAGAACAATATAAAAAATTAGAAACAGAGGTAACTAGTTTAAAACACACTTTAAACAGCATGCAAACGAAACAAGACAAATCTTTTGCAAAAATTAAAAGCCTATTTGCTTTAGTACCTCCTACTCCTCTCGATCCAATTTCAGCTTTAGTTTCAGTTCCATACGCAATTTCAATATGCATTACTGTTACCCGTACCTCTGTTACCCGTACCTCCCATAGTTCCTACCTTATCGGGAGAGACTAGAATAAATCTAAGTTTATTTAAAGATTTGAAACTATCAACTTTTAACGGAGAAGAAAAGGACAAAAATATCGATATTCTTCAAACTTTTCTTAGTAAATGGAAGAATATGCACGCACTAAAACAGATCCCAAACCATTTACAAACCTTAGAAGCTAGCTTATCCCTAGGTCCCATGGCCTACAAGTGGTGGCTAAACCTCCAGGAGACCGCGGGCAGACCCCCCAGTCATGGAAGGCCTTCCTAGGAGAGTTTTTGCCAGCCAATGAGCTTGATAGGGTTTGGGAAGCTTGTGAAAAGTTATTCATGGACAAATCCCTAACTCAGTATATATCACAGTATAGTGAAGCTATCCTTAAACTTAAAAACGTTGATGACTATCAGAAAGTCAGGGGCTTTGTCCATGCTAAACACATCATTAGGCAAGTCCAAGATCGAGCTAAGCAATATGCATATCGACACAGATGGGATGTTCGGTTCTCCTCTGGTGAGAAAGTCTTTCTCTGAGTCCCAGATGACTCTAAAACCCTCAAAACAAGAGTGTGTGCTAAGTTTATTATGGTCCGTTTTCCATTATTAGGAGAATAGGCGAAATTTCCTATGAGCTAAAACTCCCGACCAATACTAAAGTCCATCCAATTTTCCATGTTAGTCGGTTAGGAAGGGTTTTAACTAGATTAGGTAATCTAATTAGGGACAGTGTTCTAGTTCCCCTCGAGGATTCTCAGCAACTTCCACATGAGCTAGAAAGTATTCTCAGCATTAGGGAGACATAGACTCGTCCTATCCTATATCAATAATATTTAATCAAGTGGAAGGATCGGCCAGTTGAGAATGCCACTTGTACACTTCGACAGTTATATCCAAATTTTGTCTTAGAGGACCAAGACAGTTCGTAAGGGGAAGGGAGTGTTACGAGACCGTAACAGTACCGACCCAACAATATATCTGGTTATGGCTAACCACCAAAGGGCAGAGGACAGTGTGAGTTAGAGACATGCACGCATACCATGCAGTCAATATGAGGGCCAATAATGCTTCGCGAACACATGCAGACACATGCAGACGCATGCATAACAGTTAGAGACCATACATTCCTTCAGTGATAGACTGGGACCCCACATGCAACAATAATCTAGTGCATGCAACATGATCAGTAGGATTGGCAGTAGCTCCCACCTACCACTCCCATGCAAACACACACTGGGCTAGGAGGGGCATTCTATAAGAGAGTGCATTGCCTGGGTGGATCAGACTAGCTTTGCCTTCGATGTGGTTATGCTATTCCTGACAAAAGCTTTGCATAATGGTCTTGAAAAGTGAGCAGGGTTCTTCTAAATATTATTGATATCTGATCAGAGTCAAAATGTTCTTTTTTGGAATACTCTTGTAGTGTATTTCGAAGAAAAAAAAGAGTTTGCAAACCATTCTATTTGATTTTTGGTCAAGTTGTGATCAAATAGTTTCAAATCTACTCAAAATATTCAAGATGTCTCATTCTAGTTTTATGTTTAGACGTTGTATTCAAATAGAAGAGTTTGATGTAATATTATGTTCTTTGTAGATAATGTTTTTAGGACCAAGTTTGTGGTTGCTTTCTGACTAACGATTTACAGATTTGTAAGATTGGCCTCCAAACTAGCGATGGAAAAATTGGATCTACTTACAAATTAGTGGTCCTATAGTACTATAAATGCACAAAAATAGACAACTAAAAGATGCCTTATAAATGTCAATAATCAACGATTTCAGAGCTTGTAGATCTGCGACTGTCAAAAGCCTAATACATGACTTACTTTCCAGTGACCTACAGTTAGGAAAATGCCTTGTAGACAAGTGACGGATTGTTAGGAGATAGTGTAGAACTGGTTGTAGGTAGGGTAACATGACTAGGTAAGTACATGTCATAGAATAGACAAGAACTGTAATCAAAAGCTCAGAACAAATCATGATTACAAATTGACTGGCTACACTTCTATTTCGCTTCCACGGGGGGCCACTATCGTGCAAGTAATTGTATCCTCAAAGATCTAAATTATGGCCATGATTCTGTGGCTGCATTGAGGTAGTATACAATACAAAAGAAAGAGAAAACAAAATATACAATACAATGAAAATAGTATATAAGAAAAAGTTATAGAGAAAGAAATCTTAGTTGCACATAACAAAACAAAAGAATCGTACTTGGAATGAGACAAATGAAATTGATAGAGTGGAGAAGAAGCGCCAAAAGCCGATCTCCAACAATCTCCTACAAGAATAAAAAATGAAAAAACCCTAGAAAAATAACACGGCTTTGAGATTTCAGTCACGGATGTCGGATTCCGTCGGAATTTGACGTCCGCTTTATGCTTTTTTTATGCATGGACAAGTGACATCATCAATTAAAAAGTTGTAGTCTCCGAAATGGGATGCCGGATTCTGACATATTTATTGTCCGTCGGAATACAACATCCAGAAGAAAAGAAAATTCAGCAAAGCTTTTTTTATTTTTATTTTTATTTTTTTTAATGTTGTCGGATTCCGACGGATTATGAATTTTTTTCGAATCCGTTGAAACCTTGTGTCGGAAATCGCGCATTTTGTTGTGGTGCTTCTTCTCGTGAATGTAACATTTCCCAAGACTGCTATATACATTGTGATGAGAATGTTTGTTATGCAAGTGGATATGATTTGAAGCATAGAGAGACTGCTTTTAATAGATGTGATAAAAGCAATGGCACTAAGTTTGATGGTGATGGCAACCCATAGGATGGTGGTTCCACTAATTCTGTTGATGGTGACATGATTGGCCAACTAGATAACATGACTAGTCTTGTAGATCGGGTTGATTTTTCGATCCAAGTTGGATGAGTTCCATTGCTAGGATCAAAGATGTGTTTTTTTAGCAAGCAAGAAGGAATGTGTCTTGGGAGGGTCTACTTCAGGCACACATGACAACACAAGCAAGATAAAAGAACTCTATACACGAACAAGAAGACAAGGTAAGGAAGATCATGAGATGAATCTTTTATAGATTCATAGGTTGATCTTACTTTGAATCAAAATTTCGATAAAAAAAACTCTTTGATATTTCTACATGTGAACCAGTCTTAGGAAGATTCATTTGCATCAAAGAAGGTTTATCTCTAATATGGTTGCATGAAGAAGTTGAAAGTCATAATACGTCTTTGTTATGTGATTATAAAGGAACTTTATTTAAAAGATTTTGGAAAGACAAAGCATCAAAACTCAAGTATCTAACATTGGTGGTGATTAGGTTTGCAACAAGTTTCTCAACATATGTAGCACAAATGGAAAGCAACTCCCACCAACCTCAACATTACTTTTAGATGGGATAGATGAGAGAAAATGTAGAACAAGCTTTGTGTTTGTACATTTGCCTTGCGTTGGTGATGGCCATTGATTGTGCTAAGATTGTTGAGAATAGATTGTCAAGTGAGGCCTTAGATGACATTCGATCACATGTTTCATTGTTTGAAAGCAAAACGAATGTAGGTTTTTTGAGTGATTTTGCTAGAAATTGTCTTTGTCACACACTTTATCTAGGGATGACGTGAGATCTATGAAATTTGTTTTTATAGGATGTAATGGCAATATTAAGAGAGAAATAAGTGTGGTTCAAAAAAAGAAAAAGGTGAGGGGCATACTCACGAGTGGAGAGAAAATAAGCAAAGAATATGAGAGGAAATGTAGTATATCTATAAGTCCAAGTCTTGTTGATATTCAAGATGCTTATGATGTTGAATCATTAGCATATCCATCACCTAATGTAAGGAGTGCACCTAGGGAGAGTAGTTCTACTAATATTATTTTGGTGACTTCTATTGTTGAGTATTCACTTGCAAGGTGTTGGAAGGATCTTGGTGTGTGTCAAGAAATGGAAAATCTCATCATGGATCTTGGTGGTAATCAAGATTTGATGGATTTGATCATCAATGGCAAGAAGGGACTAGAGCTAGCAGCCAATGATTTGTATGCATGGCATGATGGTACTTTATCCACTCTCAAGTGCATTTGGAGCATTTCTACTCTTGGGTTCATTTGGACATCGTTTTTCATTTACTGTTATAAAATCCTACTTTATGCATGATTGTGAGTCTAACACTTCTTCATTGGCTTATGCATGATTGTGAGTCTAACACTTCTTCATGGCTTATGAGATTGATAAGCTTGAGGGGAATACACTATCTCAAATTTTTTATGTGCATTTGACTTTGAAAGAAAAGTCATAAGAATGAAAGTTGATTATATTTTTATAGTTGGTATGAATGGTGGTTCTTTTATCTACTTGCTCTTAGGTGCTTGGAAGTGAATTTTCATTGAAGAAGTCTTATCTTGGTTGTAGTAAGCATGTATGATGTTAGATTGGCTTTGTTGTATTAGAGGGAGAATGTGAAAGATTATGCAAATGCCAACTTAGGCCAACATTGCAAATGTTAACTTAGGCCGCATTATTGTCAAAAATCAGAATAATGGACTCATTTTGATCTACAAAAGATCAATAAGAGTGATTGGCAACTTGGAATGTTGATCAATCTTCAAACTAGCATCCAAATCTAGCTTTTACTTGACAATTTCTACACATCCAAGCAAGAACAACCAAAGACAATGATCAAATAGCTTCACACGTGTGAAGTACAGCAAGTGTACGGCCTACTAATAGCAAATAAGTTTACTTATCAGATCCTAAGCATTCATCCACAAAGAACTTGCTTAATAGAGTGAAAACACCAAGATTGCTCCCAAATCAATGTTTCTCATCATAACCTTCAAATGGATCCATCATGGATCAAGTACACAATCATCATAATCTCTCTCTAGGCTTCCCCAACACGTGTAGGACATCTCATTGTACTCACCCATATCCACTTTAGATAAGATCCTTTTAATTTTGCCACATCACCATTGGTGGTTAGTGTTGACCTTCTAGATTCCTACAATCTAGGAGATAACTCCTACAATTTAGGAGATTTGATATTTTCACTCAAATAATATCTAAGTACAATATATCCGAATATTATGAATGACGTTTCACACGCATGGACAGGTCCTCAGACGTGTGGATCCATGTAGATATCAAACTACTTACAATTACAAGGTAAAAATTGTAAATTCTAACACTCGTCAATTTTTAGTTTGATACATCTATGGTACATTTATCTACAACACCTAAGGTTGATCTTAACTTGATAAATAAAGCCTTTGGCAAGGCTTTAGTGAGTAGATTAGCAAGGCAATCTTAAGAAGATACATGTTGCAACTTGATCTCTTTTGCTTGAACCTTTTCCCTCACAAAATGGTGAACAATCTCTATGTGCTTGCTCCTTGCATGGAATGTGGGATTGGTTGCTAATGGTTGGCTTGATTGGTTGTCACAATATATGATTGGCTGCTCTTCGGCCTCCATGACTTGTAGCTCCACCAATAGCCTCTTTAACCACAAGACCTCCTTGGTTGTTGATGTTAAGGCCTTGTATTCCGACTAGGTTGAAAATAGAGATATTGTGTCTTGCTTTTTGGAAAGCCAAGACGTTATGCCATCACAAAGGAAGGTAGCAAAAGCACTTGTGGACTTCCTATCCACCTTATCACCTGCAAAATCAGCATCCGAATATGCCCTCAAAGCAAGGTTGGATCTATGATACAAAATGCCAAAGTTCTTGTTGGCCGAGATGTACCTCAACACCCTTTTAGCATTTTTCCAATGACAAACCAATGGATTTTGCATAGATTGTCTAAGCTTACCAACACTATAACTTAGATCAGGTCTAGTTATAGTAAGATAGATTAGGAAGCCTATAAGCCTTCTATATAATGTGATGTCCTCAAAGGATGCTTCATCATCACCATTAGAGACTTTCACATTTTGATCCATAATAGGAGTATCTACTCCTTTACAATCTTTCATTTCAAATTTCTCTAAGAAGATGCATACTTGGATTGACAAACAAAACTCAAATCCTTGCCTCTTGATACTTCTATGCCTAGTATGAAATGAAGAACACCAAGATCCACCATCTTGAACTCTCTAGACAATGTTATTTTCACTTCTTTTATACCATCATGATCATTACCACTACGGATAATGTCATCTACATACAAAATAAGAATGATGACTTTACCATCATTAAATCTTAAGTACAAAGAAGGATCATAAGCACTTACAACAAAATTAATAGAGTTTAAGAAGGCATTCAACCTAGAGTACCAAGCTCTAGGTGCTTGCTTAAGCCCATAAAGGCTTCTTTGCAACAAACAAACTTTTTCTTCTTGATCTTCCTTGAAGAAGCCCTCGGATTGCCTCATGAAGATCTCTTTTTCCAAATAGCCATTTAAAGGCATTAGTCACATCAAGTTGAAAAAGAGTCCAATTGAAAGTAGTTGCAAGTGAAGTGATCAATCTTATAGAAACTAGTTTAGCAACAAGAGCAAAAGTTTCATCAAAATATACTCCCGTGGTTTGCAAGAACCCTTTTGCCACTAGCCTTGCTTTATATTTGTTGATGCTTTCATCTTGGTTGTACTTCAATCTATAGATCCATTTGCACTCAAGTGGTCTTCTTCTATGAGGAAGATTCACAAGCTTCCATGTATGATTCTCCATAAGAGCATCATACTCTTTTTGCATGGCATCTCTCCATTCATGTGACTCCATAGCATCTTCAAGCAACTCGGCTCATCAAGCATAGATGTAAGAAAAGTATAAGAGGTAAGAGAATGAAGATCTTCCCTTTGTTCACCTTTGTCAACATAGGTGAGCCTTGATGGCTCGGCCTTCTTTCTTGTAGATCTTCTTGGAGCTCTCGGGTCTTGAGGTGGATCCTCAAGATCTTAATCATATGAAGGCTCCTCCTCAAATCTTGCAAGATCCTTGACATAAGAGAGATTAGTAGCACTTTCATTCATCTTGTAATAGTTACCTTTATCAAATGTAACATCTCTACTCACTAAAATGTTTTTAGTGATAGGATTATAGACTCTATATCCCTTGCTATTTTCACCATAACCAACAAAGACTCCTTTCATGGATGTAGGATCATCCTTCTTTCTTGTATCTAATGATTGAAAAACATAGCAAGTAGATCCAAAGATTCTAAGATCTTTTAGATTTGGCTTCTTACCAAATAGATCCTCATAAGATGTTATGCCTCCAATGGACTTACATGGCAATCTATTACATAAGTAATTTGTACAAATAATGGCCTCTCCCTAAAATGACTTAGGTAGAAAATAATCTAGCCTTAAAGCTTTTGCACATTGACAAAGAGTTCTATTCTTTCTCTCGGCTATACCATTTTGTCAAGGACTATATGTACATGTAAGCTCTCTTTTAATACCATTGGATTTACAAAACTCTATCATCCTAGTGGAGATGCACTCTCCACCATTATCACTCCTCAATACTTTTACTTTAGCATCAAGTTGATTCTCAACTAGAGTTTTGAAACTTACAAAAGACACAAACATTTTGTTTTTTGGAATCCAAAAGTTCAATCCAAGTGTATCTAGAGTAATCATCACTAAAATTAATGCAGGTCCTCCATTAGATTCTTTAGAAAAAGAGTGCACATCATTATGAATGAGATCTAATGACTTAGAAGATCTAGTGGAAGAATTAGCAAATGGTAGTTTGTGAGCCTTTGAGAGGCTACAAGCCTTACAACTCTTTCCACACTTTGAAAAATGTCTTTGGAAGGACGAGTGCAAGCTCCTTTGTGCATAGGATCTCAATTGATTTGTAGTTGGGGTGGCCCAACCTCTTATGCCAAAGCTCCACTTGTGTAAGCTCCTCCTTAGCCATGTTCACACTTCCAAGAAATACATTAGCATCAAGCTTAAATAGCCTTTGTTGCTTAAATCCCTTTACAATGCAAGTGTCATTCATCATAATAGAGCAAACACCTTGCTTAAAATAGACATCGAAACCATCATCCATCAATTGTCCTACACTAAGCAAACTCTTAGTAAGTGTAGGAACATAGAGTACATTTTGAAGATCTACTCTTTTAGAGAATCCAAGACTTAAGAGAATAGTTCCCACTCCATCTATTCTACATTCTTGATCACTTGCTGTTAGAATAGACTTTTTACAACCTACAAAAGGTACAAGAGTTGAGAAGAAATTCTTTTGGAAAGTCATGTGGGAACTAGCCCCACTATCAATCCACTATGTGTCATTGGAGTAGCTCTTGGTTGTTGATGTAGATGCCATCAAGGATGAATCAACTTCATCCTCATCTTTCTGAAGGGTAAGGTTGCCTTGCTTTCTCTCACCTTGTGCATTCTTCTTTTTGTGGCACTCGGATGCAAAGTGCCTCTTCTTTCCACAAAAGAAGCACTTTTGTTTGGCCTTGTTCTTCTTTCCACCTTTAGAGCTTGGTGTTTGATCATCACTCTGGTCTCCTTGTGTTGGATCTTCTTCTTGGACTTTGTCTTGCCTTTGCTTAAAAAGTTGGCCTTCTCATCTCCATCATGTAGCTTCGAGGAACCAATTCTTTGTCTCACATGAAGGATCCTACTCTCCTTGGCCACAAGCACATTATGGAGCTTGTCAATAGATGGTAGAGAATCTTGAATTGCAAAGCTTTGTACTAGATTGGAGAACTCATCTCCAAGACCATTTAGTATGATTTGCACAAGTTCATCATCATGAATTTTTTTACTAATGATGGATGTCGTAAATCTAAGTGTTAAAAAAAATGAGTTCTAATACCATTTTGGAAATCGAGAGTATGAGCTGATATCGGATTAGTAGAGAATGATAGAAACAGAACTCTGATATCATATCGTGATGACTAGCAGTGAAAGCTTGAGTGAGGACGATTTAGGATCAGAAGCACGTCAGTTAGCAGCAGAAATATTCAAGATGACTGATTCAGATAAGTGCAAATGAACCAATACAATAATGAGACAAAATTGCACTCTAATTAATATCAACAATGAGTACAATTGCTTGAAGTGATAACTTCAGCGTGTTCATTGAGTGTAGTAACACTGGCAAGAAGAATTCTTCTTTTGAGAAGATTGATTAGTAATAAGTGTGTTCTCAGTTGATTCTATATTACAACTACTTGCTAAATATATTTTTTTGTTAAATATCTGTTATCTGCTATTTATTACAATCGCCTTGTAACAATAAATGTATGTACAATAGTTGGTGAACTGCCATAAAGTCTTCTAACAGTATATTTGGATTGATTTTTTCCTGATAAAAAAAAGTCGGTTAGTTGATGCTTGGTGAAAACGTCGATGTCAAGAGAATCGAGTACATTGATGTCGAGTAAGTCGAGGTTGAACATATATATGTACATGAGATGTTTGAATTGTAAGTTAGGCACTTCGATGTCGAAGTTGATGGAGTCAGTTTAGTGCATTTGATGAAGAAGTCGAAGTCGAGTATATACATTACAGAAGTCGAAGTCGGACTTTGGACTTCGATGACTTCGGAGACTTCGAAGTCGATTGAGTCGGATTTTGCAAAAGTCTCGAAGTGCAAAAATTTCAAAGGTGTGAAAAATGGGAAGGTGCTTCAAAAGATGTGAAGGTGCGAAAAATGTGAAGGTCCAAAAAATGTGAAGTTGGACTTCGGAAGGGGGATTTTTTGGAATGCTCATTATTGAATGGATTTGAGGCTGAGTATATAAATCCAACACTCCCGCTTAATGTGGATCCTGAAAAACTTCGATTTTTAGATTTAACATGTCGTTAAATCTGAGATGTTGCTCCTTTGATAGAGCCTTTGTGAAGTAATCTACTGCCATAAGATTTGTCCTACAGTAAACCAGTGACACTTTCTTGCATTACACTTTCTCTCTAAGATAATGATACCTGATTTCGACATGTTTGCTTCGAGAGTGAAATCTCGGATTTAGAGATAGTGCTACTGTGCTTTGATTGTCACAATAAATAGTCGTTGGATGCTGTGCAAGGTTGATATCTGCAAGCATGTGCCTTAGCCAAATTGCCTCCTTGGTAGCATTCATGGTAGCTATGTATTCTGATTCGGTTGATGATAATACTACTGAGGTCTGCTTTCGGCTGTTTCGAGAGATTGGGCCTTGGTTGTATAAAAATACGAATCCAGAAGTTGATCTTCTTGTATTGATATCTGATCTGCATATGTGTATCCTTTGAGAATATTGGCAGATTGGCTGCCATAACAGATGCTGAGATGTTTAGTTGCTTAGATGTATTTCATGACTTTCATAAGCGCTTTCCAATGGGTTAGACTTGGATGTGATAGGAACTAGGTGAGTGAACTGATCGAGTATGCAAGGTCTGGTCGAAAGCATAGCATCACATACATCAGTGAGCCAATAATGGAGTGAAATGGATATTGTTTCATTTCCTTCTTTTCTGCCTCTGTTTGAGGAAATTGTTCATTTGAAAGCTTTAGACTAGGGTCGAGTGGAAAGTGACTCGATTTGCAGTTGGCCATTCCATACTTTTCCAGCACATTGGTGAGATATCTTTGCTGACTAATCAAAATCAGTTTTCTGGGTCGAATTTCCTTGATGTTCTCCTTGGCTTTTGACTTGATGAAGGTCCATCATCATCACCATCCAAAGTAGGATCCTTTACATCAACATCAAGAATGTTAGATCCATCCACACCTTTATCAATCATGCTTGAAGACACTTTTGGAATGTTCCCCTCATCAAAGATAACATCTCTACCAACAATCATTTTGTTAGTAGAAGGATTGTAAACCTTGAAGGCTTTACTCACCTCACTATATTCAACAAAAAGTACCTCTTCTTGAAGATGGATCTTCCTTGATCCTATCATCAGGAGTAATGTTGACATAACATGTGCATCCAAAGGTTCGTAGAAAGTTGACACTCGACTTCCTCTTGAATAGCATCTCAAAAGGTGTCCTCCCATCCAAAATAGCACTCGACCACCTATTGCGCAAGATATTGGCACACAACAAAGCTTGATCCCAAAATTGTTTGTTAAGATTAGCACTTAACCTCATGGCTTTGGCACTTTCACATAAAGTCCTATTCTTCCTTTCAGCCACTCCATTTTATGTGCACATTAAGCAAGGGTTTGGAGAAGAAACTTTTCTACATACTTTATGTAAACATGGCTTAATCCATTCATTTTAATTATTAGAATAGAGATATTATTTTTTTGCAACGTGCACATTAAGCAAGGGTTTGGAGAAAAAACTTCTCTCCATACTTTTTGTAAACATGGCTTAATCCTAGGAATATTATTTTCTTCTAGGAGAGGATGAGTCTATTGCTTCATGAGCTAGTATTGTGATCTTTGTTATCTACCTTGTATGAGCACATGAATACATGTCATTGGCATCTCAAAGCAAGGGCAAAAGCAAGAGGAAGAGAGAATAGGTTATAATTGAAACAAGATCAATAGCAAGAAGAAGAAAAAGACAAAAAAAGGAAAAAGAGCAACAAGAGCAACATCGACAAGCAAGGAAACATGGTATTTCTGACCATGTTCATTGCCATCAGTGTGGTGATTGTCACTATGCTTAACAGTGTGGCAGTCGACATTGCTGTAGCCGCAAAGCTTTCAAGGATGACAATGATTGGGCCAAACCTAGCGTAGCCATTGAGCGAGAAAGAGAGACGAGACGAAGAGAGAGAAACAGAGAAGCAGAGAGAACCAGGTCACACCGGCAGAGAACGTCACAGAGGGACAAGCTTTCAAAATTGAGAAAGAGAGAGAAATCACACGGAGACAAGCTCTCGAATGTGACAAAGCTATTCAGATCGAGAGAGAGATCACACGGAGACAATCTCTCGAAACTGAAGAAGCCATTGAGAAGGAGAGAGAGATCTCTTGGAGACAAGGTTTTGAATGTGAGAAAGCCATTGAGAACGAGAGAGAGAGATCACACGGAGACAAGCACTCCAATGCTACGAAGCCATTCAGAACCAGAGAGAAGTCACACAGAGACACCAGGAAATCATAGCAGGCGTTGTGCGAATTGGGACGATTATCGCAGGGGGGGTTATTCTAGGGGCCCTGGCTCCAGTGGTATCAGTTCCAGTTCTTCTCGCGACAGGGTTGACCTTCCTTATGTTTTATAAGGGTTTACACGCCATCGACCATGGACTCCGTGATTTCGAGAACACAGTGTACAACAACACTTTTGGGAGAGTTTTGCAAATCACAAACGAGAACACACTGTACAACAACACTTTGGGAAAAGTTTTGCAAATCCAAGCCATTATGCAAAGTCTAGCTTTGCTTTTTCTTGGTACTCCAAGACCTTCCATTCTTCAGCAAGAGAATCTACTAATCAGAAATCAATGAGAGCTGTCTCTGAAAGCGTTGATTTGAAGCAGGAGCAATTGTTGACGTGGTAAAATCCTTGAGTCCATAAAAGGCGAAGCAACCACTCTTATCGTTTCCATGCACTGGAAGGACCTTTTTGACCATTGCTTTCTTGCATAGCTACTTGGCCAAATACCCAGATGAAAGGGTACCAATTATTGCCCCAAGAGGAATGATGCTTTCTTGGGTGTATGAGTTCAGGAAATGGGCAGTGAAGCCAAATCCCAAACCCTAAAACCTAGTATCAATTTACCTGGACAACGCGTTGTGGCCCGACCTCCTCTATCGCTGTGCGGATGATGCCGTAAATGTACTCGGTCGTATGCACTCTCCCTGCCTCGAAGGCGTCGATGGTGCGTAGGAACATGGAACCGTAACAACTAGAAACAATCGTGTTAATGAGTGGACGTTTACGACGATCAATCCACCCATCAGCCATGATAGAGCAGCCGTATCTATCCCAAGCCTCCTGTAGTGTGGCTAGTCTCTCTTTGACGGATGCAATCCTCTCCTGGAGCAAAGGGCCGCGAAGTGCATCGTCTGTGGGTGGTGTGTAGCCGGGCCCGTAGACTGCAACTTTCGGGATAGCCTCTCGAAGGATGCGGGATGATGCCATGATGGTGCAGTAGTGGAGGATGTGGATCCATGGGGAGTACTGGCGGAGGGGGTGGGGGTGGTTGTGGCGGAGGCGGTGGCGGGTGCGGATGCGGCGGCAGGGGTTGGGGCCGGTGGCGGTGGGTGTACCAATGGCAGGGGCGGTGGCAGTGGGTGCACCAATGGAAACAAAGTCCGCGACATGTGTGGACGGCTCGCCGGGCTCAGCACCTGGCTCAACATATGCCTCGAGAATGCGAGCCCTCTCCGCAGAGGGGATGACCATACAAATGCCAATCCCGTAGTGTCCCCCCGTGGGTCGGACTCGCAATTCCCCCAAATGTGCTCGAACTCGAGATGCATTCCCTGTGAACTACTTTCGACAACAAGGACAAACGCCACTTTTTGTTGGGCATCAACTCCACCTCATCCCAAATGGGACGAGAAGCCATCTCTCTCTCTCTCTCTCTCTCTCTCTCTCTCTCTCTCACACACACACACACACACACACACACACACACACACACAAACACGCAAATCTAATCTCTCTCTCTCTCTCTCACTCTCTCTCTCTCTCTCTCTCTCTCTCTCTCTCTCTCTCTCTCTCTCTCTCTCTCTCTCTCTCTCTCTCTCTCTCTCTCTCTCTCTCCCCCACGAATGGCTAATAACGTGTACGAAACATCTCTTCTAGTTTATAAACTTATCATTTATGTAATGGATTTTTTGGGGGGTTTAGCAACTATGGAAATCATTTTCACCATTTCATTTCCAACCTCAATATCATTGCTTATGTTTATGCATCATTGGCTTTGCTTGCTAGCAGTTCTTGTCTCTATTACTTGGTTGCTCTCAGATTTATAAGATCATTAGCGTGTTTCTTGTTGCTTACACTTTTTCATCTCCTACATGTTGAATTGTTTGGTTTCTACGAACAATATCGTACTTGTGGCTACATGGCCGTATATTATTTACTTGAATACGTATTAGTACTTTGGTACTATCATGATACTGATTTTGCGTACCCAAGGTATTATGTTTGCACTTAAAAAGTCCTTGAAAATGGTTGTGCTGATTCTTGGTTGGTTGCTTTTGGCAATGCCATTAGCTCAACTTTTAGGTTCATAGCTGTTCTTTGAGCTAAGAAAGAATTTTAATGTGGTAAAATGAAAGAGCATTAATGATTGGACCTTTATCGTATTATGTTACGTTTTTCGATTATTAATGCTGGTCTATCAAGTGGTTGCATTTGAATGTTTTTTGGTATTTTTCTATGACATGGACTGGGAGTAGATTTTGATACCTTTAATCTCCACATGAGATCCTTTGTTCTTAGTTAATTTCTTGTTGTGGTTGGGTGCATGTTAGCGTACTCCTTCAAAATTGTACATGCTCGGTTGAATGATATAGGCTACTATTGTACTAAGACATGCATGTAGTAATGACTTTTTCTTTTGTGATGACCAAACATATTACATAATAAAATTCTTATTTTACTTTTTTTTTTTTGTATTCATATGTATTGAGGTATGCAATACAACACGCGTGCACACACACAATTGTAGCTACTTCTCCTAGAGCTAGAACACACAATTGACATAGGTTTCAACTTCTCCCTACAGAAGTACATGTGCTATGCTCAAGTGAGTCACATCCCTCGATTTCTCAACAATCAACCAACCTAAAGTATTTTGGTCAACATACTTTATTGTTGTCACAATATAGTCTATAGATGGAAAATGCTTGTTAGCATTGGATGGCTTAGAACGAATGCATTGTGAATTGAAATTGTGCCAACGAAGCACAAGAATCAGCAGTAGCCCAAGGAGGTAAACTGACCATAAATTTTTTAAAGCAAAATCTATATAACAAAAGCATGAAAAAGTAGTATTGACTTAGCACTAGGCAGACAAGATATATAGAAGTAAAACCTTATAAACATTACAAAATAAGCAACTTATGTGAATATAAAGCAGCTTTTACTGATTATCCATCCACCAATTGTATAGTTGACAAGATCTTAAATGCCTTGAAATTTAACTTAGCCCTGAAGAAAGTTAAATTATTTGTCCAAGTGCTAGTTTTTATAGTTGCATCTTTTACAATTGGTAAATAGGCAACTAGGCATCCACATAAAACCAAGACCAATGCACTCCAACTTCAAATTGATGCAAGGTAAAAACCTTATAAAGAGTAGAGGCCATATTACGTTAGCATCTAACATTTAGTGCCAATAGTGAAGAAAAGTAAAACAAGAACATACCTCTTAACACATATAGAGTCAAATAAGCATATAAAACGTATACTAGAAGAAGTGCAAAACATCTAATAGAACAAGCAGATGCCACACCACCAACCAATTGCAACACATCAGAAAACCAACAAAGACCTTGAAGCACAGGAAAAAGAACAACAAACATACCTTGTCCTCCACCATGTTGAAAATCCGAAATGAAAAAAGTAACAATAGCACCACGGCATAGAAGCACAACGCAATAGGATAGAAGGGAATCTAGAGGGTGCACAATGAACGAATAGGGAGCAAAAAGTAAACAATGACTAAAATGGAGTACATCCACCCAATAACAAACATAAAATGCACAAAAAAAAAAGCTAAAAAAATAGGAACTAAGGCTAAGATGAACCAACTTGGAGTAGCCATGCAAAGATAAGCCATAGTAGTAGGTTTTGCGATGCAAAAAGAAGTGATGGCTTGCACTATGCGTAACGCAACCGTCAATTTGTGCCACACTTGTTGTAGCAATAAACGTAAGCAACTTTCAATAAGATTGCGGCAGAAAGTAAATGTATCAGCTGTTTCAAGTAGCCAGAGAGCAACATCCTTAGTAACAAAATTTCTATTGATCCATCAAATCTACACCCAAAGCTACATTGTTTTAAGTCAATATTCACAATCAACAACATCCAACCACTAAAAGACCAAACATAGGAAAACGTGACCCTGAAGGTACACCAATTCTTTTTGCCTACTATGTAAGGGTCTGATTTTTTTCATGGCCATTAGATAGAAACAAATAGAAAAAGATCCCCACAAAATTGATTACAACAAGAAGTTGGTCCAAAAATACATGGCAAGTATCGAACATTATCTCATAGTCCAACCTAAGCATTATTCCATATGGTGAAGCAGTTCAACTTTTTAGGCATTTTCTTTTTCTCCATGATTTGCTATAGACATTCAACAAGCAATGAAAGAGATTTTAGAGGAACCAAAACAATATTTCAAATTAAGGCAATGTGTGTGTGCGTGTGCGCGCGCGTGTTTACCAATGCAACACAAAGAATAAAAAAATGCATAACAAGTTTAGACAAATAAATTCAAGCAACAATGTCTGTCATAGCAATGTCTTGAAGATACATCGACTTAATATCATAGTAGCTCTTCACGATGTATGGAAGAATGTTGAGGGGAGTGAGCTAACCTGCACCCATCTACAACAACAAAATAAGTCAAAACAAAGGTTCTCGTGTGGGAATTACAGGTATCATTACCTACTCACATTTGTTATCCATTTCACAACAATCTACCATGAATAGCAAAGGATGATCACAATACTATTGTACGGTTGTAAAACATAGTCACCATATAATTTTTCATCATTGCAAGACACAACAAACAATCTACCACTAGTAATACTGAAGCAATAACATGACAAGTAGAGCAACATTACTGTTTTAACCTATTGTTCATGTTAAACCATAAACAAGCCCCACAGTAATTAATCAAATTTCATGCATTGCTTGTTTGCCAGTCAAAGGACAATGAACAAGGCAAGGACAGAAAAATGTAAAATATTGAGACCATATGGCCAAATGATTCATCAATTAGTAAAAAGTAGCACTCATAGCCAAATAACTCTTATAGAAAAGCATAGTATCAATAACAACAATAAAAGGGTATGGAACTACTCCCCTACCCAATCTTCACACAATCTCATGGCTTAAAAAATTAGCACACCATCTGACTTAGATTCTACAAGCCGCCACAAAACAGTTATATAGAACCAACATCATTCCCAAATGAAATACATCCAAAATCATGCGAATATGGCCCAAGAGTTGAAAAAAGAACAATGTTTTATAGCACTTGCAAATGTCGTGGACCGTTTTGGATGCAAGGTATATGTTAATTCAAATGCATGAGATCTATTTTAGCACTCTTTTGCCTAGCATCTAATATTTTACAGTGGAAATTTCTATTATTGGCATAAGATCATCAACACAATGACTAAGTTTAGGTCTAGTAATAGGTGACCAAATGGGCCTTGGCATTTTGCAAGTAAACTTTTTGCGAGTTTTGCGAGTTTCTTTCTTGCCATGACTCAACAAAAAGATAGCACATGGTGTGCTACTTTTTTCATGCTATTAATTTAATGTTTATTATTAAGAATGTGGTTTGGTACATAGTTAAAAATCCCACAAAGTAAAAAAAATTCAAATTTAAATTTTTGTTTGTAACCTCCAATAATAGCACGCCGCGTGCTAGGTGAGAGTTGATCGGAATTCTTTTTTTTTTTTGGCGGCGGAATCAAATAGCAACCAGCGTGCTATTTGATTCCGCCGCAAAAAAAAAAAAAAACCACCTTGTTTCATTTAGCACCCCCACGTGCTATCTTTGAAGGTTGCCGAAAAAAAAATCTAACCGAAATAATGTTAGGAAGTTGAAAAAAATATTCTGAAATAATGTTTTTACTCAAAATTTGGTTCTCAGATGTGTCAAAATACCATTTTTATTTTATAAAACCTATAATGTATCCACAAAAATACGATGGAATACTTTAAAAGTAGATGACAATGATGGTTTGATATCTGAATTGTCACATAGAGCACAGTTTGATACTGCCATTATCAGATAGAATATATAATCTATTTTACTTGAGAAAGTTGAATGATTCACATGATACAGTGGCTCAAGCTATGGTGTCCAAGCCTTTTGTGGTATTGGAAAATGAAAAGCTAATTTTAATACATAGCAAAAAAGTAAAAAAAGAAAAGTGAACACAATACCATAGAATAAAGTCGTGCTAGAGATTGTCATGACACATATCAAGAGACATTGAGAGAATTACCAGTAGTAAAGAGTGGAGACAAACAATGTCACTTTCAATGTTGTTTCACATTGAAATACATTGAAATTTTTGCATCTAGTTAGAATCTTCTTGTGGTTACAGATAAAATAAAGTTAATATTACATGGCATGCCATTGCTACATAATCGATGAACCATGGGTAGAATGAAACTCGCAAATAATTTACTCGCAGATTGTCAAAACCTTGACCAAATGAGACTATCAATTTGTTTCGTATGAAGAGCAATGTCCCTAGTTAAACACTTTTGGCTATTTTAAAAAGCCAATTTTCCATAAGCTATGTACTAAAAAATATCAATTTGTGCATATAGTGTCTATAGTTTCTATGCATAAACAATGTTTGAAAAATTATTGCGTTTGTCTACAATTATCATATCCTTAAAATCAGGTATGTACCAAATATAGATGTTGCATTTTTTGTTGTGTTAGACTCATTATATAAAAAAGAATTTGATATATTGGACGCCAATCTCATGTGCTTAGATGCCGTTACTGACGGTATGATATGATGATGTACAAATAATATGGTCTCAATGTCTAAAACTAGGTCTTGTAATAGGTAACCAAATGAGACTATCAATTTGCTCTATATGAAGAGCAACGTCTTAGCTACACAATTCTAGAAATTAAAATAAAAAAACAACATTCCATAAACTATGTAGTGAAAAATATCAAATTATGCATACGTAAATGTGTATAGCTCCTTAAAATTTGGTGTGTACCAAATACAGATGTTGCATTTTTTGCTATGTAGATGGACTCGATACAAAAAATAGAATTTGATATATTGGACGCTAATCTCATGTCCTTAGATGACGTTACTGACGGTAAGCAAGATATTACATACAAATAATATGGTCTACATTCATGAGTGGCAGGTATCAGCTGGACGTCTTGAAAGTGGTTATGCTTTATGGTGCTTTCTAGTACTGTACTTGACTTTCAGCTGTATTTTACCTTGTTGGATTATGTATAAAGGCTTCAAAGAGCTTCAGTCTTGTTTTGTCAAGAGAAACTAAGTGCAATCTTCTCTCTCTCTCTCTCTCTCTCTCTCTCTCTCTCTCTCTCTCTCTCTCTCTCTCTCTCTCTCTCTCTCTCTCTCTCTCTCTCTCTCTCTCTCTCTCTCTCTCTCTCTCTCTCTCTCTCTCTCTCTCTGTGACAATGACCAACTACCGAAACTCCAAATTAATGGTCCTACACCAATACTACCCCTAACTTGAACCATATCAATTCAAAAAATTCTCTTTTTCTTTTTTGATAAGCTTTACAAAGGTTTTAAGCTTAGCCATAACACATGGATAGGATGTGTTGCTTCTCTCTCAAGGCAAAAAGACACCTTTCATGAAGCCTCAACTGACTTTGTTTTTTTGAGAAACAATCTATCTGCTTGCACAATTTATAATGCAAATAAAGTTAGAAATAAAGTCTAATATGATTCAGTAGTGTGAGCTCTAAATGTGATATTGTCAATATTGTATAGTTAACTAGATTTTACTGTTTTCAGTAGTGATCGAGATGTGACCCACTATCGACATATCAGTCAGCGTAGTCAGCTACTTGGGTTAGTCGAGGAGCCACACATACTTAGAGAAATTAGTTGTACAGTGTTTCTACAATAATTGTTATACTCGAGGGGTTTGGCAAGTGGTAGGCCAGTTTTAGGACACATGTTAGGAACATGCAGTTTGAGTTTCCTACGTGTATAGTTCTTTTTGTAATACAATTAGATTCATCTACTTTCATTTTCATACTCATGTTGTAGACTTCAAGAATATTATTTTCATATGATTGAAAAATATTCCTTCAAATCTATGTGTTCAACACACTATACATATGTACTTAGTGTTCCGCTCTAAACCAAAAATCTAAGCAGTACTTATTAGCAAACCGAGGAGTTGTTCATCTCTTTGTGGTCACACTTCTAATAGTCTAAAAAACTCTCATTGACCCAAGATACATGGTGATTAGGATGGCCTTCGAGATTGGAAGTGGCGCTACCGTAATCACTTGCGTAAGGTCAGTGTGGGCTCTTCCCCCGCTTGGGATCTTTTGATGAGACCAATCCCCCAAAAAAAAATCCTCCCAACACCTGGATCCATAGGTGAGTCTATGGCTATCTAGTCTTCCATGCCATACCTCTGAAGTACATTGACTAGATATATTTGTTGGCTTATCGCGATTCTTCTACTTGTTCTATCTTTTGTGATCTCAATGCCAAAATGATTAGTGAATCATCGACATAAAGTGCTATTATGGCATAGCTTGAGCTCTATACTATAGATACACATTCAAATCTGAAGAACTGGAAGTGAATTGATGCAGCAACAAGAATTAATTTATTCTTTCAAACTAGGCCCTTGAAGCTTAGTTTGACCCATAGAGGGCCTTCTGCAATTGCAGACTTTGTGCTCTCAACCTTGAAAGACGTAACCTTCTGGTTGATAGATATAAATATCTTCTTGGATATATCCACTAAGGAATGTTGTTTGAACATCCATTCGCTGAATGTCTAGATCTTTTACAGTTGTAGTATCCAACAACGTTTGAATAAATTGATGTTTTACTACTGGACTAAATGTCACTGTATAATCTATTCCATATATCTATTTGTATCCTTTCATCACTAGTCAAGCTTTCCATTTGGTATAAATCCATATGGGTTAAGCTTCAGCTTAAAGATCCACTTAGTGTCGATTATTTTCGTAGTTCGATAAGGCTTTTACAATTGTGGCAGGTTCATCCCGAATCATGAATGCTTGAGGGATGTATCAATCAGGTTTGTCTGATTCAAACAAATCTTTGAACTATCGAAGGTTTGTGGGTAGGTAGCTCTCCTTGTTGCATGACTGAGATATATTCAATAGGTGTAGTAACATTCGTAGGTCGAGGCCTGTTGATGGTAAATGGAGTTGTTGGAACAAACTGCTGCATTGGTTGCTTTTGCTTAAAGTCATAGAATTTGTCTTCTAAGAAGACTACATCTCGGCTAACTGAGATTTTTTCTAATTCTATGTCGTAAATTATGTAAGCTTTGTGATGAGTTGAATATCTAACAAATATATTCTTGTAGTTGACAAGATCGAGCTTTTTTCTCAGGTCAGAAGGAATTTGCACATAGCCTAGAACACTCGAAAGTGCTTTAGGCTTGGGTCGTAACTGTTGGAATTCGATGCTCAGCCTCAAATCCATTCAATAATGAGCATCCTGAAAAACCAGAACAAAGGGCCCAAATTTTTGTTCAAAAGATCGAAAAATTCAAGATCGAAGTTTTCAGAATTTTTCGATACTAGATCGACTCAAAAAATTCTATATTTTTTGAGTCAGTGTATATTTTTCGATACTTGTAAATTTCGATACTGTTGGTCAAAATCCAGAACGACTTTACATTGACAGTCCGCCCACTTTGTACATGCATTAACTGTAATGAGGCGGTTGTAATAATTGCAACAGAAGGCAGTTGTAGATATTTTGTAAGATATTATCCTAGAATCTTCATCGAAAAACTTCTTCTGATTTTGAGATTATTCCTCAATAGCCAGTTTTATCACGCAAAACAATTGTAAGCTGAAGTTATCACTTCAAGCAATTGCACTTACTGTTTTGATATTAATCAGAGTGCAATTCTTCAATCCTACTACTACACCGTTCTTTGTGCATCTGTGAATCTTTCAATTTGAACGTACTATTGTTAATTGTGGTGTTTTTGATCCGCGCACCAAGCTCGCTCCCAGTTTTCGCTCATTTCTCATTGATTTCTGACATGGTATCAGAGTGGGCATTCCACTAATCAGCTTCCATTGCGGATTATTAGTCTAGTTTCTATCAAGACGTTGTACTAGCAAGCACACATCCAATAGTCTTTCGAAATCGTTGCTTCTACCAACGATCTCGCTCAACTAGAATGGATCAATCTTTTCTATTAGAGAGACTCGATGGAGGGAACTATCATCTCTGGAAGTTCAAAATGAAGGTCATGCTATTAGCCAAAGAAATATGGGACGTTGTTGACGGCACATAAGTCAAGCCAGAAGGTGATGCAGCCATCCATTATCACCAAATGGAGACTAAGAGATGGCAAGACATTTGCCATGATTACTCTCAACATCAAGGATACACAGATAATACACATACGAAATGCTCAAACAACCAATGATGCATGGAACAACCTAGCAACCCTGCATGACATCAGGGATGCTACTTCCAAGTTACACTTGAGGAAGAAATTCTTCAACTTAAAGATGTCTGAAACAGAAAGTGTTACAAGTCATATCAACACTTTCAAAAATCTTCTAGAGCAAATGGCTGCAATTGGCTCATTCATTGAAGATTTCGATGCTGTTATGGCTCTATTGCCGAGTCTCCCTGAAGCCTGTGAAAATTGGGTCATGATAATTTTGACCCATGAGCAAATTACTCTATCAAGAGCAATTTCTATGCTTCTACAAGAGGAAATTAGAAAATCTGCATCCTCCTCAGGCTCAGGGACGGATCCTCGTGCTCTATATTCTAGAAATTAGAAGCTCAAATCCAAAAGGAAGAGCAACATGCAGTCATGATCGAATTTTGGCTTTGGGTCGAATTTTGGCTCAGGGTTGAATTCGAACACTTAATCTTACCAACCAAAGCAAAAAATTATTTTGTAGATACTGCAAGAGAATCGGACACGAGATCAAGGACTGCAGAACTTTGAAATTCAACAATGAAAAGAAGAAACAGTCCCAACAACAAGCAAATTCAGCCTCAACCAGTTTTTTGATGTAGTAGCAAGTGGAAGATGAGGCGGCCTTCATGACCAAGGACGAAGAACAACAGGATATTGATTTCTGGTATCTCGATTCTAGAGCAACTCAACACATGACTCACCATCAAGACTGGTTCAAAGATTAAATCTTTCACTCACTCTCGAGTTGTGCAACTCGGAGACAACTCATCACATTCGATTCAAGGTGAAGGAACAATTAGAATCGAATTTCAAAAGGTTAAAATGAAGTTGTTTTGCAACGTCCTCCATGTCCCAAATCTGACCAAGAATCTGTTCTTAGTTAGCAAAATCACTAATTCAGGTTGGAGGGTCAAATTTGATGCCAATAACTGCACCATCCTTAACAAAACTCAAAATGTTCTAGCTTTCGGGAGAAGAAGTGGCAACCTCTACAAACTCAACCACTATTATTCTTCCAACAGTCAAGCTCTTCACACTTCTACTTCTAATCATCTGATGTGCTTTGGCATTTCAGATTAGGCCATTTGAATTTCAACAGTATTCAACAAATGTCAACTCAGAAACTAGTACAAGATCTGCTTTCTATTAGCAAGCCAACTTCTCCATGTGAAAGCTGTATAATCAGCAAGCATGCGAGAAGTCCATTCTTTTCAGACTCAATTCATACTTCCAAGGGCCTGCTCAATCTTATACATAACGATCTTTGTGGCCCGATGCGGACTACTTTTAAGAATCAGACACTTATCGAAAGTGCCAAGAGCATGCTGGCTCATGCCTCTCTTTTGAAGAAATTTTGGATAGAAGCTGTTACTACAACTGCCTACCTACAAAATTGATCCATCACCAAAGCCTTGAATGGCAAGACACCTTATGAGGTGTGGACAGGATCGAAACCATCACTCAAGAACATTAGAGTGTTTGGTTGCATCGCTTATGCTCAGAAACCCTGAAGATATCAAGAAGAAGCTGGATGACAAAAGCATAAAATCGATTTTTGTTGGCTACACCCCAGATCACAAGACATACAACCTCTACAATCTGGAAACTGAAAAATCATTCACGAGCAGAGATGTCATCTTTGTGAAAAATCGATTTATCAACCACAAGGAAAAAGCTCAAGAGATTTTCGATCCAGGTATCGAAAAATGTTCTGATACAGGTGTCAAAAAAGACAACATGATCAAAAATTCAAAAAATCGATACAAACTTAGAAAATGAGATGATGAACATTGTTCTGGTAAATCTGGAATTGCTCGTTGCTCAAGATATACAAGTTCTCTTCTCTATTTGTAGAAAGTTTTTCATTAGAATCTTTGTCTAAAATAACATTGTTTAGCATCAAATAAGACTCCATAACCTTAATCTATAAGCTTGCTAATAGATAGTATATTTTTTGTTAACTTGGGTACATAAAGTACACCAAAGGTTAATCTTGAAATGCCATCTAGGAACTAAAGTTGAATAGACTCTTGGACTTCTATCTTGTATGCACTTGAATCTCCGAAGAAAATGTACTTCAAATCAACAACAATGAGGTCTTCAAGTAGGTTTTGCATGGTGTCATGTGTTGAGAAGCTCTTGAATCAAGATACCATTGCTAGGGATCTTTACTTTGCAAGTCTTGGGACATCAGCAGTGTCGAGTCTTTATGGGAGTTTCAGACATAATCTGAACTTTATCATGCTGCTGCATTTTTTTCTTAACTTCGTTATGCATGAGAAGTCGACAATCTTTTATGTCATAATTGGTTCTCTTGCAATATTTGCAGAGTTGTTTGGTCTTGAATTTTTGTTGTTGTTGATGCTGGTTCAAATCATGTTGCTTAGTGTTTGTCTTCTTGTCCTTCAAATTTTTCTTTTTCTTGGACTATTGCGTATTCAAATACAAGGTGACTGTCTTGTTATTCGAAGATGATAAACTTTTCCTTCTTACTTCTTCATACAATTGTTGTCAGCTTCTAAAGTGACAGCTCGAGTATTTCTCAAAGGCAATACTAAATTGTCGTAAGAGAGAGGAAGACTAGATAGAAGTGACATGCATTTTCATTCGATATTGGAGACGCTATTGCATGTAGCTGCTTAAGCAACTATTTGAAATCATTAAGATGATCACTCATTGAAGTTTTTTCACTCATCTTAAGGGGTATGATTTCTTTCTCATAAAGAGACGAGTGGTAACATTTATAGTTTCATACAAACTAGTCAGAACGTCCCATGCTTCCTTGGTAGTGGAGCAGTTAGCTACATGAGCTATTTGCAAATCTTTTAGATTCAGAGATATGATGGCTAGGACTTTTCCATCCTTTGCTTCCCAAGAGATCAACAATTCTGGTTTGGCCGGTTTAGCCGTCGAACCATTAACTATCCCCATGATTTCTTTTTGATTAGAATCATCCTCATTTTGAAATTCCACGTAGAAATCATCATTGTTGAACTTATTGATCAATTGGATCTCAGAGGTTGAACCTTCCATGATCAAAGAATAATATTAAGAATATAATTTAGTAATAGCCATGAATTTGATAGACAACTCGAACGTAAGGCTTTGATACCACTTGTTGGAAATAGTGTTCGATGATGGAGTAGAAGCTCTTCCCAATGAGAAAAAGATGATATTATAAGGATTAGTTTTTTTCGATATTCATATAATTGCTCCAAGATAGTGTAATATCGTTTAGCATTGAACAAGGCTCTATATCCTGGATCTGTAGTCTTGCTAATAGACAGTAGATTCTTTGTTAACTTGGGTACATAAAGTACTCTAGTGATTAATCTTATGATGTCATATGAGAACTGAAGTAGAACAGACCCTTGGCCTTCTATCTTGTGTGAACTTGAGTCTTTGAAGAAAATGTATTTCAAATTAGAAATAATGAGGTCTTCGAATACGTGCTTGCATGTGTCATGTGTTGACAAGCTTCGGAATCAAGATACCATTGTTGAGTATCTTTACTTTGCAGATCCTGTACCAACAACAATGTCGGGCCTTCATGTGCAATTTTGTAGAATCTGAAATTAGCTAATTGTTCCACTGCCAAGGAAGCATGGGACATTCTGATTCAATTAGTGATCATCTTAGCTGCTTAACTAGCTAGCTACAATAGGTTCTCCAATATCAGATGAAGATGCCAATATGTCACTTCTATCTAGTCTTCCTCCCTCATACAACAATTTAGTGCTGATTTTGAGCAATACTCATGAGCTATTACTCCAGAAGTTGACAACAAATTTGTTGCATGAAGTAAGAAGGAAGAGCTTATCCTCTTGAATAACAAGGAAGTCGTCTTATATTCGAATAAGCAACAATCAGAGAAAAATAAGAATTCGAAGGACAAGAAGATGAACATTGAACAACCTAATTCGAACCAGCATCAACAACACGATCGACAGAAGCAAAAATGCAAGACCAAGCTATTTTGCAAGTATTGCAAGAGAACCAATCATGACATCAAGGATTTTCATTATCTCAAGCAAAATGAAGTGAAGAAGAAGATGCAACGACAAGAAGGTAGAAGGTATGATCAATCCAAACATTGTGCAAGAAGTTGAAGTGTGAGAAGGCCAAATTTTAAAACTTTAAAATGCTTATCTTTTTAGAAAGTCCTAAGTATATAATGCTATTGATTAAAATCGGAGTTGTATTTGCATGGAAAATGGAAAAACATTAAAGGGATTCCCAACCGTTATGGAGAACATCAAATCAATACGAAGAAATGCTTTGTACCTATCACTTAAATCCTCGATACTTCTTGATGGTAAAGGAATAATTAAATAAGTAACTACAAGTAGAAATAATCTGCCATGTGCTGAGTAGTGATCGTATATCACCTATCATTGTGATGCCAATTTTTGTTGTTGGGAAATATCAAAGCTTACCAAGACTTTAGGAAAATATAATTAGCAACTAAAAATGATAAGCATCTTTTTGCCCTTTAATGACTCAATCTCAATTGCTGGCACTACAAATTTTTGATGAATTTTCAAGACACAAACAATTATCAATTAATCCCAAGCATCGATCCAAAATTACCCCAATTTATCTACATGAATGAGGGGCCTCCTTGGGAATGTAGGATACTTTTAGAGGTTTATTACAAAACTATGCCACTAAATAGATGCTCCTCTCACCCATTATTGGAAAAAGACATGCCTTATGTGTGGCACTAAATTTTGATATTTTGAAACCATAATTGATGACCACAACCGTGTTGTGATGCCTTGATAGGAGGTTGATATCTTCTGAAGTCTTCAAGGATTTGCCTATCACATACCAAGTAACCTTGATCTTAAAAATTTGATCAATTCAAATGATGAATCCTCAATTGGCGGAATGCACTCGTTGATCCAAGGTGGAGCATTACCATACACACATGATTGAATCTATTACAATAGACTGGGACCTACTAGTGCAATCAATGTATCATGCTTGTCCACCATGATTCTACATCAAGATCTCAATAGTGGTCTTTCATTTTGAAGCATACTAAAAATTGTTGGTTGGCATGTCATCAAAAAAATTACGTACGTAATGCGGCATAAAACCAACCAACCAACAAAAAGAGACATCGTAGAGGATCTCTTGCCTTTTCATTATACATCCACTCATGCGACCTTACCCAGCGATGCTTACAAAACCTTTTTGCCCGGAGAAGTATAAAACTCTCGTGAAAGGGTTCAATAATGTAGTGTTTGGCATGGACAACCACCGTGCCCTATATTATGACCCTTGACAAGGCCTTTTCCTTTATTTATTTTTGTTCTAGAAAAGTCATGCCGCGTGAAAATGTACTAGATGGCGGCTTGCCATGTAGGGTCGGCCCTTAACTTAAGGGCCAAAGGGGGCATTGACCTTGGAGGCAGACGAACGTGGAGTGGCAGACTTAACGGCAGGGAGCAATTTAAAATCCGCCACCGTTGGATCTTCTCAGAAGCATCCAGATCCTCCCATGCGAAAGATATTCCGTGGGAGGAGCAATAGGAACAGTGGGAGGAGGAGGAGGAGACGACGAGAGCAATCGACGAGGAGGCAGAGAACGGCTGGCGATGGCGATCGTAAGCTTGCTTTGGCAGCAGTGAACATGCATCTGTGCTGATGGAATTATGTAAGAGAGGATGAGGATGAGGAGGAAGTTTGGCTGTGGCAGCAGTTTTGGATTGATTCGGATAGTATCATTGATTGATTGATTGATCAAAAAGGGCGGGGAAATGTCATTGGAGATCGAGGTGGTGTCAGAGGGTGCGGCCGCAGTGGCCAAACCGCCGGTGGAAGAAGAGCTGAAAGATGATGTCTACACTGCTGCAGCCTATGGTGTTTTGGATAAGCTGCGCCGTTTGGTGGAGCAGGGCGGGTGCTCTGTGTCAGTGCCTGATGCGGGTGGATATTATGCCTTGCAATGGAGTGCTCTCAACAACCGAGCTGCTGCGGCGCAGTATCTCCTCGAGGTACGTTCATTTTCATGCTTATGTCACAAAATTGCTCCACACGTCGTCCTGAAATGTGAAAATTATGCAATCCCTCAGAGAAGTTGATACTGATGAAGTGAAAACTGCATGAAAACCCTTGGAATGATATTTCAATCTAGAGAAGTGTGATGAAAGCTTGAATTATCTGTTTCGAAGATAATCCTTGTACTTCAGATCCGTTTAAGCTCACTCGGAGATTCAATTCATCTTTTATTTTTTTAACCTAAATTCACCACAGCATGTCAGAAGAGGTTCTATCAGTAGGGTTTCTTTATCTAGGGAGTGCTTTCTAGGATCCATTTGATGATATAACCCATGCATTAGCATCAAATCAGTATATATCTCTTGCTGTCTTATCTCGCTGTTGTGTCTCTGATTGAACGAGTCTGAGAGTCAAAGAAAGTACTCGGTAGATGGTCAGGACAGTGCTCCTATTTGATCCTTGTTTTCTCAATCAAGATCTGTCAGCTTTCAGAAATTTTATTTGGAAATTGACGTAGCTTAAACAGTATTGCGAAAGTGCTATAGCATGGCTACACAGTTCTAACTTTGGATGCTTTGAACCACTAGTTGCTTCTGCAAGGATATGAATGATTTTTTACCAGTCAGATTTCGGTAGTATCGCAATTTGTCTCATCAGATCATATCTTTCCGTAATTTTTGACCTAAAATCAAAATTCTATTGAGACCAGAAGATGCTAATGTAGAAATTTGCAAATCTCATCCGGAGTAGGACACTGAGCTTCCCAAATTACCTGCTATTTTTCACATCATTAGCCTGGTTAGGGATTTTGAAGATTTGCAAGTTTCACTCCTTAAATCTTAAAAGCCCTGCTTGCCAAAACCTATTCTACGTTTTTTTTTTTTAAATTTCAGAATGTCTACTCAGCATTGCTTTTTTTGAGGGTTATTCCTATGTAAATAATTCAGGGTTGCTCTTTAGTTCCTCATGGCTAAAGTACTCTTCCACTTTTGGAGAAGTGGCAGAAAGTCAGCACAGTGTTATCATCCAAATATATGGAAGCTAATCTGAATATGTTATTATGCATGCAACATTGTTGAAGGCTATGATGATATGAGTGGGACATCATAGCATGTAGTCCATGCAATGCATGATGGAGTTGATGGCCTAACGTTTTGTGGATGTACTAAATAAAGTTAAAGATTATGCTGTGTTGGTGTTTGAGTAATCCTAGACTTAATGTCATTATGTTATACGAGTAGTAGATTTTACCAACTCTGTGCAAGGTGAATAGAACTATCCTGGAGAGTGATTGTTGATCCATTGGCTGCAGAATGGTGCAGATGTTAATGCGGTTGACCAAACAGGTCAAACGGCACTACATTGGTCTGCTGTGCGAGGATCAATTCAAGTAGCAGAGTTGTTACTGCAAAATGGTGCCAACTTGGAGATTGCTGACTCTCATGGTTACCGGGTATTCGCATAAAATTGTTAGCATTCTATCTAGTTGGATGCTAAATAGAATGATACATGAGGTTTTGTTCATTCATTTGGTGAAGGAATCGTAACTTATACTAAGTGACTACTTTCTTTTTTGCAGATAACCCATGTTGCAGCTCAATATGGGCAGACAGCTCTTTTGTATCATGTTGCCACAAAGTGGGGTGCTGAAATTGACGCAGTCGATAATGACGGCCGGAGTCCTTTACATTGGTATCTTTCTCTTAAGATCGTAAATGAATCAATGGAGGTTTACCATTTTTCAACCTTGTTACGATGATAATTTGTGGGTTATCTTTTTGCTAACTTAAAGTTTAAATTGCCTTCCTGTAGAGCCGAATCTAAATTAAATCACAATGATTCATGTCATGTGCCATGGTGCAGATTGGTAAGGCATATGTTTTTTTAGCAGTGCATGACTGTATTTGTACTTGGGGAAGTCGCACAGGCTGGAATTTCAACTTTGTTGCTATATATCTGTATCCTTTTCTATCGTGATATGTCTTTATTTCAAAATAGGGTCATAGTCATCCTCTTAGTGATCGTCAATGCCACACTTCAAACAAAAGATAGAGCATTATTCTCACTATATTGATCAGGAGGTAAGTATAATGAGTAATCACAAAGAGGGAGCGTCATTAGCTTGCACCTAACCAGGTTGGCATATGAATAGCAAAAGAATGAATAGGTGATAGCAAAAGAATTTAGGCATAGATATAGGCAAGGTCTTTGCCCAAAAAAAAGTAGTAGGAATATCGGTAGGAAAGGTAAGAGTAACATGTTGTGATCAGTGACGTTGTAGGAGTGGTAAATTCAAATAGCTTGATCATTGGATTAAGATGTTGCTAGGTAACATAATCCTTATGGAAGATGGCTTGCTAATGGGAGATATAGCTAATTGATGGATTGTTGATAGAAAAGATCCTTAAGACTAGTTGTCAATTGGAAGTAGTTCTAGAGTGATCGTGGAGGTGCAGTCCAAATATCAGTTGTCGATGATGAAAGTAGAAAGCCCTTTTTAGTAAGTCAATTATCGGAGACAAAAGTAGAAAATCTATCCTAGAAGTCAATGACTGGTGGAGATGAGATAGTGGACGTGGAATAGTTTCTCAATGTTAATCAACTGTAGAGAAAAGATCCAGAAGGTGGATCATTGGCAAGAGAAGAGTGTAGTTTGACTTTTGCTATAGATATCGTCAATTGTTAATGAAGATAAAGGTGGCCTGAGGGTAAATCGCTGGTGGAAGTGAAGCTTGATGGTGTATCATCATTGACGAAGGAAACAATTTGCTACTCATTGGAGAAGATGAGCTAAGGAAGCCAATCACCTATAGAAAGAGTCTCCATATGCCACAAAAAGTGCTCTATTACCATCTTATGAGCTCAATCATAGATTTAGGCATCACATGAAGTTAGAACATTGCATCTACATTAATAATGTTATAGTTGATCTACAAGGAAGAGTTGGTGTGTGAACTTAAGAGTTATCAAATCATAAGCCATCAATGAGTGTTACAAAATGAAAAGTTGTGAGTTGCTTATTATGACAAAAATAATGTATCCTTAAAAACAAGTCCTATAGGCCTATTGAATTAAACTTGTCTTAATTTGTCAATTGACCATGCATAACTAAGAAATTGAATCCCTTTATCGAATAATTTCACTTTGAGAACAATACATGGCTTCAGCTATCTTCTCTCGGTTATAAGGTATGCTGCACAGTCGAAAACATTTTTTCCACTTTTGAGACACATTAGTTGTTGCTACCAAAGTTCTCAAATACTTTGGTGGCTTTCATCCTTTATTGTAGCTTTCTTCTCTTATATACCCAAATAACTATGATGCTATGGCCATCAAATGTGATATTGTAGGTTATGCTTGAGAAGGCTTTGCTCTATTTGCTGTTAATTGCTCCATTACCTCCCATTGCCTCAACCTTTTGTAAATAGTACCAAACCCTTCAAAATTAAACCTTTCTTGTGCTAATGACCTCTACAGCCCACACGCTGTTTTATAAGCAACAATGTCCTATGCTAAAAACAAACTTGTGGGCTCTTTTCCATGTTGAGTTGTGAAAGTTACAAATAAATTCCTTTTTTGGTAGGCTGTGAAAGTCACAAGTAAATGCTTTCTTCGGCACTTGCTGGCTGCCAACGAATATTAGGAGTTGTGCATTGAGAATACTCAATCTTTATAGCATATGAAACTCCACCCATTCTAAAGCATATATACATCCCTCTGGTAGTGTTCTAGGTTTATCCAATCAGCATTTTACTTCTCATCCATTGTCCATTTTTTCTTAGATATTCTAATATCTGAATGGTGCCTATAGTTTTGCAAAATAGGACACAGATCTCATGGAATGCTTTTGTTTAAGCTGTTCATGCTTAACACTGTTTTTGTATCACTTTTTAAATTCTTTAGTATTCTCTAATTTCCAAGGTTTGGGAAAGTTTTGTTTGTCAAATAAATTTCTAGTTTAGAATGTCGACTACCATAGGAGTAGTCTTTTTCTGTTTAGTAGTGCCACAACTTTTTAGTTTGTATCACATTAGATTCACATTCAAGGGAAGATCGTGAAAGAGTTATCACACATTTCTTCACAGGGCTGCATATAAAGGATTTGGGGATTGCATAAGGTTGCTGCTCTTTATGGATGCATATCTCCAACGTCAAGACATGGAGGGTATGCATCATACTATTTTATTTCCGTTTGAAGTAGATTTTTATTTTTAGATTGTGATTACAAACATGAATTCTAGTTTCTGTAGCCTGTGCACTTACAACTTCGTGCATGCCTTGAATTTTGGTCTATGTTACGAGTTTAATGACATAAATAGTTTAGTTATATGGTTGGGGTCGAATAAATGGACAATGGACTCATAGAGTCATGTGAAATGAAATCAAACTCTAAATTCCTATGACTCGGAGGCATCATGATCAGATGGAGATTCCTTCTCGTCACTGTCACTGGTGGACAAGTAGGAACATAGGGAATCCTCCTCAAGGACACGCTGTTGTCTCTGTGGACCTCTGCCTCTAGGTCTACCAAGGCCTCGTTGGGCCAGTGCTCCCTCTGCCTGTGATACTGCTTTCTCCAGCTGAACATGCAAACCCATCAAGTGTACCCTATGCCTAGGAGATGCAGACTTGGCCCGTGTCTTGTCATTGGGATCATTAAACCGCCACATCCTTAGTCTATCTCCATTTCATCATCCAGGGCCTCCTCCTCCTCATCAAATCCCTCCTCCACAACGCCCTCTTTAGCTTCATCCTATTAGAAATTAATGCTGAATGTTAATGGGCCATGCCTGCGAGCTATATTTAGTTTAGCCATAGAAGATTTCTGCATGTAGTAGGGCGCTATAGATCAAAGTAATATACTTGGGAAATCACCAAGTATAGGATCTGAATTTAGGTGAAGATTTTTGCTTTTGCGAAGGCTACTAATAATCTATATAAGGAGGACTGGCGCCCTCCTCATTCCATTGTAGCCAATTTCATACTTATGATCAATGTGAGATATTCTGTTTTGCTCAATCATCTTGTAGTGCGTGCGAGTACTAATAAGATTAGTGTATTCTTTTTTAAGAATTATTATCATAATTTTGACATGATATCAAAATAAGATAGGATTTGAATTTAGGTCAAACTTTTTGCTTTTGCTAAGGCTACTAGAAATCAATATAAAGAGGACTGGGGCCCCACCTCCCTCATTCCATTGTAGCCAATTTTTGGACTTACGATTAATCTAAGATATTCTCTTTTGCTTATTCATCTTGTTGTATGTGCGAGTACTAATAAGATTAGTCTACTTTTTAAGAATTATTCTCATAATTTTGACACAGCCCTACCCTCCTCTTGCATCCTCTGCATTGGCCCTAGCCATGGACCTAGTTGTCTTGCACTGCCTCCTATCATGATATGTTAGCTCCCGATGATACTTCAAAAAGATCTCATCAGTAGTTGTAGCCTCTGTGTGTGCATGGCTCGTTGCAATGTCTGTGGATCTAAGGCACTCCTCAAGGTTCACCTGCCTAGGTGTACCATCTCTCCGCATGTGCTCGGCTAGCCTTAGGTTGGTGGTGCAATAAACCAACCTGTTCAATTGGAGAATGTTGAGCCTGTTACGTCTCTTCATGTGCATAAAAGAACAAGTGCTCCAATTCGGCTCACAAGCCGAGGCGGAACAATCCTAAGCAAGGATCTGAGTGGCAAGGAAGAGAGAGAGAGAGAGAGAGACACACACACACACACACACACACACACACACACACACACACACACACACCGTACATGTTTGTGTTCATTATTGCAGGTTGTACGGCTTTGCATTGGGCGGCTATCAGGGGCAATCTAGAGGCATGTACTGTGCTGGTGCAGGCTGGTTCAAAGGAGAACCTTACAATAACAGATGCAAGAGGATGTACTCCAGCCCAACTTGCATCTGACAAAGGACATCGGCAAGTTGCCTTATTTCTAGTGAGTAATAATGTTTGTAGAGTTCTCCTTTTGTGCAGCCACAACAGTTTTGTCTACTCCTCTTGAAACTGACCTAGATTGTTTGTGGAGCAATAGTTCTAGCTATAGTTGATGGCATATCTGATTCTAAAGGCCTGGAAGGTTTTGATTCTTATGCTTTACTCTTATAATTTGTGAATTAGTTTGTGGAGCAATAGTTATTTGCCAATGTTTTCAATTTTAATTTTGGGGTTTGATGCCAGTCAAATGCAAGAAGAGTGTTCAACAACCGGTGGGATTCAAAGGGACTTTTGGGAAAGGTTGCTAAGCTGGGACTGGCACCAGCTCTATGGCTTTTAATCATCACAATGATTAGGTAAATTTTATTTACTGAAGCCTGAGTTGGATCTTTCTTTTCTTGTCAGGCTATGCCTTGATATCATGTGACATTCTAATGCAATTTTTTCCATTCCAAATTATTTAGTTACATGCAGTGGACGTGCTGAACGATTTTCTATTACCATGTTGGTCTCTATATTTTGCTCAAATTGCCTGAAAGAATCTTATAATTTTGCTGCTTTTAAAGAGAAACTAAAATCTAAACAAAAAAAGGGTGCACTGATTGAGACTTGGATTGCTTAAATGCAGCATCAACATTGCTGCCTATTACAGCATCTGTGGGTGCATGGGCTTGGCTTTGCGTCTTCTTTGCAACAGGCGGTCTACCATTTCTGTACTATTGCAGCAGGTGGAGCTAATATCTCACAGCTGTAGTTTTAGTATTCATAACTCGCAAGGGTGTTTAATAAACCACTAGCTAGACAATGTACAGAATTATGAGATCTACAAGGTACATTGGAAGATTGAAGGCCTTTTGACTTGAGTTTTACATGGGCCACGATCTCATCTTTGGTTATCCGTTCATGTTATACAACTCGGTTTCTATAAAGTTCAAGAAAAGGGAAGCTGACTTATCAATGAAGAATGTTTATTGAAATGCGCTAAGGGCGTAGTTGGTGAATAGAGAGATCCATGTTAGTTAAGGACTCGTCTGAAGACATAGCATCACATAGTGACAATTAGAGATTAAATTGATGATTGTATAGAAATTTCCAACTAAGAAAGCCATACAACACCAAAGCCACTGGTATGCAAGCTTTCCTACAAAGGAACACTGTCCTACTGAGGCACAAGAGTCTGCTATGACGAATTCTCAAGAGCCATAATTATAAATTGTGGATGTCATGTGCCATACCTCTCAATCCAAGCCAAGCAAGCTAGGAAATGGAAGCAACTACCACACCTATGAAGAGAACCAAAGATGAGCAATAACCATAAGCTACCACAAAGCTCATATGCTTCATATTGCCCAAAAAAGAATTCATTAAAAAAAAAACACGTTTATGAGAGTTTCTACTAAAAATCCGAAACACGTTTTGCGTTTCGGAATCAGAGTGCAACTATTCCAGCGCAAATAAGGTAGTTGAACTTTTCAAAGGGTCCAACCGACCTTGAAAGTGATATTGCTAAAAAATTAAAAAAAAAAATTCAAAAAAGTAAATTACAAAGACCTGCAAACCTTTTAAAATGAAGAAATTGAAAAAATTTACAACAACAACAAAAAAAAGGAATAGAAATTTTGAAGTGCTTCTCTCCCACCAAGAAATACAAAGGAAAATTTCCGAATTTTGGCAAATCTGACCTAGTTTCACTAATTTGATCATAACTTCCTTAATATTGATCCAAATCACAAAATCTTAGTAAGAACAAGCTCTATCAACAGCTCAGCCTATAGAATCAAATCAATGATTTATACTGATTTGATAGGTCAAATTTACAACAGAACAGGTCTGAAAATTTTGAAAGAAGAAAACAAGGTTCACCACCACACCTATGTTGAAGAAAACCAAAGATGAGCAATAACCATAAGCTACCACAAAGCTCATATTAAAATGAAGCTCAAAAGGAGATGGATTCCATAATGGAGAGTGAGGAGTACATGGATTCATGTGATGGGGCACATGAGACCTAGCAAGATCAAGGTCCCAAGGCTCACATTCACAAAAGAGGAAGAGGAGATGGAGCTCTAAGTTCTCTCAATTGCAAATGATCCCAAAGTGATGTCTCTTGCTTGCTTATAGACAATCCCTTAACTTAACTAAACATAATTTGAAGGATAACTAGCCCTTGTTAAGTTTTATTAAGTGTGTTTGGGCCCTTGTTGGCCTATTATCCTTATTTAAGTATTTTGGGGTGCTTAAAGAGAAAAGTGCCTTATTCTTAAGGCTAAAAGCTCCTTTTGGGCCTAACAAAGCTTACATTGGATATTATAATGCGTTGATAAGCATTGATGTACTAAAAGTGAGTGTAGATTACTCTACTTGTAGCATTTTGGGAACCCTTATAGGAAGCTTACAAATTAGGGCCACTTGGCCCCCCAAACTACGACTTCGTTCCTGGTGCAGTCAATTTTAGATAATATACTAACAAACAAAAATCCTGACCATGGCTCCATTTTAGTAAATGACCATGTAAATTTCAATGACTGAGGGGTCACATGAATGTACACACACAAGTTCACAAATGTTTGTCCTTGTTGTTCCTGAGAATGGTGAATTGCAGGTCAATTTTCTGCATTTGACCGAGAATCTGTGAAACACCTCAACTATGTTGATGGTGCAAGTGGCTGTTAACTGGTGAACATATTGAAAAGTAGCAATATCCTATTCAGGAACCTAAGTATTACTAACTATGAGCTGGCTTGTATGTTGTTGGGTGCAGTAAGGATCCTGGATATGTTAGTGTTAATCGGAATGATTCCTCTTCTGAGAAAAACTCAGAGGTAAGTGATGTTTTGTGACACATTGGATACCTCTGAGACTAGCATATACCTTGTTACATGGTTCTCACGTAGATGCATTCAACAATTGCTTTGCTCCTTTAGCTTGTTCTTATATGTACTGCATTGTAGCCGCATCTGGCCTCTTCTCTAGTGCATATTGTGTGTAATGGAACAGTTTGAGTTGTGGAAGTGGACATATTTCAATATGTC
>CM055100.1:46276596-46353762 GCA_029204225.1 Diphasiastrum complanatum | reverse complement strand
TGCACATTTCGGATTCCGACAATGAAGAACTACTCAAGTCAACAGAGTAAATGATATACATGTTTGTATGTTGATAAAGATTTTGTTACTATAAGTTAAAATGACTTCTAATATTATGCTAAAGTGACATGTACGTGATTTTTGTTTCTTGTAGAAAAACTATTTTCAAGATAAAATATAGTGCACATTGATGGGCAAAAGATAAATGAAAGACGCATTGTTGAAAAAACATTTGTGGAAGTTTGGACAAAAGATGAGGGTCAACCATCGAATCTGGAAGACATTGAAATTTGTTAACTTGCATGGATCTCTTGGAAAATTAAACTTTTTTCATGGATTTTCATGGCTATCTGCAAGTACTATGGTTGTTACATGTTGGTTAGCCCAGGGCTTTTTAAACCTCAATATAGTCGTGTATGTGATAAAATTGTAGCCTGTTTGGAGTGGATGATTTTCAGAAGCCTCCATTTGTATCCATGAGTACTATTATTATACGACTGTTGTACAAACAGGAACAATAAATTAACATATCTAAATGTTTATGACTCGTTAATTATAATATATATCCATGGTTGAGTATAAAAACTGGACACTTGTTATTAGTTTTATTGATTCCAAAAATGTGCAATTGAAGTCCTTCAAACCCTAACCAAATCTACAAAGAAAAGCATGAGAAATTAGATTGCCACTTCTTTTCTCTCAACTGCTATAACTGCAAGAGTTACTCAGGCACCACTCCATCAATGCCAATGCCAAAACTAGCCCTATTGTATCACCATCTTTGTACTCCCAAAGAATACGTCACGAAGTCTGATGGAGATCGAGGGGATTGCGAAACCGTCGTGACTGCGAACTCAATGCGATTCGGATGGAGTTCAGATGCGATCGCTGGACACTGCCAGTTGAAGCATCCTACAGTCCTCCAGAGTGTAGTCAGGCACTGCAGATCTACGTTTGTAAATTAATATAGCATTCAACAAACTCAATCAATGTGTGGAATTCAAATGAATGGGAGAATCATACACACGAATAACAGCAGAAACATTTGCATTCGAGATCATACAACATAAAAGAAGACGTGCTAAATTGCTACAAGGTCATCTATTGATTTTTTCTTGTTCTTCAAGCACTACATGCAGATCCACGCAGTGCGTTGGCGTGAGGGAAACACACTTCTCTCACGAGTGGATGTTCGATTACTAGTGGACTTGTGGATCTCTATGGATCCTGATCACGAAACTCGTCTCGCACGCAAGCGAACTTCTTGTCTGTATTTTTGTCTTGATTGCTTACTAGCATCAGACATCTACACTATATGTGTATTCTATATTTTGTAGTCAAGTTCATCCAGCAAGTATATAGTCGTTCTATGTAACCTTTAAGATTAGAGTGACTAAACTTCTACAACTAATCAAAAAATCACAAGAGTGGCGGATTAGCCACGACCTAGACGTCGTGCCATCAGATCAGATCTCTGTACTTTTGGGTATTTGCATGATCTTTGCTGGTACTCTTTGGAGCGTGAGGGCAGAAAGTCTTTCGCGACATTTTTCGTGTCGCGTCGTTGGTTTCGTTTCCGTCGTCTGACTTTCTCGTGCTCAACCGCAAAAGATTCTCGTTCGCGAATCTTTTGCGTTCGTGTCTTTCCGTCAGGTGTTCATGAAACTTTCGTGTTTCGTGTCTTCTTGACTTTCGTGTTCACAAAACCTTCGTGTTTCGTGTCTCTTGACTTTCGTGTTCGCGAACATCTTCGTCAGGCAGAGGGCTGAAAGGTAGCAAGGATTTGTGATTAGAAACGTTTTGTTTCTTCAGCTCCCTCTCAAACCATGATAGCTTTACAATCCCGAGACTACTCCTTTGTCTCTCAAAGAGTCCTTTGTCTAGGGCTTTGGTGAAGATATCAGCAACCATGTCCTTCGTTCCGATGAAGGTGGTCTGCAGCATCTTCTTTTCAATTAGATCCCTGATCAAGTGGTACTTGATCGCAATTTGCTTTGTTCTGAAATGGAACACGGGATCTTTCGTTAGGTGTATTGCAGAGGTGTTGTCCATCTACAAGACCAGAGGCTCACTCCTTATTTTGCCCAATTCATCCAGGAACTGCCTTAGCCAGATTATCTCGTTGGCCATCTTTGCTGCTGCAAGGCTACTGCCTTGTCGTTTTTCTCCCTCCATTCTTGTAGCTCCTTACCTGATGTTGTAGGCATTTCTTCTGTGCCATCTACCCAGGGTAATAATCCTTCGTCCTTGAGTATGAGTGATGTCTTAACTTTTCAAGCTATAAAGTTAGATCCTGAAGAATCAAGAATTATGCAGATCTTGCTTTGCATGCTGCTGATTGAAGCCATTTCTTCTAAAGTTTGTTCCCTCGTTGATGGTCGTTTGTCTGAATGCTTGGACTCTGGATCTGATAGCTTCTTGGATATGTCATATTATGGTAAGACAGGTAGGCTCTAACACCACTGATGGAGATCGAGGGGATTGCGAAACCGTTGCGACCACGAACTCAATGCGATTCGAATGGAGTTCATATGCGATCGCCCGACCAGTTGAAGCACTCCTACAGTCCTCCAGAATGTAGTCAGGCACTGCACATCTACGTTTGTAAATTAATATAGCATTCAACAAACTCAACCAATGTGCGGAATTGAAATGAATGGGAGAATCAGACACACGAATAACAACAAAAACATTTGCATTCGAGATCATACAACATAAAAGAAGACATGTGCTCAATGGCTACATCTATTGATTTTCTCTTGTTCTTCAAGCACTGCATGTAGATCCACGCAGTGCGTTAGCGTGAGAGAAACACACTTCTCTCACGAGTGGATGTATCGCTTACTAGCGGACTTGTGGATCTCTATGGATCCTGATCACAGAACTCGTCTCGCACGCATGCGGACTTCTTGTCTGTATTTTTGTCTTGATTGCTTACTAGCATCAGACGTCTACACTGTATGTGTATTCTATATTCTGTAGTCAAGTATCATCCAGCAAGTATATAGTCATTCTATGTAACCTTTAAGATTAGAGTGACTAAACTTCTACAACTAATCGGAAAATTACAAGAGTGGTGGATTAGCCACGACCTAGATTGTATCTACTGACGTCATGCCATCAGATCAGATATCTGTACTTCTGGGTACTTGCATGATATTTGTTGTTACTCTTTGGAGCGTGAGGGCAGAAAGTCTTTCGCGACATTTTTTGTGTTGCATCGTTGGTTTCGTTTCCGTCGTCTAACTTTCTCATGCTCGACCGCAAAAGATTCTCGTTTGCAAATCTTTCGCGTTCACGTCTTCCCGTCAGTGTTCGCAAAACTTTTGTGTTTCGTGTCTTCTTGACTTTCGTGTTCACGAAACCTTCGTGTTTCGTGTCTCTTGACTTTCGTGTTCGCGAACATCTTTGTCAGGAAGAGGGCTGAAAGCTAGCAAGGCTTTGTGATTAGAAACGTTTTGTTTCTTCAAAGTCTTCGCCATCAATGCCCCCCTCCAGTAAATCTCCTACAAAACACCCACCATAGTGTTTGCCTCCATCTCCAACCTAGAACTAGCTCACAACGCTCCACGCCTTGCACATTTGCATTTGCCATTTTCCGATTCTATGCTGAATTATTCTTGTAAGCCATGTCCATCAAATGCCTCAAGTCCATCCACAACTAGGTGTATTTGATGACCACCTCATCATCCTACAATCTAATCCATACTAGGTATCCCAATGCCATCACTGATTTTGAAGATCCAAGCATCTGATCAAACAATGGCATGTCATCATGATCGGGATGGAACAAGACAAATATGTCGAATTTAGTGAGGGTGCAGGTGGCTAGCAGGTGGGTGGAGTGTCGAAGAGTCAGAGTTATCAAAATTAGCTCCGAATCCAAGGAGACCACGTGGTCCTACCCTTTATTGGTAACGGTGAAATGGTCTTTGTCGAACGTGAAAAAGGCTTGCTCGACCAGAATAAGGTCTTGGAAAATGGGTCTCTTCATGTTGTGGAGGCCTATGACAGTTAAGACTGCAAGGCAACCGTCGGTGCGAAGAGCTGCAATCTCTTGTTCTGTGTAAGATGGTGTACGACAAAGGTGTGCGATGACACGAACAACAATTTGACAAGCAGATCAAGGAGATGTTTCTCCCTCCTCTCGATTGGGGGACGTTCATGAGAATAGGGAGGAGGATGAGGTGGATCCGGTCTGTTGGGACATGGATGGTGAGGTAGTGGTGTGCGAGGATGTAGAGGGGCTGGGGAAACATTTGGGATTAAATGATGCGACGGTGTGTTGGGTGATGTGGGCTCTTTGGCTAGGAGGGGCAGAGGCGCCCGAAAGACGGCGTTTCAGTGCCATGGATGCAATCAGGTACTAATGTGGATGGGGTGGTTTGAGGGTGAGCTATACTAGAGATTGGCGAATTATACATAGTGTGCAAGTAATAAGGGCTGGCGAGTTACAAAATTGAGGGCGAGTACTGGGTCAGCGAGTTATCTCAGATGGCGAGTTATACATAGAGGGCGAATAATAGGTCGGCGAGTTATAGGACTGGTGGCGAGTAATAGGGCGTGAGTTATGATCAATGAGTAATAATAGAGGGCGAGTAATAGGTCGACGAGTAATAGCAATTCGGTGAGTTATAGGAACCGGCGAGTAATAGGGCATGAGTCATGATCGGTGAGTAATACCAGAGGGCGAGTAGTAGGTCGGCTAGTAATACCAATTCGGCGAGTTATAGGAACCGACGAGTAATAGATGTTAAAATTCAAAAATAATCCATCTTGACTTTAGGCTTGCTACAAACATAGTAACATGCAAGTATGTTGTTCCATAAATGCAAATGCCAAATTTGGCCTAGATAGAACTCGAGCTATATGGATATGCCATATCTAGTTTGATGATTACAACTTGCATATAGATTGTAGACTTGGAAATAGCAATATTATGCTTGTAGAAACTCGTGGCATTTCACATGCATTAATTGTAAGTGATCCATAGCGACATGCAAGGCATGCACAAAGTGAAATGGACACATGCATGATGATTTGTACAATTCTAGTTAGAACTAGGACACTTGGTAAAAGTAGGTAGAGATACATGCATGAGATGTGACAAATGTCACATAGACTCTAGTTTTCACTCTAGATGTCAATAAAAGGTGGATGGATGTGGTTCTACCTTGAGCTACCTCAAACTCCATAAATATGTGTAGCTCTTCTCATAATTTATCATGAAGAACCAAAGCTTTGTAGCTATCTCATGCCACTTTGGATCCACACCATTTTTTGCTTGATATCTCTCTCTCTTGCTCTCTCTAACTCGTGTTGAGGCTAATGCTAATACACTAATTTCTTGTACTTTTGATCATTCATGATTCATTGCTATCATTCTTTGATTCTTAGCATGCTAGATTGCACCTTTGGGAGGATATCTCCTAGAAGCAAATGAAAGACTAAATACTTCTAATTACTCAATTTGGAAGTTCATAATGGAGCCTATTTTGATACTCCAAGATGTTATGGACATTGTGCTTGGTATTGAGGAGGAGCCTCAAGCATAGGCTGAAATCCAAGTATAGCAAGAGATCTAGAATGGCTCTACATTTCATTAAGATGAATGTATCTAATGAAATTTTGAGAGAGATAGAATCTTGCACCCACTAAAGATGCTTGGGATGCACTTAAGTCCATCTTTGAAGCAAAGAATACTTCTAGAATACTCACTCTTAGGAACCAGATTTTCCAAAGTTTTCAAAGAAGTGAGGAGAGTGCATCAAACTATGTTCTGAGAGTTAAAGATCTTCATAGAGAGCTTTCTTGTGTTGGTGTTACTATTAACCAAGATGAGCTAGTTCAAGTCATTCTAAATGGCTTGAAAGATGACTATGATAATCTTGTTCAGTCCTTTGCCACTAAGGAGGAGTTGCCTAATCTAGAAACTCTCCAAGGAATTCTTATTTCTGAAGAAGCTAAAGCTAAAAACTTTCTAGGATGAACAAACTTGAGCATGGTGGAAGTGACAAAGCCCTCTTTGTCAAGGACAAGCATAAAGGAAGGAGTAAGAACCAGTTTTCTCAAGCATCCAACAAAGACAAATCCAAGAATCGAGACAAAGATGGTGAAGAGGATGATTCATCTCATCCTTCTACTTCAAAGACCAAGAAGAGGAAAGTGGAGTGTTTCTTCTGTGGCAAGAAGGGGCACTATGCCTCTAATTGCTTTAAGAAGAAAAACCAACTCAAACAAGCAAATCTCTCCAAAGAGATTGAAGAAGATTTTGTTCCAAGTGATGGAGAAGGATCACTCATGGTGTCTAGTTTTTCTTCATCACCTTTCAAGAAAGATGGAGCTTGGTATATAGATTTTGGAGCTTCTTCACATATGTGTTGTTCAAAGGAGTCATTTGACTCAATTGTACCTTACAAAGGACTCAAGAGATCTATTTTTACTGCTAATGATCATGAGTGCCCAATAGAAGGAATTGGCAACATTCCATTGAAACTTGCTTCTTGAAAAGTTCTTGCACTTTCTAATGTTCTTTTTATTCCTAAACTTACAAAGAACTTAATTAGTGTGGAAAAGTTGCTTGATAGTGGTTGTGATGTAAAGTTCAATTCCAATACTTGCTTTATCAAGAAAAATGATGAGGTCCTAGCTGATGGATCTAGATTCAAATTGAATTCTTACGAGAATGCAAACCTTTGCGAAGTTGCTTTTTTATCTAAGGAGGAGTTGTGGCATAGAAGGTTGGGGCATCCTAACTTTTGTTGGATTTGTTTCCTCTACGCTCCCAAATCCCATCTTTAATCTGCCTCCATTCATGCTGCATATTTACTCGCGTTGTCGCGCAGCCTGCATATTAACATGCAAAGTCTCACAGACGATGAAAGGACGAAAAGCAAAGGCTGACGTCACACCCTCTTCACGCTCGTCCCATGCAGCTACGCTAACAGACTGGACAACGATTGCAGACACCCACAATCTCACAAACAACACATCCAGCCCGTACTTTCTTCATCTGCACACCTGTAACATTATGTATATATATATGTACAGAGAGAGAACCAGAGATAATTATCAAGAGGTCGAGTATTGGACGATTGAGTCTTGACGAAAGATGAGCAGATGAGAGCTTATGTAAATTAGCATCAGAAGCTTATCAGCTAGATAGACGAAGTAGATGCCTTGTGCATTGATTCTTTATCGTCAGATATAAGGTTTCATTCCTTTACAGATTGAATAGGCTTTGTAGGGCACGTGGTTTCGTCTACTATTGCCTTGTGCTCTACCGCTTTATTGACATGTATACTTGATATACTTAATCTGATATATTTCTTTGTTCTGCGTTCAGATCTGTGTTAATATTGCTATGCTTATTATTCATTCTATCTGATCTTTCTAGTTGATCCTTCTGGAAATAGACGACTAACATTCAGTCTTGTCTTTCGCGAATGTTTTGCAACTAATTATCAATCGAGCACTATCTAGCTCTTCGCTAATCATTCGCGACACATAATTTGTCTTTCTATTCGCGACAAATTATTTCATTTATTATGTTTGGCTGTGTAGTCCAAAATGACCGTGATTTCCATCACTAAAGTTCTGTTCATTCTGATAGTCGTAGTCATGCTTACGGAGAGAGTCATATAGCTCGTTCCACTGTGCATGAATACTTTCTATTCGAGTTTATTTCTCGTTCTTGTTTCTTTTCTCGTTCGTGTTCGTCTTACCTCTTTGAGCTAAATTTTTGTTTCTAACATACGACACCTTTCTCAACTCTCTTTCCTCTCTCTCTCTCTCTCTCTCTCTCTCTCTCTCTCTCTCTCTCTCTCTCTCTCTCTCTCTCTCTCTCTCTCTCTCTCTCTCTCTCTCTCTCTCTCTCTCTCTCTCTCTCTCTCTCTCTCTCTCTCTCTCTCTCTCTCCCTCCCTCCCTCCCTCCCTCCCTCTCGCTCTCTCTCTCTCTCTCTCTCTCTCTCTCTCTCTCTCTCTCTCTCTCTCTCTCTCTCTCTCTCTCTCTCTCTCTCTCTCTCTCTCTCTCTCTCTCTCTCTCTCTCTCTCTCTCTCTCCTCTCTCTCTCTCTCTCTCTCTCTCTCTCTCTCTCTCTCTCTCTCTCTCTCTCTCTCTCTCTCTCCCCAACATGGTATCAGAGCTATTTTCATAGCCTGATAAGCTTCCGCAATACAAGACTCTACTAGCCGATAGAGTAATTGTTTTCTTGTTCTGTATTTTCAGTATCAGATTTTCATACTTAAGTCATTGATAGTTTCTCCTATCACTTAGACTAATTCCTCCACATGGATTTCCAAGGGAAAGCCAGTCCTATCATGGACAAGCTTGATGGAGCCAATTACCATCTATGGAAATTTAAGATGAAAACTATACTAATGGCTAAAGAATTGTATGACATTGTTACAGGTGCAGAAGGGAAGCCCGAGGCAGACGACGCAGCAATCGCCAGATGGAAGCTGAAGGATGGAAAGGCTTTCGCGCTGATCATCCTCAACATCACGGATACCCAGATCGGCCATGTATCCGAGGCTCAAACATCGAAAGAAGTCTGGGACATCTTGAGCACACTATACGAAGTGCGAGATATAGCTTCCAAGCTACATCTTAGGAAGAGATTCTACTCCCTCAAGATGACGAATGGTGATTCTCTGCAGAATCACATTAATCAATTCAAGAACCTGCTAAGACAAATGGCCGCTGTCGGAACTGTCATTGACGATCAAGACGCAGTGATGCAACTGCTTACAAGCTTGCCAAGCTCTTACGACAGCCGGGTGATGATCATCACGACTCATCCAGAATTGACTTTTTCGAGAGCCATTACTATGTTGTTGCAGGAAGACACGCGGAGGAACGAAGCCTCAAGTTCCTCAGCTGATTCTCATGCCTTGAACGCCAACAAGAGCTCGACAAAGCAAAAGAAGAAGAAAGGCCCGAAGCAATCAAAGCCAAACCAGAAACCAGCTCAGCACAAAGAACAGTCGAATCCGTAGACGAAGAAGAAACTGTTCTGCAGATATTGCAAATGAAACAACCAAGAAATACAAGATTGCCATGATGCCTTCATGACCAGCCATCAAGGAGCATCTGGCGACAGTTCTTGGTTTCTAGATTCCGGAGCCACTCAGCATATGACTAGCCTCATTGGCTGTTTTGAGTCCTATACATCTTATAGTACCCAGAAATATGTCCACCTTGGTGATAATAGCACACAGGCTTTTAAAGGTGAAGGCACTGTAAGATTAAGCTTTGCTAATGATCAATCTAAGCTACTCTCGAAAGTCCTTTATGTACCAAATTTATCTACAAATCTGCTCTCTGTAAGCATAATCACAGATCTAGGACACAGAGTAGACTTCGAATGTGATCAGTGTAAAGTAGTTGATAGGACAGACAAGATCCTAGCACTCGGAAAGAGGCATGGATACTTGTACAAATTGAGTCATTGCTTTTCTGCCTCTAGTCAGACTCTCAGTACTTCAATTCATTCAAATAAATGTTTACTTTGGCATTATAGACTTGGTCATTTAAATCATGATGTTGTACAACGAATGTCTGAACAATCTATTGTTCTTGATCTCGACTATCCTCGCGAAAAAGTCGAGTTACCTATCTGTCAAGGCTGTCTAGTTGGTAAACAGACAAGGAAACCATTTAAGTGAAGCCATCAGCATGTTGCTAGATTATTGCTAGATGTTGTACATTCAAATATTTGTGGCCCGATGAAAAATCCTTCGCTGAAGGGTGCCAAGTATTTTATAACCTTTATTGATAAATTTTCTAGAAGGACTATGGTGTATTTCATAAAGAAGAAATTAGAAGCCTTCAACTGCTTTAGAATCTTCAAGGAGCATGCAGAGAAGGAGACTGGAAGGACGATCAAGGCCCTCAGGTCAGACAACGGTGGAGAATATATCTCTATCGAGTTTAAGGAGTACTGCCAAAGCCAAGGCATTGAGCAGCAATTCATCACTCCTTATAGTCCTCAGTCTAATGGCTTAGCCGAGAGGAAGAACCGTACTATGGTTGAATCTGCCAAATGTATGCTATCGCATGCATCATTGCCTATGAGATTCTGGGCTGAAGCTGTCTCCACTGCAGCTTACATCCAGAACAAATGTTCAACCAAGGACCTCTCAGACAAGACACCCCACGAGGTGTGGACAGGCTCTAAGCCTTTTTTGAAGAACCTAAGAGTGTTTGGGTGCATTGCCTACGCGCAGATCCCAAAAGACACAAGGAAGAAATTGGACTTCCAAGGTCTCAAGACCATCCTGATCGGATATACTTCATCTGACAATACTTATAAGCTGTATGATCTTGATACCCAACAAATCTTGTATAGTTGGGATATAGTTTTTATCAAGGAGCAGTTCATCGACCTCAAAGGCAAGGGCATTGCTCAAGAAGAACCTCCATCACCTGCCATTAACACGACAGTCCGAGTTTTTGGCTCAGGCATGTCCATTGTCGACCCATTCTGAGACAACAAATCAGACGAAAATGTTGCTACTACCTAGCAACAAATCCCAGGAGCGATTTATCAGTCGAATCTTTGCAGAAGATCAAGCCAGGTGCACACACAGCCCACAAGGTATACTCTTGAGTTTGCCTGTCTCTTAATATAGGAACCGACAATAGTCGAAGAGGCACTTAGCCAACCAGACTCTGATCTCTGGAGAGAAGTTATGGACAGAGAGTATTCCTCTCTGATCAAGAACCAGACATGGTCACTAGTCGACGCTCCTATTGGCTACAATATCATTGATTGCAAATGGATCTTCAAGATCAAATACAATGCCAACAGAGCAATTGATCGAAGGAAGGCAAGACTGGTAGCACAAGTGTTCACTCAGATCCCAAAGGTCGACTACAATGAGACTTTTAATCCAGTCATCAAACATTCGTCAATCCGAATGCTCTTGTCTTATGCTGCAACTGCTGACCTCGAAGTGCATCAACTCGATGTACAAACAGCCTATTTGAATGGAGTGATACAAGAAGATACCTACATGATCCAACCCAAAGGATACATTTTGGAAGGGACGAAGAATCATGTCTGTAAACTCCACAAAGCACTGTACGGCTTGAAACAGTCTGCCAGAGCTTGATTCCGGAGGATCAACACATTCCTCATTGAACAAGGATTCAAACTAAGCACTGCTGATTGCAACGTCTATTCCAAGTCAGTGCAGGAATCCTTCATTATCATTACCTTATATGTGGATGATACGTTGCTCTTTAGAAACGATACCAATATGGTCAAGGATTCGAAACAGATGATGTTTTTAGAATTCGACATGATTGATCTGGGTGAGGCTCACTTCTGTCTGGGAATTCAAATCCACAGAGACAGCACTCAATAAAAGTATCTTTGCAATGTTCTTAACAGGTATAATGTTATGAATTGTAAATTAGCTCACTCACCAATGGATCCAGGCCTGCATCTGTCAAAGGACCAATGTCTTCAGACCAAGTAGGAAGTGGAGCAAATGAGAGAATACCCTTATCGATCGATACTAGGATCTCTCATGTATGCAATGGTCTGTACAAGACCAGATATCTCTTTTGTTGTAAGCACACTCAACCAATACATGGCTAATCCTGACATTACGCATTGGAAGGCTCTCATACGAGTCATGAGATATATTCGAGCTACCATGGACCAGTGCATCTGTTATGGAGATGTCAGCAACAACAATCTCCATCAGCTCAATGGTTATTCTGATGCAAGTTGGGGAAGAGATGTAGACAATCGTAAATCCACATCTGGATTTACATTCTTCTTCAACGGCGGTCCTATCTCATGGAACAATTGTAAGCAAACTTTTGTCGTACTTTCTTCTACAGAAGCATAATACATTGCTACTTCTCAATCTATCAAAGAAGCGTTTCGGTTGAGAAATTTGCTATCAGATCTTAATATGAATCAGTACAACCCTACAATTTTATTTTGTGATAATCAAAGTGCTATTGCCTTATCGGCCAACCCTAGATTTCACTCTAGGAGTAAGCACATTGAAATCAGATATCACTACATCACGGGCAAGGTTCTCGACAAGGAAGTAAGCCTAATGTACTGCAGAACGTAGTACATGGTTGCAGACATAACCATGAAGGAACTGAGTGTTAATGCACACAACAAATTTTGTGCATTGCTTAGTCTGAAGATCAAGGCATTCATGGATCTAGATTAAGGGGCGGTGTTGGATTTGTTTCCTCTACTCTCCCAAATCCCATCTTTATCTTGCCTCCATTCATGCTGCATATTTACTAGCGTTGTCGTGCAGTTTGCATAATAACATGCAAATTCTCATAGGCAATGAAAGGATTAAAAGCGAAGGTTGGCGTCACACCCTCTTCACGCTCGTCCCATGCAGCTGTTCTAACAGAGTGGACAAGGATTGCAGCCACCCACAATCTCACAGACAACACATCCAGCCTGTACTTTCTTCATCTGCACACCTGTAACATTATGTATATATATATACAGAGAGAGAATCATAGATAATTATCAAGAGGTCAAGTATTGGACGATTGAGTCCTGACGAAAGATGAGCAGATGAGAGCGTATGTAAATTAGTATCAGAAGCTTATCAGCTAGATAGACGAAGTAGATGCCTTGTGCATTGATTATTTATCATCAGATATAAAGTTTCATTTCTTTATAGATTGAATAAGCTTCGTAGGGCACGCAGTTTCGTCCTCTATTGTCTTGTGCTCTACCACTTTATTGACATGTATACTTGATATACTTAATCTGATATAGTTCTTTGTTCTACGTTCAGATTTGTGTTAATATTGCTATGCTTATTATTCATTCTGTCTGATCTTTCTAGTTGCTCCTTCTGGTAATAGATGACTAACATTTAGTCTCATCTTTCGTGAATGTTTCGAGACTAATTATCAATCGAGCACTGTCTAGCTCTTCGTGAATCATTCACGACACATAATTTGTCTTTCTATTTGTTAGAAATTATTTCATTTATTATGTTTGGCTGTGTAATCTAGAATGACCGTGATTTCCATCACTAAAGTTCTGTTCATTCTGATAGGCGTAGCCATGCTTACGGAGAGAGTCGTATAGCTCGTTCTGCTGCACACGAATACTTTCTATTCGAGTTCGTTTCTCGTTCGTGTTCGTCTTACCCCTTTGAGCTAAATTTTCGTTTCTAGCATACGACACCTTTCTCAACTCTCATTCCTCTCCCTCTCTCTCCAACAACTTTAAGTCTATGTCTTATATGGTCAAGAAAGAGAAGGCTATTGGCCTTCCAAACTCACTTTCCAAAGATTTCAAGCCTTGTGAGGCTTGTGTTATTGCAAAATCACATAGAAAGCCATATCAAAAGTCCTTTACCAAGACTACTCATCCTTTGGAGCTTATACACTCGGAGGTTCATTTTTATTCTTCTAAAAGTATTGGTGGTGCAACATGTTTTGTCACCTTTATTGATGACTTTACTAGATATACTTGGTTGTATCTACTTTCTTCAAAAGGTATGGTATTTGATCACTTCCTAATCTTCAAATCTTATGTTGAGAAACAGTTTTCTTTCAAAGTTAAAGCTTTAAGATGTGATGGAGGAGGTGAATACATCTCCAACAAGTTTCATGAATATTGTGAAGGTGAAGGAATAAGGAGAGAGTCTTCTTGAGCTTATTCTCCATCTCAAAATGGAGTTGCTAAGAGAAAAAACAGACTTTTATGTGAATGTGCTAAAGCAATACGAGTTGAAGCTTCTTTGCCTATTGAATATTGGGGTGAAGCAATAAATTGTGCAAACTATTTGTGCAATAGATTACCTCACAATGCACTTGCTGGAGAATCACCTTTTGAAGTCTTGTTCAAGAAGAAACCTAAGGTATATCACCTTAGAGTTTTTGGATGGGCTTGCTTTGTTCATGTACCCTTGATCACAAGGAAAACAAATGATCCTAATTCTATCAAAGAGATCATGGTTGGATATGCATCCAACAAGAAGGCATATAGAATCTATGTTTCCTCTACCTCAACTACAATTGAGAGTAGGGATGTTATATTCCATGAGGATCAAAAATACATTCTTGAGGAGGCCGAGTTCAAAGATTCTCAAAAAGATACTCCAATCATCACCACCCTTGAAGACAATCATGGAGAGATGGGGCCGAGAATTGAGGAGGAGTCACCTCGAATCTTTTCACCAAGGAGGTCTCAAAGAGAAAGATCTGAGCCTAGGAGGCTTACATATAAAGATAGAGGCAACCAAGTGGAGCTCAACTCCATTAATTGTGCTTATTTTATTTCACATGAGAGCCAAAGGATGTATATGATGCACTCAATTCAAAGGAATGGTATCTTGCCATGAAGGAGGAATATGATGCTTTGATGGCCAACAAGACATGAGAGCTTGTGGATCTTCCATCCAACAAGCACACCATTGGTTGCAAGTGGGTTTTTCGAGTCAAGTATAATCAAGATGGCACAAAAAAGTACAAGTCTAGGCTTTGTGCAAAGGGCTTTGCTCAAAGTTTATGGACTTGATTATGAGGAGACTTTTGCTCCATTTGCAAAGATGGTATCAATTAGAATCATAATTTCTATTGCTTGTTTTTTCAATTGGCAAGTTCTTCAACTAGATGTCTCTAATGCATTTTTAAATGGATACCTAGAAGAAGATATTTATATGGATCAGCCTATCGGGTTCATCCATGACAAAGACTAAGTTTGCTTGCTCTTCAAAAGTCTATATGGACTAAAGCAAGCTCCAAGGTCATGGTATTCTCGACTTAACACCTTTCTTGAGTCACTAGGATTTAATCTTAGTAACTATGATCCTTCCTTGTATGTCAAGTTTTTTGATAGAGATATTGTCATCCTTCTTATTTATGTTGATGATATCATTCTAACAGGAAGTTGTATCAAGTTAGTTGAGGAAACCAAGATTGCACTTGGAAAAGAGTCCAAGATGCAAGATCTTGGAAAAATTCACTACATATCAGAATTAGAGATTGACTTTCTTAAAGATAAAACTTTTGTATGTCAATCCAAGTATGCTATTTCAATATTAAAAAAGTTCAATATGTTAGATTGTAAGAGTATAGAAACTCCTATGGAGCAAAATGTAAAAGACCCTAACAAAGGTGATGAAAGATACTTCATGGACATCACTCTTTTTAGGAGTCTTATAGGCTCCTTAATTTGGCTCACAATAACTAGACCTGACATAACTTTTAGTGTTCATAATTTGAGCCAGGCTATGCAAAATCCTTCAATTTATCATTGGAAAATGGCCAAGAGAGTGCTTAGATATATATCTTCAAATTTTGATTATGGTTTATTGTATAAAAGTGAAGATCTTTCTATAGTTGGTAATTTGACTCGTATTTTGCAAGTGATAGAGCAGATCGAAAATCTACAAGTACTTATGTCATATATCTTGGAGGAAACTTGATATCTATTGAAAAATAATCCATCTTGACTTTAGGCTTGCTACAAACATAGTACCATGCAAGTATGTTGTTCCATAAATGCAAATGCCAAATTTGGCCTAGATAGAACTCGAGCTATATGAATATGTCATATCTAGTTTGATGATTACAACCTTGCATAAAGATTGTAGACTTAGAAATAGCAATATTATGCTTGTAGAAACTCGTGGCATTTCACATGCATTAATTGTAAGTGATCCATAGTGACATGCAAGGCGTGCACAAAGTGAGATGGACACATGCATGATGATTTGTACAATTCTAGTTAGAACTAGGACACTTGGTAAAAGTAGGTAGAGATACAAGCATGAGTTGTGACAAATGTCACATAGACTCTAGTTTTCACTTTAAATGTCAGTAAAAGGTGGATGGATGTGGTTCTACCTCGAGCTACCTCAAACTCCATAAATATGTGTAGCTCTTCTTATAATTTTTTATGAAGAACCAAATCTTTGTAGCTATCTCATGCCAATTTGGATTCACCCCATTTTTTGCTTGATATCTCTCTCTCTTTCTCTCTCTAACTCGTGTTGAGGCTAATGCTGATACACTAATTTCTTGTACTTTTGCTCATTTATGATTCATTGCTATCATTCTCTGATTCTTAGCATGCTAGACTGTGGTTAGGCCATAACTTCTGTACTAGATCTTGCTATTTAATCTAGAATCAGGTTATTGTGCTAATCATAAAGCTTAATTAGATCTATCATACTTGTGGATCATCCCCACACGTGTGAATTCTGGAGATTTGTCAATAGAGCGCGAGTAATAAGATGGAAAATGGTATAACTCGCCCATATATATAAGAGAATTATATCTCGCCTACTGTCATTTTTGGACATCGATCTAATTTATGCCAAATCATCAATGTTTGCACTGTACACAATCCTTTTTCTGATTGACATCCAGATTTACGAGATTTTCTAATCAAAACATCCCGTTGTTTACTAAAAATGACAATTTTGTCAAAAAATGGGCCTAACTTGCATTTCGGCTGGAATTTTTTTGGATAGATTTGATCAAGCGTTCAAGTGCAATAGAGAATGATAATGGCAAGGACAATGATTGCCCAGAATAGCAATAGTGCACATGACGGACCGTTCAGGGCATTTTTGGGGCAATTTCACAAGGGAAAAGGAAAAAGGAGGGGTAAGCCTAGATTTTCACATAGGGTTTGTACAAGGCAAGGGGAGTTTAACTTAGAATTTGCTTTGAACAGGAACATAGATCATGCTACACAGTAACACGGACAGAAAACACTCTCCACAGCAAGCTCACATAGCAACTGTATTTCTCAAAATGAAATAACATTGTACATATAGTTGTTCACTCAGGAAACCCATGCATGACCCAGTTTCCGTTGGCGGGACGTGTGTCCCGTCGACTTGCCTTGTGGCGAGGCCAACTGATCCTTATCAACTGATAGGACCCACAGTACAATAACACAGTGATTCTACTTTAATTTTAACTCTCTCCCTTAAAGTAGAGTCTACTTTTCTATACAGTCATATACATAGCTTTAAAGTCAACAAACTTTAAGTACAAAAAGCTTTGATCTAAACTTATCAAACTTTTTTCCAACAAGTGCCTTAGTGAAAATATCAACTAGTTGTTCTTCTGTACTACAATGAACAACATGAATTTCACAACTCAGCAGCCTCTCACATATAAAGTGATACTAAATCTCAATGTGTTTGGTTCTCGCATGGAACACTGGATTCTTTGCTAGCTGAATGCCACTCTGACTGTCGCTATGTAATGTCGTGGGATTTTTCTGCTTCATGCCAACTTCTTCCAAGATTTGTCTCAACCATATAGCTTCCTATGCTGCACTACACATTGTCTTATACTCTGCTTCTGTGGTGGATAGAGCAATTGTACTTTGCTTTTTACTAGACCAGGAAAAACAACTACCACAAAACTGGAATACATACCCTGTGGTGGATCTACGATCATCATAGTCACCTCCCCAATCCGCATCCACATAGCCACACAACTCAGGTAAACCATCATGCTTCCTGTAAATCAAGCCATAATCTGAAGTGCCTTTCACTGTCGCGGAATAACAACAGCAAAATGATTGATATTTGTAGTACACATGGGTATCGTTCATACTAGGGTGCAATAAAATGGCTAATACTGTCATTCTTAGTGCAAAATCAGAAATAACTAAGAATGAATGGAATTGAATATAAAATTATTGCAATCTGGTCATCAACAGATATTTCCACAAGGGCTGCCAGTACAACCTTTCAAAGAAAACAAAACACCCAGGAGAAAAATACTGAATACTTCATTATGGTTTTCAGATTCAAATGGGAGTGAACTCAAGAAAGCAAATACTTCGGCAAAAGGGAAAGCCACACAATGTTTTCGTTATCTTGACAGTAGCTTATCATGAATCTAACTCCTATGATCTGCGCAAATCACAAGATTGAAGGCTAGAGACACTTCACTAGACAATTCTAGTCCAAACACTGTGTGTAGGCACAATCAATACATTGCCATAAACTTTCTATTACCAAAATAAATCACCATGAAAAGCACAGAAGGTATTCACAACAAAAACAAGTTGTGTGATTCAGAACACTCAGATTTACATTATCTGTATTCACCATCAGGCCCACCTACCATGGCGGGTGGGGCCTCCATAAAAAAATTATTTGGAGGCCCACCCGCCGTGGCAAAGAAAACCGCCTGCTGACCTGCATGAGAGGAAGAGAGCGCTGCCTTCACTGGTCTTACTAGAAAATTCTGCGACTGATGCCCGAGATGGCTGGAGGTGCATTTGTGGCTTGCCGCCTTCTAACTTACGTGGAGAAGAACCTCTCTTCGCTGCCCTGAGAAAATGCAAAGAGAGAGAGAGAGAGAGAGAGAGAGAGAGAGAGAGAGAGAGAGAGAGAGAGAGAGAGAGAGAGAGAGAGAGAGAGAGAGAGAGAGAAGAAGAAGAAGTGTGAAGGTTGCCCTTGAAGAAGTGCGAAGTTGCCTTTAAGAAGTGCGACAGTTGTCCTTAAGAAATGCGAAGGTGTCAGAAGGTAGAAAATCCCGAAAAATACGAAGGTGGGAGGCTCTGGCTGCATGGAGGTTCTCCGAGGTAGGCATTAAAGAATAAACGAGGCTCTGAAAATCTCGAATAGTGCGAAATGTACGACAATGGCCTTTCAGATTAACAAATTGTTGAAACCAGGTCACCACATATTCCCCTCCTCAAGTGTGCAGCGGCTCGCAAACACTGAGAATAAGTTGTTAACTATGAACAGAGCATAGAAAGATCAGCATTTGTCAGCAACAGTCTTTAGACAACATCGACAAATCTCGGACAACACCAAAGCCTTAGAATAGGCTTTTATTTTAGCTTGAAGATCCTGTAAAAAATTGAAACTAAGCAAAAAAAAAAAAGAAAAATAAAAATTCGATCTGGAAAAGCATAAATATAGGTTTGCTTATGGAAAACCAAAATCTTGTTGACATGACGAAGAATCTTCATACTATAACATTACAAAAACTTAACACATTTTACAAACTGTAAATAATTTTAGGAACTCTACAAAAAATCGAAAATAGAAAATCAAAAGTGAAATGACGAGTCAGGGTGGGCGAAACTCAGATTTCACTGTTCCTCTTCTGAAATGCGTGAAGAACCAGAACAGTAACCTGTGAATCTGAAAAATACAAACAAAAATCAAAATAATGACAGAACATCCTATTTGGCATTGCTCCCCAGCAACGATGCCAAAATTGTCATATGTGGCGGCATACCAACAACAAAATGATTGATATTTGTAGTACGAATGAGTACCATTTCTATTGGGAGCAATAAAAAGGCTAATACTGTCATTCTTAGTGCAAAACCAGAAATGACTAAGAATGAATGGAATGGAATATAAAATGATTGCAATCTGGTCATCAACAGATGTTTCCACAAGGTCTGCCAGTACAACCTTTCAAAGAAAACAAAACACCCAAGAGAAAAATACTGAATACTTCATTATGGTTTTCAGATTCAAATGGGAGTGAACTCAAGAAAGCAAATACTTTGGCAAAAGGGAAAGCCACACAGTGTTTCCGTTATCTTGACAGTAGCTTTTTATGAATCTAACTCCTATGATCTGCGCAAATCACAAGATTGAAGGCTAGAGACACTTCACTAGACAATTCCAGTCCAAACACTATGTATAGGCACAAACAATACATTGCCATAAACTTTCTATTACCAAAATGAATCACCATGAAAAGCACAGAAGGTGTTCACAGTAGAAACAAGTTGCGTGATTCAAAACACTCAGATTTACATTATCTGTATTCACCATTTGCAGAGTGCAAAGATATGTGCAATACAGTCCAGACACTGCAAAGTAGAGGGATTGCTACACCTCTATACAAGAATCTGAGAACACAAAGGTTCTAAACTTGTAGATGAATAGCAAAAGCAATAAATCTACATTAAAGCACCAACAGAGCTTTTGGGCCTCTGATCTACATTGTGTCTGAATGAATTACATGACATAAGACTGGCATAACATAGCCAGAGAGATCCGTGCTAGAGACTGTGGGCTTTGATAACTGTCTGCAAAGAGAGAGCAAATAAATATCTGACATCTGGAAATGAATGCCGATGAGCCAATGGAATGCTGCCAACAAATAGCCGACAGTTGGAATGCAAGGTCGCTGCCTTGTGCAAGGAAAACAGTCGTATGAAGGATGAATGAGGGTCGCTGGCCATCTGCAAACTGTCTTTGAATCTACAAAACTATTTCTTGAAGGTGTGTGAAGAGCCAATAGAAGTCTACCACAGCCTTCTAGACTATCGTTGGAGGTCGAATGGCTGTCTAAAAACTGCCTGTAGAAGAAAGAGAGGTGGCCGCTACTAGATCGCTGAGGAGGTATGTAGAAGTGCATTGAAGACCTGCCATAACTGTCTGCTTAGTTGTTGTCCTGGAAGAAAACCGCCTGCCGACCTACATGAGAGGAAGAGAGTGCTGCCTTCGCTGGTCTTACTAGAAAACCCTGTGACTGATGCCCGAGATGGCTGGAGGTGCATTTGTGGCTTGCCGCCTTCTCACTTACATGGAGAAGAACCTCTCTTCGCTGCCTTGAGAAAATGCGAAGAGAGAGAGAAGAAGTGCGAAGGTTGCCCTTGAAGAAGTGTGAAGCTGCCTTTAAGAAGTGCGACAGCTGTCCTTAAGAAATGCGAAGGTGTCGGAAGGTAGAAAATCCCAAAAAATGCGAAGGTGGGAGGCTTTGGCTGCATGGAGGTGCTCCGAGGTAGGCACTAAAGAATGACCGAGGCTCCGAAAATCCCGAAATAGTGCGAAATGTGCGACAATGGCCCTTCAGATTAACAAATTGTTGAAACCAGGTCGCCACATTCACATAACACAAAATGTGTTTAGCTGCCTTCCAATGTGTTTCTGTAGGTGCTGCCATAAACTGACTTACAATGCCAACAACATAGCATATATCTGGTCCAGTCGTGGTAAGGTAAATCAAGCTCCCTACTAACTGCCTATACAGCGTAGCATCAAATGATTGTGACTCATCAAGCTTAGAAAGCTTTTTACCAGGTTTAGTAAAAGTATTCACTGGTTTGCAATCCTGCAACCTAAACTTGTGCAGCAACTCTTTGACATACTTCACCTATGTTAAACCCCCTTCGTGTCCTTTTTGCCACACCTCTACTCCAAGCAATAATGCATCAGGCTGAGATATGTCATCTTGAATTGTTCCATGAGGTCTTTCTTGATCATATCTATCATCTCTTGATTATTTCCCGTAATAATCAAGTCATCAACATAAAGAGAAATCAAAGCAACCATACCATCAAAGCATAAGACATATAGATTTGGATAAGAATGTGTTCTCACCATCCCCTTTGAAAGAAAGTAGGCATCAATCCTGCTATACCACGCACGTGGTGCCTGTTTAAGACCATAAAGCGCTTTCTTCAAGCGACATACTTTATTTTCCTGTCCCTTCGCTAAAAAGCCTTCAGGTTGATCCATGAACACCTCTTCTTCTAACTCACCATTCAGAAAAGCAGATTTCACATCCATCTGATACAAGGGCCAACAAAAATGTGAGTCTTTACTTCAGGTTCTAGCTGCTCACTTTGAATTGTAAATCTCATTGATGTGAAAAGGGATTCCAATGACATTTTGCATACCCTTATTCAATACATCTCTCTCCAATCTTATCTGAAAAGGGCGAGGAATGGGAGATTTTCTTACATGCAATTGTCCAAAAGCCTCTTTAGTAATTTTAATATACTGCCATATGCCTCCCTAGTAATACCTGAGAAATCACATGCTCCCTGAATTAACGTTCAAAAAATCCTAAGGTAGATCATCTTAGGATTTTTGGCTGTGTATGCTTTGTGCATGTGCCTCTAGAAACTAGGAAGAAGGAAGATCCTAGTGCTGTAAAAGAAATTTTTGTAGGATGTGCATCTACCAAAAAAACATACAAAGTTTATTTACCCTCTATTGACAAGAATGTTGTTAGTAGAGATGTGATCTTCCATGAAGATCAGAAGTTTAACTTGAATGATGCACAGGTCAAGGAGTCTCATGCAAGATCAATTATCAATCTTGATGCTATTCAAGAAGAGGTGAGGCCGAGGAGTCGATTACCTTATCGACCTCGTTCATCGAATCCTCAGTGACCTTGGACTTGATTCGAGAATACCAATTATCGTCCAATAAAGACTTTGTGGACTTGGTTGTCAATAACGAACTCAGTGATTTTCCTATCAGATCATTGTCCTTCAGATGCTCATTTGCAACCAATGCTGATCTGCAAATGATTATGAAAATCAAGAAACCCAAATAGGACACATAATAAATGTCATGCTACTTCACAAAACTAAAATAAAACTAATTCAAATCAAATCCTTACTTGAATGCTTGAATCCTTTTTCTCCGTTGGCCTCCAATTAGTGAAAGCTCATCAATGTCCTTTAGAATTCTTTTTCGCTTGTTTCTTTTTAATTTCTTATCTAGTATGCGAGTTTCTTCTTTTAATTGGTCATTTGATATACGTAATGTCTGAACAGCTCGTCGGAATTGATCATTACTTGCATTCAAATTTTACATAATATTATGTAAACGTGCATTATTTTCTTTTGTTTGTAATAATGCGGTCTCTTTTTCTCTAAACATACATTCTAAACTCTGTATTTTTTGAACCGAGTTTGCAACACCATAAGTCGTCAATCTTTCACAATAACCCAATAAACCATCTTCTCCGTCACACAAAAACTTTATTAATTGTGTGATGGATTGGAATTGTCGAGCTTGCATCGAGCTCGGATCCAATGGATACAAACTTTCGTCAATCCACAAATCGTAATTCTTTCTTTGGTTGATTCTGTGAGCGATCATATCAAGTGGAGAAACTGTGGATTCTTTCACTACTCCTCTTTTAGCTATCGGAGCATTCTCGGCAGGGAGAACAATGTGTAGATGAAATTGAGACATTTCCGCAAACATCAGATGACAGACCAAAAAGAAAATAGACACTATTATTCATCCATGACGTACCTGAGATTCTATGTTTATTCTCTTGCTAGTTAAAACGAGGGACACAATCTCATTTTCAAATTTGAAAAAGTTAGTTAATGAGCGTCATAGGTTCTTGAAGTCGCAGTTGCATACGTCATAATCGTGTCATGTTAGCTACACATTACTAGTAAGGCTAAGCTAAATTGGACCTGAAAGTCCGTCGGAGTTTTAAAATCCGGCAATTTTTTTTGTCCTACGCGGCATTTCTTAGACGACCCTTTTGATGTTTGTAACTCCTCTAATGTGACTTCTGCAATGATCGTGGCATCATTCACAGAAGAACTACAGCCTACACACCGCAGTACAATGGTGTTGCTGAACGAAAGAACAAGACCCTAATGGAAGCAGCCAGATGCATGATGGCCTATTCGAAGGCTCCAAGGGCACTGTGGGCTAAAGTAGTAGCTACAGTCGCATACATCCAGAACAGGACAGGTAAATCTGGTGTTTCTCACATGACACCACATGAGCTATGGTGGGGTAGAAAGCCCAACCTGTCTCACTTCAGAATACTTGCCTGTGTAGCATATGCACATATTCCTGATAAGCTTCGCAAGAAGCTTGATGAGAAAGCCAAGCAAGGGTTTCTGGTAGGTTATGACAATAATTCGTCATACTACAGAATCTACATGTCAGACACGAACACTGTGAAAACAGTGAGGGATGTCAAATTCGACGAGAGTAGGACAATGGCCAACGAAGACCCTGTTAGCTATGAAGTTCTGGAAAGACAGTACTATGACCTGTCGCCAACGTCAGAGGGAGCAGAGGACGAACACAAAAACAAAGATTTGAGAGGCAGCCTGCCGCCGTAGTTCCTGTAAACCAAGATGGTTGCGGACCGAGCAGAGCAGACAAGGGCAAAGGCATAACTGTTCTGGGAGGATCTCCCAGAAGGGCGTAAGCTAAAGAACCAATTCTCTTCATAATCCGAAATGGTCCACAATATCTCGCAGACAATTTATAATGCTTCCTCGTATGCATAATCTTTGAATCCTTAGGTATTATAAGATATACCCAATCATCAACTTTAAAATCTCTAGGAGACCTTTTAAGATCGACATAGTGCTTAGCTCTATCCTGAGCACTCCAGATACAATCACGGGCCACTTGCAACATTTCACGCACATGATGCAAGAAATCTGCAACTTTTTGGATCTTAATAGACTTTGTCTCCACATTTATCAGAGATCTAGGTTGAAAATCGTACATCAACATAAATGGACAATAACCAGTAGCAGAATGTTTTCTACTGTTATAAGCAAACTCACTTAAAAGAATGTAATCTTCCCATTGAGATTGTCTGTGAGACACATAAGTTCTCAACATATCCTCCATAGTCTGATTAGCTCTCAATCTGGCCATATGATTCAGGATGATCAGAAGAACTAAAAGAAAGGCTTCAAGCTTATGAAATACAGCTGACCAAAAGTGACCTGTAAATTTAGGATCTCTATCACTAACTATATCACTTGGCAGTCCATAAAGCCAAAAAAATCTTTCCACAAAGATCTGGGCTAAATTTGAAGCCTTAGCAGTTGACTTGACTGGTATAAAAGTAGCTAACTTTCTCAACTTGTCCACCACAACCCAAATAGAATCATTTTGACATTGGGTCTTTGGAAGTCCAACCACAAAATCCATAGATATACTTTCCCATCTTTTCTGATAGATATCTAGGGGATGTAACAACCCTCCAGTCTTTAAGCATTCAGCTTTGGCTAACTGGCAAGGTCTACACTTAACCACATAAGACTCGACAAATGGCTTGAGTTTTGGCCAATAAAACTCACTTTTGACCAAGTCCAAAGTTCTGTGTATACCCGGATGACCTGCACAGGAACGTCATGACACTCATAAAGAATCTTCTTCTTTAATTCATCACCCGCTAGTACACAAATTTTTCCATTCCGAAAAAGTAACCCAACTTAGATAGAAAACTGTTCCGCCATCTTCTTATCTTTTTTAGGAACTTGAGACCCCTGTGAGTAAATCTCTATTCCATTCTCATTTTTTCCTGTCTCCACCATCTTCCAGATGGGACCAAAATGAGAATCTGGTTCACATTTTTCTCTTTGTGAAAGATATAGATCAGTGGAAATCTGGGTGAATGAAAGGTCATTTAATTCACCAATCCGACTAAGCACATCCGCAACTTGGTTAGAGTTGCCCTTGACATATCGGATCTCATGATCAAATTTCTACATAAGCTCAGCCCAGCGAGCTTTACGGCCCCTTAGATCGTTCTGATTACAAAAGTACTTCAGAGGTTGGTGATCTGTATACACTATAAATTGACTACCATGAAGGTAATGCCTCCAGGGTTTAAGTGCATGTATCACAACAAATAACTCTTTCTCCTAAGTTGTATAATGCAACTGAGGCCCCGTGAGTTTCTTGCTTTCAAACGCTATTGGCGACATGATGAATCATCATATGACAAAGCACCTTCACACATGTGGGATCAAAGGGATGATCAGTACCACGAGCTCTCATTTATTGTATATATAGAGCCACATTTGGCCATAATCATTGTGAGACACCAATCTTGGTTTTGGAAGCAATTTTGAGTGATTCTCTTGTTTTGAGATGCTATTAATGTGTACTTGATTTTTAGGTTGGAGTCTATACTCAGACAGTGTTTCACATGTGGGAAACCAGAAAGTACACCTACCTTCAATTAATGATTGTTCTTGTTAGGATTTTGTGTCTAGAATTGATCTTAATCTCAAGTAGATTGATAGATCAGATAATCTAACAACCAATCCCTCTTGAGGATCGGATTAGGATCCACTCTTGGTCCTTTTTGTACTTTTTGCACAAGACTCTTCCAATGCGACGAATTCAAGGAGCAAGACACACACTTGTTAATGGCTTACAACAATAGTGAAGATTGTGATAGCTCTGGTACCTGGACAACGACACTACCCAACACATGACCTCTCGCAAGGAATGGTTTACGGAGTACATAGCTTACAGCAGAGACCAATTTATCTACCTCGTAGATTCTAGCACCATACGCGTGGAAGGCAAAGGAGCAGTGAAGATCAGCTTCAACAACGATCTGTCCATTTGTGTTCCTAACGTCCTTCATGTTTCTCAGTTGCCAAAGAACCTATTATCAGTCTCGAAGATAACTGATGAGGGCTACATTGTTACCTTCTCATTTGAGGAGTATACAATATTCGAGAAATATACTCCTCTGACTACATGCACTAGAGTCAGGAACCTTTATGTACTCGCTAATTTAGTTGCATTAGCTAGTATATCTAATGAAAATGTAAACGACAGTGCTGTTCTGTGGCATAGTCGATTTGGACATGTGAATACAAGATCACTTTCTTATATGCTTTGTAATAATTTAGTTGATGGTTTGAATTTCTCTTCTTCATTAGATAGGAAATCTTTCTTTTGTGAATCATGCATCTATGGAAGCACTCTAGAAGCAAGTTTTCAAAATCACATTCCATCAAATCAAAGCATGTATTAGCTCTTGTACATAGCGATCTTTGTGGTCCAATGCCAAATCCATCCTTAGGAGATGCAATCTATTTATTACTTTCATAGATAATTACTCCAGATGGTCTACAGTCATGTTCATTAAGCACAAATCTGAAGCCTTTGAATGCTTCGAGAGATTCAAGGTCACAGCTGAGACACAAACATCTAGAAAAGTGAAGGCACTCCAAACTGACGGTGGCGACGAATACATCTCCAATGAGATGTCCGACAACCTAGCTGAACATGGCATCAAAAGATAGTTCACTCTATTCACCTCAACAAAACGGGATTGCATAAAGGAAGAACTGGACTCTTCTCAACTCAGCCAAGTCAATGCTACATCAAGCACACCTACCTGCAAAGTTTTGGACAGAAGCTACTGCTACTGCCTGTTACATACAGAACAAATCCAGCACCAAAGCCATCAACAACAAAACACCTTATGAAGTTTGGCATGGGCACAAGCCTAGTGTTAGACATTTAAAAATCTTTGGTTGTATATGTTTTGTTCACATTCCTAAACAACTTAGGAAGAAGCTAGACCATAGGACAAATAAATGTATTTTCATTGGCTATCCTAATGAACATAAAGCTTATAAAGTTTATGATCCATCCACCAATGTAGTATTTGTCTCTAGGGATGTAATATTTCAAGAACATACATACTATGATTTCAAACAACCATCGATAAACAATGATATGTTATTTCATCCTATTCTACGTAGCATTCAACCTTCCAACGTTGATGATTCTTCTACAGAACTTGTAGCTACAGCTACAGAAGCCGAGCAGCAGACAATACCTGTCACCAGACCATACCAAACAAGCTCGAACAGATCTGGAGAAGTTCAAGAAGAAGAATTAGCACATCCCGGTCAACCCAACATCCGCAGATCCTCACGGACTCGGACAGCTCCTAAGAGGTATGCACCTCAATCATTTTGGACTTCATCAAAAGAACTAGAGAGCCTAGCAGAAGCAATTAACTCCAAGGATGCTGTGAAGTGGCAAGAAGCTATGGAAAGCGAGTACAACTCACTTTTGACAATCAGACCTGGACTTCCCCACTCACAAAAGAGTTATCGACCACAAGTGGATTTTCAAAAAGAAGATCAACTCTGATTGTTCCATTGCTAAATGGAAAGCATGGCTGGTGGCTAAGGGATTCACTCAAGTCCAAAGAGTAGATTATCAAGAAGTTTTCAGTCCTATCATCAAGATGCAATCAATCAAGAATCTGATTGCGTTAGCAGCCGCGGAAGATCTCGAAATGCACCAAATGGATGTCAAGACAACATTTCTCAATGGCAATGTCGAAGAGGAGCTGTACACCTTCCAACCGGAAGGATTCAAAGTCAAAGGCCAAGAGCACAAAGTGTGCAAGTTGCACAAAGCAATCCACAGTCTGAAATAGGCCGCAAGAGCATGGTTCGATAGAATCAACTCTTATCTCATTCAATTGGGATTTGCAAACAATTCAGCTGACAGTATTGTTTATTCAAAGCATATAGACACCAATTCAGTTTACATAGCTCTTTACGTAGATGATGCATTTATTCTGTCTCATGACACTTCTCTACTGCACACTACTAAGAGTGATCTGTCAAAGGAATTTGACATGACTGATTTAGGAGCTGTTCATTCTTTGCTAGGAATTCACATTACTAGAGATAGACTTCAGAATAAGATCTACCTTAGCCAGCAGACATATCTAAAAGTCATTTTAGAAAAATTTCATATGTTTGATTGCAAACCAATTGATACTCCAATGGATCCAAGTATAGTATTGACTAAACCTTATTGTGTTGAGACTGATAATGAAGTACTCGAATTAGCGAAGTACCCTTATCATTCACTAATCGGATCTCTAATGTATGCAATGTTGTGTACTAGACTGGATTTAGCATACATTGTCAACACGTTAAGTCAATTCATGTCTAATCCCAAGATCTCTCATTGGAAAGTATTGAAGAGAGTGATGAGATACATTTAAGGAAGTTTAGATCACATCTTATGTTACGATGGAAATGCTATCGACCCACTTGTCCTGCGAGGCTATTCCAACTCAGATTGTGCGGGAACAGTTTCTACCAAAAAATCTACCTCTGGGTTCTGTTTATATCTGGCAGGGGGGACTGATTTTGTTGAACTCAAGGAAGTAGAAATCAGTCATGCTTTCTTCAATAGAAGCAGAGTACATCGCAGCATGTCAAGCTTCAAAAGAAGCTATATGGATCAGGTTGTTACTTTACAATTTACATCACATTTAGTTTAATGCTACCACCATTTTGTGTGACAACATGAGCTGTATTTCACTGTCACTGAATCCCAGATTTCATGGCAAATCCAAGCACATAGAAATCCAGTATCATTTCATTTGGGAGAAAGTTTTCTCAGGGCAAGTGATCCTTCAATAGCAACAAAAATGGTCACAGATATCTTCACCAAAGCGCTTCCCATGATCAAGCATTAGAAGTTCTTCAGCATGCTGAACCTGACGAAGATACCAAGGCACCAACCATGACCTTAAGGAACAAGCAATAATAAGCCATTTTTCATGGAACTCATAACTTGAGTCTCGATCTAGAAGTGGCTTGATAGAGTGAAATCTTAGCACTACAAACGGAAGCCTATCAGACAAACTAGCACCTTAAGCATTTTCAAGAGGATCAAACACTATTCCAGCTGTTCCTGATCAGGTTGTTGAAAAGGAAAATATCTCCATGCCATTTTTCGTTGTGGCATTGACCTCCTCATTGCCAAATCAAGTGTACTTCTTATCAATCACAACAATTCCTAATTTTATTGGTTCTCTGGAGCACAATAGAGCTGAAAGACATTCAGCTTTGCCTTGTCCATTGATTTTAGAAACAGGGCACAGTCCTATTTTGGAGATTCAGACAACAAGAGCTAGAAATGCAACATTAGAAAGAGTGCTTGAGAACCTACTAGAAATGTTGGACTGGCAAGCAGATTTGAGCACTAGAATCTATAATTAATGTGTCTGACATAGATGGAAACTAGCGAGCTAATCTGCCTTATGGAATGACTAAAATTCGTGTGGGCTAGAGCGCTGGATCTGATAGGTTTATCAAGTACAATTGGGTGCTGGAAAGTGTGGGAGTTAGAAATTAGATCCTTAGCCCAATTAGATCTAGAATAGCTAGATAGGTTGGATAGCTAGATTCAATAGTTAATTTAGATTAGTTCTGCTTAGCTAGTTAGATTAGTTTTAGCCTAGGAAGAGCAATTAGAAATTTGCTAGCCTGATGACCCTGAACCAATAGCTAGGATTCAACTAGGAAGGCTAATTAGATCTAGGTATTTTGGTTCGTTAGATAGATTTTAGATCAATTAACCTTAGAGTAACTGATCAAGACCCATAGACTAGGATCATTGTTGACCATGACCCTTATGTAGCTTAGATAGGATAGGGTAGGCCAGATTAGAATTCCTTAGTTAGTTGGTCCTAGTTCAGATAGATCTGTTAGTTAGGAGTAGTTAGCCCTAATTATCCTAGGAAGATAGCACTTAGATTAGGTGGAGGCAAATAGTTAGTCGAGTAGATTTTAGACTAGTTCGACCCCTAGCATAGATGTAGGTCTAGTTAATCATAGAAGTCCGAGATCCTTAGATTAGAATAGCAATTTACCATGACCTATAGATTTAGGTAGTTAGGTAAATCAGATAGATAGGTAGGCTAGCCAATAGTGTAGACTAGCTTAGATTAGTCTAGAGTAGACAGTTTACATAAGTTAGATAAATTAGGTTAGATTTACTTGTAGATTGACCCAGTTAAATTAGGAAGCTATCCCTTAGTGTAGATAAGTGATAGTTTTGGAATAGGTTGCAACTGGCTAGGTAGGTTAGAAAGTATCGACGGAACCCTGTACGTAGGAAATCCCACCTTGTATAAATAGTTAGAATTAAAGTAGAACCATTGTGTTACTGTACTGTGGGTCCTATCAGTTGATAAGGATCAGTTGGCCTCGCCACGCGGCAAGTCAACGGGACACGCGTCCCGCCAACGACAACTTGGGTCATGCATGGGTTGCTTGAGTGAACAACTATATGTATAGTGTAATTTCATTTTGAGAAATATAGTTGCTATGTGAGCTTGCTGTGGAGAGTGTTTTCTGTCTGTGTTACTGTGTAGCATGATCTGTGTTCCTGTTCGAAGCAAATTCTAAGTTGGTATCAGAGCCGTACAGGGAGTGTACACAGTACAACATCGACGTTGAAGAGAGCTTCGGGAGAACTGTCTTATGAGAGTTCGGGGTTTACGATGGGTCGAAGACGGAAGGAGAAACACTGGTGCAGAGAGTTTAGCACACAGAAGCTTGGTGACCTTGAGATTGTGTGAGGATTTAGAGACAAGGGTTGTCGGCTGAATCAGAACCTCAGCAAACAGAATCCTGACATTCCAAGGCAGGCTACTTGGCGTTTGCAGTCGACGTGCATTCAAACGGACACCATTTTGAGAATGACTTGAAGCACCAACTCCTAAGTGTAGGTCATTATTCTCAACTGTTGACATCACAGTTGGCCTCGACATACTGTTTTTAGCCTACGGCAGAAGTTTCAAGCAGTTTTGCGATGGCAAATATGGGAGAGTCCATTTTGAGTGAAAGTAGCAAATTGGACCATTCTCCGATTAGTTGTAGATGGTTAATCACTCTAATCTTAGATTTGCATAGAGAGACTGTACTTACTGAATAATACTTGACATATATCAATAGGATACACAATGTGTAACCTATGTAAGAAAAGAAGAACCAGAAGTAGTCTGATGCTAGTAAGCAATCAAGACGAACACAGACGGAAGCTCTATCTGCGTGTGAGAAGACAATCCTGTCTAGGATTAGAAGATCCGATTGTTCGCTAGTATAGCGAGACTAATACTCATGAGAGAACCGTGCTTCTCTCACGCCAATGCACTGTGTGGATTCGCATGCAGTTCCCTGAAGAAATCAGAGAAAATCAATATAGATTATTTTTTGGTTGTGTCTGATCTTAAATGTCGAATGCTTATGCTGTTTATTTTAATATGTCTGAGTTTTTTTGTTGAATTCCGCACCTTGGTTGAGATGAAGTCGAATGCTATATTAATTTTATGAACGTAGATCAGTAGTACCTGACTACCCTTTGGAGGATTGTAGGAGTGTTTCAGTGTGGGGTCGAAGATCTCTCGTAGTATAGCCCTTCTGCCTGTCAACAAAGGTTACATCACTGGATAGGTACCTAACTATGCATAGATGCCACTTTTAGTTGAATTCCTACTTTCTGCCTTAACTCTACTCACCACTATACTACTCCTCTTTAACTCTACTCCTCTACACTAACATTCATCATGGTTTTGGTTGAAGAGAAGGAATGGAGAAGAAGGAGAGAGATAGAGAGTGAGGGTGGAGGTTAGCTCAAATGTTTTTTATGCTTGCTAATGGAAAAGCATTCACTATGTCAAACAATAAACATGGAAATAGAAAGCAATGGAAAACACAATCAAGAGTAATAGCAAGTAGTGAATAGCAAATGAGGATGCTTCTCTTCCAAAAATGGTAGAGTTTTCTCCTTCTCATTAAGCATGAAAATAGTGTACAAATGGTGCCTTTTTATCTAATATTCACAATGATTCTATGCATTCATCTTGGACCCAACTTGATCCAAGGTCCACAAAAAGTACATTAAAAATCACAAGATTCATGTGAGTCCCAATTTGGACCCAACTCTAAAAAGTGATCTCTAACTTTAAGAATGACATTGGGCCTCTAGTTTTATTTTAATTCCAAAACCCAAGTCAAGTTTATTTTATTTCCAACTCTAATTGCGTGCTCATTGGGCCTTGGGCTTATACACGCAGGATGTCATGCCCTCGCAACACATTTTATTGGAGGATTTTATTTATTTACACTTTGTTGGGAATATTGCCAACAGGACCCACGGCCTGAAGCAGTGTCGGTCCCTCGGCACTCTGCCGGTTTAGTTTAGCGTTCTCTTGGACCGCCTCTGGTGGATGAGATAGCCTGTAACGTTTTCTATGAAGTTGAGACGGTCCAGTTTCTTCGAGTCCTTTGGTGTGTGGAAGGACTTGTGGACTCCTGTCAGCCATTCCTGATCCACCCATGCTTGGCATCGTTTCGTCCAGGGATCTCCAAGGAATGCAACTCGGTAATATACGCGAGCGATTGGCAGCTCGTCTTCAACTTTGTTGAAAGCTAGCGCCTTATTTGGATCAAAAAAATATGGAGGGAAGGAATTCCTCCCATTTTGTTTCAATGCCCATTAAATATTATAAGTCTCGGGCGTAACTGGCTGCCGCACGGAGTGTGGGATCGGGGCAATTGATGTAGTGACTGGCGAATGTGGAGAGAGCCCTTCTGGCGTCTACATCTGTTGTCCACCCATATTCGGATTTGATGATTGGCCAGTTGAAATTGTGCAGTGTGATTTGGTCCAGAGGAGTGCCGCATTCCACTCATTTGGATCTTCTTGGACATGGGAGGAAATGTGCATTCACCCGTAACTAATGCAGACTCGTCACATAAGCCCTGATGGTCGTAGGGTCTCTCTCAAATAATTGTTGTCGCCACTCCGGTTGTGGTTGGAGGGTGGGTAAGGCTTGCAGTTCTTTTTTCTTGATGGTCTGAGCTGAGAATGATATCTGTCAGCCGTCTCTTGATGACTCGTGGGAATATTTGGATAAAAATTTATTGATGTTCTCCTCCATGGACTTCGGTCTTCGAAAGGCCCAGCTGGCAGATATCGTACGCGAACCTTTGGATGATGTTGCTTAGCCTTGGCTGGTGGTTGCGCCTTGGCTCTGGTCTCGCGTCGCAGCAGTCGCATCTGTCTGTCCGTGGTCTTGGCCTTCGGACCCTTGATCTGGTTGAAATCCCCCTGCTGCCTGCTGGCTTTGATCTTGGCTGGTACTAGCCTGTGCAGCGTCAAAATTAGGTGGCGGTGAAATTACCACGGGGGTGGGCTGGGCCTTTGTTTCCATGTATTTTTGGCATGCCTTGAGGGCTTGCTTGGCCTGGACGAGCTCTTGTGTTGCGCTTGTCCAATACTTATTGAACTCCGCCTGGTAGCTGTTGAGGGTTTGGCTATAAATCTGCACCTGACGCCGTAAAAGATTCATTTCTGATTGAGAAAACGGCCTTGTGTCTGGTGCAAATTGAACTAACCAGATGAGCTTTTCGTCTTGTAAGGCTTTTACCTCCATCCCCAGGCGCATGTCCTCTGCTTCCAAAAGTGTAAGTTGCGTCTGGATGGGGGCAAGCCTTTGGGATGCTTCAGCTTGAAGCTCCCATACCTTTGTGGAGGCCTCAGTCACCACTTTGGAGAGGCTTTGAATATATTTGTTTAGGCCCTCCTCCTTGTGCTGCAGCTTGGCAATCTCCTGGTGCCCTGCTTGTTCATGTTGCTGAGCCAGAATGAGCTCTTGCTACAGCTTGGTGAGGTCTGATCGCAGCTGTGTATTACTCATTGCCAAATGTAGTACCCTGCTTTCCAAAATAGCTTTGGCTGCTACCGCATCCAGGATGTATTTTCCAAGAGTTTGGTATGCCGTCGTTAGATCCGTGGGAGCAGCTGGTACACTGGCACGGCAGAGGCTTGTGTTGTATCGGCCCCGACGACTTGTGGAACTCCGTCGTCATTGTCTTCAATCAGGTTTTTATTTGTCCTGATTCCATCTGGGGCAGTAGGGTCAGTCCGATCTGGTTATGGTACAAAAATTGTTTGTACAAATGCGTCATCAAGCAGCGGTTGGCTGCCCTCGGCAACCTTTGTTGGTGAAGCGGGTGGGGTGTGAGAAACAACTGTGGAAACAAGGGTGAGGACAGTTTGTCCGAACGAGAGGATGGGAGGAACAATGGGGAACTGAAGGGTGGTGTGGAGTATGGAAGAAGGTGAGGATGGAGCAGAAAGTGTCTGGCGTGGGGGTGAAAATTTGATAGCTTGCATCCATGCCAGAGTGTCAGGGGATAGTTGCGAATCAGAAGGATTGAATGTGAGAGGAACAACGGTGATGGCAGGAGTGATGGAGGATGCGATGGTGATGGATGGAGCAGTGGACACTGGAAGAGAAGTAGGAGTGGTATCAACAAAAGAAACATAGATGGAGACAGAAACAAATGTGGATGGAACAGGAAGAGAGGTAGCGACAACAAAAATTGGATTGGGGGGTTGCATGGAAGAAGAAGTGGCGGTGGTTGATGGAGTGGTTAGTGCAGCAGTGGAGACATGTCTTCGGGTAACAGGTGGAGATGTGGATGTAGAGGCGTACCTTACTTTCCAGAATAGCTTTGGCTGCTACCGCATCCAGGATGTATTTTCCAAGAGTTTGGTACGTCATCGTTAGGTCCGTGGGAGCAGCCAGTACGCTAGCACTTGTAGGGGCTTGTATTGTATCGGACCCGACGACTGGTGGAATCACGTCGTCATTATCTTCTATCAGGTTCTCATTTGACCTGATGCCATCTGGGTCGGTGGAATCAGTTCGATCTGGCAATGGTACAAAAACTGTTTGAACAAATGCGTCATCGGGCAACAGTTGGTTGCCCTCGCAACCTTTGTTGGGGAAGTGGGTGGGGTTTGAAAAACAACTATAGAAACAAGGGCGAGGACGGTTTGTCCAAACGAGAGGATGGGAGGAACAGAGGGAAACTAGAGGGTGGTGTGGAGTATGGAAGAAGGTGAGGATGGAGCAAAAAGTGTCTAGCGTGGGGGTGAAAAATTGATAACTTGCATCCATGCTAGAGTGTTGCACGGAAGAAGAAGTGATGGTGGTTGATGGAGTGGTTAGTGCGGCAGTGGAGACACGTTTTCGAGTAACAAATGAGATGTAGATGTAGAGGCAGCGCCACACATTTGTTTGCTAGCCATTGTGTTAATAACTATAGGTTGGGAGGAGGTAGATGCTTGAGATGGTAGATAAAGGTTAGTATGCGGCACAAGGGTAGAGAAGAGGGATGAGCATTGGAAACCGTGCACTTTCACCTCAAGAAGCGCACATGCAAAGTTACACAACAAGGAGCCTGCTGCGATTCGCTCACGGTTGTTGGGCTTGGTGGAGTTTGTTACTTCTTGAATAAGGAAGCTATGCCAGTCATATGGCACAACGGAGGGATTAGGAAATTCCAGAAAGGATTCCACTAGCTGACTCAGAAGCATAGACTAGAATCCACTGTTGTGTCGTCGATGTAGCATAGGGGTCTATCACTGGGAGCGGCAACCTCGCCTTCACCTGCATAGCAAGAAGAGAGAGGGAGAGGAGAGAGAGAAAAAAGAGAGTGGAGAGAGAGAGAGAGAGAGAGAGAGAGAGAGAGAGAGAGAGAGAGAGAGAGAGAGAGAGAGAGAGAGAGAGAGAGAGAGAGAGAGAGAGAGAGAGAGAGAGAGAGAGAGAGAGAGAGAGAGAAAAAAAAAAAAACCAAGAGAGTTTTCTTAGAATGAGAATGGAAGATGATCTTGATACTCTGCGAGGGTTCTGAAAATTCAGCTTCTGGGAACTCTCGCATACACTAAAAAATGATGATTCCTCCATCAGGAACTCTCGTAGAGATTTTCATGGATGCATCTAGGTCAGATCTGGTGACTGTCCAATTTTCAAGAGCTATCTCCCAGGGGATCTCAAAAAATCATGAAAAAAGTGCTCTTTCAGAGTGTTTTTTGACGAGATCTCAAGATTTCTGATTTTTAGCTTTTGTAAACTGGTAATCAGCTTCATCCAGGCTTGATCTGACTGTTGGTAGTTCTCTGAAAGTTCTGATGGATTCTTGGTAGTAGATCCATCAGTCAATCTGACGATCTGTTTCATTTTTTTATCCTATAAGGATCTGGATCCTCCTTGGATTCTGATGGATTTCCCCGATCTTGCCAGATCTGGCTAAATTTTGATGGATTTAGCTTGATTTGGCTTGATCTCTTTAGATCTAGCAGTGATGGCTGAGTAGATTAGCTTTTTGTAACATGCCACCCCTAATCTGGATCTGTCTCATTGTGGTGGCTAGTACTTGTGCAACCGGCTACTGTTGATGGGTGTGTCGAATGGCATTCCATCTAGCTTTTCTAAGTTCACGGCTCCATGATTAAGAATTTCCTTGATCCTATAAGGACCTTCGCCAGTGAATTTTAACTGCTCCTTGATTGCCTTGGTTTTATACATCAGGACCGGATCTCCTGAACGAAGATCCTTCTTTTGTAATCTTTGATCATGCCAAGCTTTGTGTCTTTCCTTTTCAGCTGCCAGTGCATGCACAACCAGTAAGCGTGTTTCACAGAGTTTATGCAGAGCTTCGTGGCGTAGCTGTAGAGATTTGGACTCATTAAGACGTTGCGCGGTGGCAATCCTTAATGAAGGAACTAAAAACTCTACTGGCATCACAACATCTTGACCATATACCAATTGGAAGGGTGTTTGATCAGTGCTCCCTTTATATGTTGTCCTGAATGCCCACAGTGCAGCATGCAACTTGTGTTCCCAATCTGATCTGCTAGCTTCAACTGTTTTTGTGAGCACGCTACACAGGATCTTATTGGATGATTCTACTTGCCCATCACCCCGAGGATAATAAGGCGTAGTAGTTATGTGGATCACGAAGAATTTCTCCAACAGGACCTTGATGGTCTCGTTGATGAAATGGCTTTTGCGATCACTGACTAGTTCCACCGGGCATCCAAAGGGCACAATGATATTTTCATAAGGGAACTTGGCAGTGGTCCTAGCATCAGCTACTCTTACTGCCTTGGCTTCGACCCATTTGGTGAGATAGTCTGTGGCTACAATTGTGTATTGAGCCTGAAAACTCCTTGCTGCAGGGTGAATTGGACCAATATAGTCCAATCTCCATTTTTCGAATGGTGCTTGGGCTAAGACTGGGTGCAGTAGATCATAGTTCAATCTTGTTGGTCTCCTTGCCCGTTGGCACACATCGCACTTTTTCAAGTATTCCTCCGTATCTTTATGAATCGTTGGCCACCAACATCCTGATTGCAGGATCTTGTAAACTGTAATGTCAGATGCAAAATGACCCCCACCCATGCCTTCATGTGAAAGCGAAATGATCTGGGTGGTCTCATGAGGAAGAATACACCACTGAAGAATTCCATCTTGACCTCTTCGATACAACTGGCCGACAATCAGCTGATAAGGTCTAGCCTTCAAGATCAATTTCCGTTGTTCCGCCTTTGGTAGTGATTTGTCTAGTTGGCCACGCATTAGATATTCAACAATGTCACCCATTCTGGTACTGTGTCCACATAAAATAAGGCAACATCTGCTAACTCATCGTCAGGGTGGGTGGCAGTCTCCTTTCTCTTGATTTGTGACACATGATCTGCCATGTAGTGTTGTTTTCCTTTCGAACTACTATCCGAAAATCAAACTCCAACAACAGAAGTAGCCATTTGGTGATTCTTCCGGTGTTGCAAGTTTTATTAATGAGATTGAGCAAGGGTTGATGGTCCGTATAAAAAGCATAATGTGTGACCATCAAGTAATGTCAAAATTTCTTAACCGCATAGATCATTGCTTGTGCTTCTCGCTTTGTGGTTGAATAGTTCATTTCGGTATCACTGAGTTGTCGGCTTGCAAACCGAATTGAAAAATCCTTTTTGTGTTCACTTGGCTGGGTTAAGACTGCTCCAACTACATACTTTGATGCGTCCGTATGCACGTGAAACTCAATGGACCAATTGGGTGGACGTAAGATTGGTGCTAAAACCAATGCATCCTTAAGCTTTTGGAAGCTTTTAGGGCTTCCTCATTCCAATGTGGATCCGTTGTGAGTTTGTAGATTGTTCTGGCTAACTCCGCAAAATCAAGAATGAAGATCCTATAGTAGTTAGCATGACCCATGAAAATGTAGACCTCGCGGATTGTCCCCGGTGGTGGTAGATCAATAATGGTCTTGATCTTTGATAGATATATGGCGATCCCATGTCTTGACACTATATGGCTGAGTATCAAGCCATGTGTCACCCAGAACTGACATTTTTCTGGATTTACGGAGATCTGGTAGTCGCGGCATTTTTGTAACACCTTCTCCAATTTGAAAAAGTGTTTTGAATCTGGTCCATGCACGCATAGATCGTCCAAGAAATTTCTCAAAATTTTTTGTAGATAATCTTTGAATGCTGCCTGCATGACTCGCTGGAAAGTGCTTGGGGCATTGCAAAGTCCATGGCAAATGCTATCTTGTGCTGGTCCCGGGGGGCTATTTTCACTTGGTTGTAGCCGCTGAAGCCGTCCAGAAAACTGTAGGCTTTGGCGCCAGCTACCCTGTCAAGGACACTTTCCATAAATGGTAAAGGAGTATGGTCCTTTTTGGTGACTGCATTTAGCACCTTCAGATTCACACAGATCCACATTTTGCCATTCTTCTTGGGTACTATAACTATCGATGATACCCATTCCGTGTGCTCAATCTCGTAAATGAAATCTGCGTCCATCAGCTTTTGCAACTCCTGCTTGATCAGTTCTGTATAGTTCGGGTTGCAGCGGTAGTAACGGCTCACTTGGGGACTGCTCCGTCCACCAAGGGTATGGTATGTTGGACTACTATTGGCGGAATGCCCTTTAGATCACTATAGCTCCAGAAAAACAGTCTTTATATTCCACCAACAAGGATCATAGTCTCTTGAACTGGGTGGCTATTAACTGCTCTCCCACATGCACTATCCTCCTTTCTTCTTCTCTTGGCTCTACAAGGTTCATGCTCCACAAGTGTCCTTTTGGTTTGCATGTGATTGGAATCCTGAAGATCTTCACTTGGTGGTTCTTACAATTGAGCTACTATTGTTTGCATCTTGCTTATCCAGAGTGTGGCTGCACCAGATACTAGAGTACAACCTCTTGAAATACTTTTGCTATCATCCTTCATGGATGCCCAACTTGTGTCACTGTAATATTCGATGTGAAATCCAGCTTCCTTACAATAACACAGTCCATAGTCTTTCGTTTCCTGGAGATATTGTAGTATTCTCTTTGCTAACTTCCAATGCAACGATCCTGGGTTTAATATATATTGGCTCACCTTGTATACTGCAAACACTATATCAAGTCTGGTGTTGTCTGCTAGATATAACAATGATCCAATCAGCCTTCGATAGGGTGTTTTGGCCATTCACTTCTCTTCCTCAAGAGTCTGCGGACAATCTGCCTTGCTCAGTATTGTTCCAGGTATCATGGGAGTATGCACACCTTTGCATTCGAGCATGCAAGTCTTCAATGATCTTTTGAGTGTACTTTTGTTGGTTAAGATACAACTTACCACCTTCAAAGTCTCTTTGGATCTGCAAGCCTAGATAGATTTTAGCTTCTCCTAGGTCAGCGATCTCAAATATTTCAAAAATGTTTCTTTTGACATTTGAAATTAAGTTATCTCTTCTTGAGAAGATAAGCGTGTCATCAACATAAACCGGTAGAATGATTATTTCATTTTGGACATGCTTGATATAGACATTTGATTCAACAAATAGAGGTTTGAAACCTAAGAAACGTAGTGCTTCGTCCTTCTTGCTATACCATTGTCTTGCTGCTTGTTTCCGACCATAAATGCTTTTATTCATGTGACATCCGTATTCTGGATATTCTTGGCTTACAAAACCAAGTGGTTGGTCTGTTAGCCGATATTTCCGCATGGAAAATTGGCCTAATATTGGGCTTTCTTTTTTCAAAATTGTAAAAAAACCGGCATGTAAAACCCGGGTACTAGCAACAAAATCGGCATATAGTTGCCTCTATAAAAGGGTCCCAACCTACCCCTAAAGTGGCTAGACAAGTTATAGTAGTTTTGTGACGGTCTCAAGAATCATAAAAAATATTTGATATATGTAAAGCCGAGTGAAAAGTGCCAGTCCACTTAGAAGTGGGTCTCAGCCAGCCCTTAATGAGGCAAGAGAAAAAGTTTGCGGCCTTAGAAATGGCCCGTAAAAATGTTTTGCGACTTTTTAGCCAGTTGTAAAAATAGTCGGCATAGTCGTGCTAAAAATGACCCCTTAGTGATGATGCTGGATGGATTTGAAAAAAGGATGGACATGGAATATACCAGTAAGAGACTTATACAAGAGGAAGGCATGTGCAAGATTAACTCTCCACAGGATGAAGTAGCATTGCTGACCGGTTTCAAGAAGATGGGACTCAAAGGACCAAAGCAGGTGCATACGTTGGAGAAGGGACAACCCAGTCAGCCATGGAAGGAAGGAAAAAAGAAAGGGTGGCAGGACAAATTAGACAATAAACAATGATACTAGTAGATCCACGAGCTACCACAATGCTTGACTATGATTGGATCACACTTTTTCCACCTCTTAATCCTATTGGACCATTGATCCATTCACCTCTAAATTCTATTGGACCACTCATGGTTCCACCTTGTCTTGTTTGATAGGCGTAGTCATGCATTGAAAAGATGAAGATAGTTTATTCTGCCACGCACGAAAGTTTTTTTTCTTTTCGAGCTAGATCTATGTTCTGCATTACCACTTTGCTGCAAAAAGACACTTTGCCTACTTCCTCCTCTCAGGCTCTATTTGTCAACAAAGGCTCAAAGCGACAGAAGCAAAAAAGCTCCAAGAAGGCTGCAATGAATCAAAAACAGACTCAAGGTCAAGAACAATCATCAAATCCATAGTTGAAGAAGAAGATATTTTGTAGGTATTGCAAGCGCAATAACCATGAGATCAAGGATTGCCGAATTCTATAAGCAAAGAACGCAACCAAGCAACACTATCAACAAGCAAACACAGTCTCATCATCTCCCCAAGTCGAAGTGGACGAAGGCGCATTTATGGTCAAAGATCAAAGCACATTTTTGGATGATTCATGGTTTTTGGATTCTGGAGCAACTCAACATATGACCAATCAATGTGAGATCTTCAACTCCTACACTCCTTACAACACGAAAAAATTTGTTCATCTTGGTGACAATAGCACTCACACTATTGAAGGTGAAGGTACTATAAGATTGCGATTCTAGCATGATCAATTCAAATTACTATCAAAGGTTTTATATGTTCCTAAAATCTCTACAAATCTGTTATCAGTGAGTAGAATTATAGATTTAGGTCATAAGGTAGAATTCGAATATGATCAATGCAGAATTATTGATAGGAGTGATAAGATCCTTGCACTTGGAAAGAGACATGGTTACTTATATAGATTGGCACACTGTTATTATGAGTCTAGTCAAGCTTTGAAAACCTCTGTTCTAGTCAATAAAGTATTATTATGGCATCATCGCTTAGGACACGTGAATCATGCATCTATTTTGAACATGACCAAACAATCCATGGTCTTTGATCTTGACTATCCTTCTAGTAAGGTCGATCTCCTTGTTTGTCATAGCTGCATTTTTGGAAAGCAGGCTAGGATTCCTTTTAGATCAAACCATATGCATGCAACAAAAGGTCTGTTAGATGTTGTTCATACAGATATATGTGGACCTATGCAAACTCCTTCATTGATAGATGCAAAGTACTTCATTACCTTTATTGACGAATTCTCCAGAAGAACAGTTGTTTATTTCATTAAACAAAAATAAGAGGCTTTCATCAAATTCAGACAATTCAAAGAGCATGCTGAGAATCAAACTGAAAAACGAATCAAAGCACTGAGGTAAGATGACGAGGGAGAATACATCTCCAACGAATTCAAGGATTATTGTCTTAACAATGGCATTGAGCAACAATACATCACTTCCTATTTGCCTCAGTCAAATGGTCTTGTTGAGAGAAAGAACAGAACCTTAGTTGAATCGGCAAAGTGCATGTTATCACATACGACACTTCCAAAGTCCTTCTGGGTAGAAGTTGTTTCAACAGCAACCTATATTCAGAATAGATGTTCTACTAAAGGCCTCTCAGACAAAACACCATTCGAAGTTTGGACAGGTACCAAACATTATTTATCAAACTTACAAGTTTTTGGATGTACTGCTTTTGCACAGATACCTCATGATCTCAGGAAGAAACTCGACTTCCAGAGTATCAAGTGTGTTTTCATCAGCTACACTACTTTAGATCAAGCCTACAAGTTGTTTGATCCCATCGAGTCGAAGATATTCACTAGCCGGGATGTCATCTTCATCGAAGATTAGTTTCAAGACCTCTAAGGAATGGGCAATTCCCATGTAGCCGACCTATCAGATTCTCCTAATGCTTTGAACTTTCCAGTTCCACAGGCGACTATTCCCATTGAAGGTCCAAGCTCTTCTACTTCCGACGAACAACGAGTATGATAGAAACGATCAACTTCCTGTATTACCCAAAGATCTTCAAGGACTAGCAGACCAGCCAACCAGTATATCGACGAATCTGCAACATATCTTGTTCAGGAATCGACGTTTGTCCAAGAGGCACTCAGTTAGCCTGACTCATATCTCTGAAAAGGAGCTATGGATAAAGAGTATTCATCTCTTATCAAGAACCAGATGTGGACAATTGTTGAATTCTTGCTAGCAAAAATGTAGTTGATTGCAAATGGATTTTCAAAGTCAAGTACAACGCAGATGGAAGCATCAACAGAAGAAAGGCACAACTAGTAGCCAAAGTTTTTTCTCAAGTATACAACGTCGATTACACTGAGACCTTCAGTCCAGTAGTCAAGCATTCTTCTATTCAACTTTTTTCTATCATTTGTCGCTGCAATAGATTTGAAAATACATCAAATGGATGTACAGACAACATATCTCAATGGAGTTATCGAAGAAGACATTTACATGTTGCAACTCGAAGGTTATATTATCGAGGGTAAGCGCAATCATGTTTGTAAACTCCATAAGGCACTTTATGGCTTGAAGCAATCTGCTCGAGCATACTTTCAAAGGATCAATACTTTCCTCATTGATCATGACTATACACCTAGCTCTTCATATTCAAATGTTTACCTCAAAGCAGTGCAACAGTCTTTTATCATTATCACATTATACGTGGATGATACATTGCTTTTCAGCAATAGTACCGATCTGATAAAAGAGGAGAAGACAATGCTACCTTCTGAATTCGACATGACCGATCTGGACGAAGCTCATTTCTGCCTTGGTATACAAATCCACAGAGACAGAAAACAAAAGTTGATCTACATTACACAACAAAGGTACATCTACAACATTTTAGTCAGATATAATCTGATCAATCATAAGTTAGCTCTCTCACCAATGAAACCATGACTCAAATTGTCAAAGGACCAGTGTCCCCAAACAATTCATGAGAAGCAACAGATGCGTGAGTATCCTTACCATTCTATTATAGGATCTCTTATGTACACCATGATCTGTACTAGGCCAGACATAGCTTTTGCAGTCAGCTCTCTCAGTCAATTTATGACTAACCCTGGTATAACACATTGGACGGCTCTTATCAGAGTCATGAGATATCTTCGAGCTACTGTGGACTTTTGCATTTGTTATGGAGCAGTCGACAACGACAAACTCAATTTTTTCAGTGGTTACATAGATGTGAGTTGGGCAGGAGATGTAGACACTCGTAAATCTATTTCTAGATTTACATTATTCCTCAACAATGGTCCAATTTTCTGGAACAGTCGCAAGCAATCTTTGATAGCTCTATCTTCCACTGAATCAGAGTATATCGCAGTCTCTCAAGCTACAAAGGAAGCAATTTGGTTGAGAAACTTACTCTCAGATATCGGTCTGAATCAATATGTTCCGATTACATTATTTTGTGATAATCAAAGTGCCATCGCTTTATCAACCAACCCTATATTTCATTCCAGGAGTAAGCGCATTGAACTAAAGTATCATTTTGTCAGAAGCAAAGTTCTCAATGAAGAGGTCAGATTGCAGTACTGTAGACACAATATATGACAACAAATGTTTTTACGAAAGCATTAAGTTTAGAGTCACACAGAAGATCCTGTGTAGAACTAAGTTTGAAAGTCAAGGCATTCAAGGATTTAGATTAAGGGAAAGTGTTGGATTCTCCTTCTTACCAATCGTCTAATCGATTTTAATCTTCATCCATTGTTTATCCAGTTCTGCGGATTCTTCCGTGTATTTACATAGTCTGCAGAATTACAAGTGTTTTTCACAGTTTGCAGAATTACATGGAGTTTAACGACAATGTCGCATTTTTCGCCTGACAGAAATCTCGTGTAAAAATGCAGTGTCGCCTTTTTTGCATTTTTCTCTTAACAAAAATCTCGTGTAAAAATGTAGTGTCGCTTTTTCGCCTGTCAGGAATCTCGTGTCGATATGCAATGTTGCATTTTTTGCTTTTTCCAAAGAGCCTCAAATGTTAAGAAAATGACTCTGACAATGTGTGGGACAATCCTAAATGAGATTTAAGAGCGCCTTCGGCTTTTTCGCCATTTTGCAAAAAACCCGACAGTGTCGATTGTGGCTATTTTAGTTCATGTCTGCAGAGCTACAATTTTGGTTCATTTATGCAGACAGAACATTTATGGCCAATTTCACTGCTTATCAGCAATCAGTGACAAGGACCGGATGGATGCCAGTGGATCACCAGCCAACTGGCGATCGCAATTGACGACCTAATTTCTTAGTATAAATAGTTGTTCATTCTCATATACATTAATTCATTGAAAATCAGAATTATCAGAAGCGTTTGAATAGTTAGCTCTCCCTCTCTCAAGCCTACGAACTTGAACACTCCTAAGCATTCTAGCTCACTTCTTAGAGTTGTTTTAGAGATTGCTATTGCGCTACTGCTCATCAACATTGCAAACAATGATTGTCTGAAGACTGAGGAAGAGAGAGAAAAAATACAGCTCACACCTTACAAGAAACTGATAGGTTCGCTAATGTACCTTGCAGACAATACACGCCCAAGCATTGCTTATGCAGTGTTCAGAATGAGCCAATTTTGCATGAATCCATTCAGACTTTCATTTTAGCCGCTCAGAGATAACATAGAGTACACGGCTTCGATCCCCAAATTATTGTACTCATTACTTCTGTTTCGTTTTGAATCAATACTTTTTCTTATTGCGTTCAGTTTTGTCTTAGACTATATGCATTTCTGTATTAATTTGCGACTAATTATTTGTTTGATAATCTTCAATGCTTAATTGTTTGGCTACGTAATCACTGTAGTACTGACGATTTCAAAATTAGTTACTATAAGATCAAACATGATTTCTATCACTATTGTCTTGTTGGGAATTGATGGGCGTAGTCATGCATTGGAAAGATGATGATAGTTTATTCCGCCATGCACGAAAGTTTTTTTTCTTTTCGAGCTAGATCTATCTTCTGCATTACCACTTTCCGACACTTCTGCCTTGGATTGCCGCGTCCTTGACCTCGACCTTAATGCCAATTGCCTTAATCTGGACCATCATTGGATTGTTCTTTAAATTGTTGGAGTGATCCATGATTTGAGTTTCCACTTCTTGATTGGTGTCTTCCACAACCATATCTGCCACCACATCCTCTAACAACAAGAGCTTGATCAAATTCCTTGTTGCGATGACTCAAATTCTCTCGACGTTGTTTTTCCTACAAAAGAAATTCACCTAACTCTTTATAGGTTGGAAGATTCTCCCGTGTGGCTATACTTGTCACAAACATTTGACGTGACTCACTCAAGTTGTTCAATGTCAATTGCACGATCTCACGATCATGTACTCACTCTCCAATGGCAACCAATTAATCACGGATCTCCTTTACCTTCAATAGGTGATCGGAAATGGTTGCATTATCATCCATTCCTAATGTGTGTAGCTTTGTCTTCAAAAATAGCACTCGCGATGTGCTTGTGGTTTCAAACAATGCCTTCAACATATTTCATGCTTCTTTTGATCCTTTCGAATTCGAAATGTAGGGAATAATTGCATCTCTAACTGATAAGTTGTTGACATTCTATGCTTTTCATTTCTCTTGTCAAAGGCCCACTAATCTTCTTCAATTAACGGCCTTGTCTCTTCACCTGTCACGATCTCCCATAGCTCCTTTTCCATCAAAATGTTCTTTAGTTTGAATTTCCAAACTACATAGTTGTCGGCTCCTTCCAATTTGCTTGACTCATTGAGGACGCTCTCACTTAGAGTTGTCATTACTAAAGAAGATGAGACTGGATTGCAAAAATGACCTCAAAAATGAAAAATTTGCTACAAAATTGACAAATGACGTCTCAGACCATGTGTCAATCCGAGCTATGGATAGAAAATTATGCCAATTTGAAGATTTTTGTTTCAAAATGGCTCAAAACTTCTGTTAAGCGATTTTTATATCAACAGGTAGCCCTTTGTACCAGCATAGCTCCTATCTAATTAGATCCAAAAAATAGTCTCCCCAGCTAGGTAAAAAAATCACTCTATTTTCTACTTTCTTGCAAAAACAACTAGTGGGTGGAGCCCTTAGGAAGAATGGCTCGATCCCAAAAGTTAGGGGCACTTGTGGGAGCCTTCAAATGAAGTGAAATTTGAAGTGCAGACTCTTCAAGAAATCTCAGCCGTTGATGTGCTTTGATCCGACAGTCTAGATTCAGGGACCCTTGCACCGATGACACATTGCAGACTGCTACTGGCACGCGCGTGCTCACTGGTTAGCTGCTTCAAAATGTTGGAAATTAAGCCCACAGATGCCTCCTTGGTGAATGATAACTTAGACAACCAATTACTTGAAGAATGTCTACAACGGACTTCCGGCTGATCGCCAGCAAAGGGTAACCAATCCCATTATATTTTAAGTTTAGATGTTAAGTTTAATAACTTGAAGTCATTGAAGACTTGGCCATCTTCAAGGACTTCCACAAAACTTGCATTTAGAACAAGTCTGTAGATTTACATTATTTTCGAACAGTCTGTAGAAAAATACACTAAGTGTCGCAGTTCGCATTTTTTGCAGTTTTTCGAAAACTGCAACACTTACCTTCGACTTCTTCGGTTCAACTATTTTGAAGAAGTCAACTTGTTCACAGTTCAACAGTTTAACTATTTTCAAACACCTTCACCCCTTTTCGGATTTTTTCGAAAAAAGGAAAGTGATAGAAATCATGTTTGATATTATAGTAACTAATTTTGAGATCGTCAATACTACAATGATTACATAGCCAAACAATTAAGCATTGAAGATTATCAGACAAGTAATTAGTCACGAAGAAATATAGAAACACATATAGTCTGAGACGAAACTGAACGCAATAAGGAATAGTATTGATTCAAAACGAAACAGAAGTAAATGAGTACAATAAGTTGCAAATCGAAGCCGTGTACTCTATGCTATCTCTGAGTGGCTAAAATGAAAGTCTGAATAATGCACAATGCTTATGAGCAGTAGCACAATAGCAATCTCTAAAACAACTCTAAGAAGTGAGCTAGAATGCTCATGAGTGTTCAAGCTCGTGGGCTTGAGAGAGAGAGAGAGCTAACTATTCAAACGCTTCTGATAATTTTGATTTTCAATGAATTAATCTGTATGAAAATGAACAGCTATTTATACTAAGAGATTAGGTCGTCAATTGCGATCGCCAGTTGGCTAGTGATTCACTGGCATCCATCCGGTCCTTTTCATTGATTGTTGATAAGCGGTGAAATTGGCCGTAAACATTCTGTTTGCATAAATGAACCAAAACTACATCGCTGCAGAAATGAATTAAAATAGCCACAAGTGACATTGTCGAGTTTTTCGCAAAATGACGAAAAAGCCGAAGGTGCCCTTAAATCTCATTGAGAGTTACCCCGCACTTTGCCATAGTCATTTCCTTAACATTTGAGGCTCTTTGGAAAAAGCAAAAAATTCGACACTGCATGTTTGCACGAGATTCTTGATAGGCAAAAAATGCGAAAAAGCGACATTGCATTTTTACACGAAATTTTTGTCAGGCAAAAAATGCGACACTGTTGTTAAACTTTGTGTAATTTTGCAAATTGTGAAAAACACTTGTAATTCTGCAGACTGTGTAAACACACAGAAAAATCCGCAAAAATGGATAAACATTGGATGAAGACCAAAACCGATTAGACGATTGGTAAGAAGGAGAATAATCCAACAAGAAGAAACCAGAGAATTGTTGATATTGCAACAAACTTAGTCATTGGGAGTGTCAGTGCTTCAAGAGACAAAATGAGTCAGCTCAACATAAATGCAAATGGCAAGTAGGCAATTATGTTGATCAACATCAACTTGATGATGATCAATATGAGGATGATGCAGGTGAGAGTTCAAACTGTTCATTACAACACTAATGACAAGTGATGAAGCCAAGGATACCTGGTACATCGATAGTGAAGCCAAAGATGCCTAGTCATCGACAATGAAGCATCCAAGCACATGACTTCAAGAAAGGATTGGTTTTCAGAATTCAAGGAATTCCACAATGGCGATGAAGTTGGACAAGCTAATGGCCAATTGTTATCTATTAAAGGATTTGGAGTGGTACCAGTAAAGCTAGCCAGCGGAATGATAAAACGGATAAGCAATGTGCAATACGTACATGGCTTAGTTAACAATCTAGTATTGGTTGGGACGATGGCAGATCAACAACTCAAGGTTGAGTTTGATAGCGACAAATGTCTCGTCAAGGACATCAAGAATCACTACAAAGTGATTGCTATACCAATGATATCTCCCTTGCCTTGAAGAAATTGGCTCTCGATTTGTTCCATGTAATCTTCTCCAACCAACCTTTTGCCATCTTGACATGAGTGATCAATACATAATCATAGAATCTTTTGAGTTGATGAAGAGATGTGAGATCCATGCCTTGGATCTTCCCAAGAACCAATCTTCCATTGCTCTTTCCTTCATAAGACTCCCTCTTAATAATTGCATCATAAGAAGTAGAAACCTCAAAAACATTAGAAGCCATGAAAAAAATGATTAGTACCTTCAACATAAGGATGATTGAAGTACTCTCTTTTTTCAAACAAGAACTTCTACTCAATGTTTTAGGTAATAACTCATATGATAATGATTCTTCCTCACTATCATTCACAATGACATCATGCAAAGTACATCCTACTTTGAACTCTTCACATACTTCTCTTCTTCTTGACTTGTGACTATTTTCCTCACCAAGTCTCTTGATAAAACCATTTGATATACTCTCTTTATGAAGACATGTGACTCCACTTGGTAGAAGAACCACCTCCTTCATGCATGCACCTAGCAACATCTTTTTCCATATGATCAAAGAAATCATTAGCAACCATCTTTTCCAAGGAAGAACCTTCACCTCCATTGATGAAGTTAGCTCTTTCCTTACCTTTTGCATGCTTGCACTTTCCATGAAGAACCATTGAAGAACCTTCACCATCCTCATAGCTAGCCAAGTTAGCACAAAGCTGAACATCTCCAAGAGCATATAGTACATGCTAACTCATTGAATGCTTTAACCCTCAAAATAAAAGCATGAGTACTCTCTTCCTTCTTTTGCAAACTGTGAAAAATTTGCCTCCTAAGAGTAAGCACTCTTGATGTAGACTTGGATTCATAAAGCTTCTTCAAAGCTTCCCAAGCCTCCAAAGATGATGTGCACTTACCAATCTCCTTGAGAAATTCATTGGTAACATTCATCTTAATCATATGAGAGCCCTTTTGGCCTTATTATCATACCTCATTTGATCTTGTTGATTTGTTGTTCTCTCTTCCAAACCTACAACAATATTCAAAACATCATTCATCTCAAGAAGTGGTTCCATTCTCACTTTCCACAATGGATAGTTACTTGAGGTAAGCCTATCATTGCCTTCCAACATGAATCCACCACTTGTAGCCATGTTGCAATGACTTGATGTTCTTCTTTCAACCTGTTCCAATGCACAAAGCACTCCTTTGAACAACAACAAATCTTTTTAAAAGAAATCACAAAGATATGGAACCTCTCAAATCCCTTCTAGCACTTCTAACTAGAAAATCAACACATAGAATAGTGAGATCTTGATCTACCTATGATCTATCCTCAATCTAATGATTCTTGCCACTTACTAAGATTGAAACACACTCAAATGAAGCTCAATAATTTCACAAACCAGAGATACAATCAAAATTAGGATTTTGACAAAATCACAAGAAATTGAATATCTCAAATTCTACGTGCAATTTCTAAAAACTTGATACATCATCTTGTAGCCTCCAATGAGACCTTCCTAGAGCACCAATTAGCCAAGTGTGAAATCGGAATTGATCAAGTATATAAACCTATATTGAGTTTTGACCTACAAAAGATCATTTCTACATATGCAAAAATGGAGATTTTTGGGTAGAAATTAATCTAGCATGCTCTAGCATTGGTAACTCCTCCAAATCTTTGATAAATGTGGTTGATCCTTTCATAAACTGAAACACAATACCTCTGATACCATGTGAAGGACTTCAGATCATTCAAGGTCCAAATAAATGTCCCTGATCTTTGGTTAAAAAGAGAGCAAACCAACAATCTTGCTAATGTAGAAAAATAAGCATCCACATACAAAATGAGATGCAAACTCTAAGAGATATTGATCAAACATGAAACAAAACATAAAGTATAGTTTCTTTCCATACAATTATAGTACCTTACTATATTTCACACGTGTGGACCTGAAATTAGAAATAAATGATCATTCAACACATAGAATTGCAAGATAACATCATGAGAGTGCACCAATGAGTAGTAGAACCCAAAGATAACCATGTATAATGATGAAATGAGATAGAGCTGATCCCTTTCTCCATGAGTTACAACAATATGTAGCAGGTCCAAATCCTACTTTGCCACTTGGCTTTCCCTCCAATATGAAAAACCCTACTATTTTGGGACTAGATTCAATGTACCCAAAGTTCAAATTTGAATCTCTCTCAAACTTGACTACCAACTTTCCCACACTTTCAAAAAGTGTTTATTGAACCTAATATAACTTCAAAAAGTTTATCTCTAAGTCTAAAATGAGTTTTGGCCTTAATTGACAATTTACCAAATTGACTAAACTTGTTGAAATCTCTCACAATGAGTGCCATTGCTGTTCTATCCACTACGCTCCATAAGCCTTCTCCTATGAGTAGCATCTTCATCTTGTGTTTCCAGACAACATAGTTGCTGCCATCGAACACGCTCACAACTTTTTGTTGCAAGTTTCTTGCCATTTGACAGCTTTGTCCTTGTAGCTAATCTGCAGCGCTCTGATATCACTGAAGCGAACTGGTTTTGTTCAATTTCGACTTCGGATGTAGCTAGCGAGACTTCGGATGCAAAAACGTGTCTGAATCTGGGCTAGTCGCATTTTTGCGATAATTGCAAAAAATGCAACAAATTGGAAAAACAGTGAATCTACACATATTTGCACATTTTAATTCTACCAGGAAAAATGTGAAGATGCGAAAAACCCGAATAAAGAGAATGCGAAAAATGCAAAGAACCCGACAAAATGAGTGTGCTCAGTTTTTCATGCTCGTAAACCTGCAACTAAGTTTCGATTGTGAAGTCAATAAGATTCATTCATCAGAACAACAATATATAAATAAACAATACTATCGTTCATGCATATATAGCAAAAAAATTGATAGAAATGGTCTATTGCTTTGTGTGTTATCTGGAGGAGAGTAAATAGCTTGCTGCATGTTAGCATGCAAGTTCTGCCTTCTTCTATATTCTATAGTTGTATCAACTTTTTTTCTATCTCACTCTCTATGTCTCGGCGCTACGTTGGCACAAACTTATATTCTATAAAGCATTTTCATCTAAGTTTCTCTTGTAAACTAATCGTTGCGCAAGTGCCAATTAGTTGCGACTGTCTGCATCTATTTGAATAGATTGTACTTGCAGTCACCTTTGTGAGATCATATTTGTCCTGCGTTGAAGTATTTAAGGGTGAAGGAAACTGAAGCTCATTTTTTCAACAATGCTTAAACTCAATTGTCAGTGTAAGTTTAGGACTAATTGTGAGACTCACAGTAGTAGTCGAGCTTAGTGGATGGAAAGCTCAATTGTCTATCAGACAAACACCAAGATACAATACTTGGAAATCAATTTTTAGTAGTAGTTAATTAGAATCCTTGAAGGGGAAATGTCACTAGGATATTCATTTCTCCATAGTCTAGAATATAGTCAAGAGCAACTCTCCCACAATAGAGTGTCCCACAACAACAATCTTGGATTGTCACTTGTATCGACACTCAATGATGTTTTTAGCACTGGGGGTAGCACTATTAATAAGGCATATTGATGGTTTAACTATGCCCAATCATTATTCAACAATGTTTTAAAAGAAAGAAACAAATGGTGCAAATGTCTTTGCTACATCAATATAAGTGTTCCTCGACAACAATAAATGGCACCATGAAAAATGGCCATTCATGATAATCAGGAACATGTAATGGGCAACACTTTCTCATTATTTTTAACAACTTCAAATGATGGCCTAGTGCATGATCTCTTTAAAATTCAGTAGCAAAAGATCTTTGTCCTCCTCGAGGGATTGCAAACTTATCAAAGTAGAGAGTTTTGTTGTGATAAAGAAAATATGTGAGTTCAAGATAAATTATGGTTTAAAATTTTGACTACTAATATACAAGAAGCAAACTTTATGCAATTCAATTTGTCTTCTTCGATGATTGTTTCATGGTCAATGTTATGACCACCTCTCGACGTCAATGAAGTTGGAGCATAGACACTTGGCTATGAAAATTCAAGTTGAATTTGGAATATGAGTGAAATTAAACTCATACTTTCCACATGGTTATTAAAATCATTGTAAGTATGGATTTGCTAATGTATCACTAGCTTAAAGAGACAAATGCTATGGTGCCCTAGCAAACACCCTTTAGTCTTTATGTAGACTAACCATAAATCTTTTCAAAAGGAATTAAAGATAGTGTTTTGACATGTGAGGAGACACAAAGTACTCATAATAGCAATTTTGATTTTGTTTGTGTGTAAATGAAGCCTAATTTTGATTTTGTTGCCGTGTACTGAAGCTTTGGTTATTAGGCTATAAGACGCCTATAAGATAAGCATGATGAGGTTACATATGTAACCTCATGGTGCTACTTTGAGCATCAAAAAGGTTAAACCGTAATTTTAGTGTGGCTTGCAGAAAAAAAAAAAAAAAGCATTAGAATTACCACTATACATTGGAACCATCAGCCGAGGTTCATCTCCTGTACTTTTATCGAGTTGCAAAAAAGTCATCATTTTTGGCATCAACGCAATTGTTGACTAGCATGTGGCAATAATTGTTAGCATTTGTATGCAACAATAATTCAATATGCTTGCACATATGCATACATATGTTTGTGCTTAAATACTTTTCAATGTAATGGAAGCCACTTTTCAGAGAAAAAAACTTTGTACTAAGTTGCTTTGTGTCTCATACCTCCAGAGGTAGGCCCTAACCTCCAACGCCTCCAAAGGTTGAAAAAAAAAAACCTCTAGAGGCAGCTGTTGCGTGCTATGTGTTGTCTGATCCCTCCTCTTGGTTGCTTGCCCTATAAAAAAATGACACCTATGTCGGAGGTAGGTGCTACCTCCACACCTACCTCCAACATGTGGCTCACCCTCACATTTCTGGAGGTTGGCTCCAGAGACTGCCTCCTACATGTGGCCCTGCTCAGAGAAAGAGAGAGAACCGGGTCAATACAAACAAGGGCGGCACCCTCACATGGGAGCCAAAAATGGCTTCCACTTTGCAATGACATACTAAAGTTGCAAAGCACTTGTGTTTTAATATTTGTTGCTCCCATGCCTCCAAATTGAGAAAATAAGTGCACCCAATTGGCTAGTGATGCTCGACATCATGTTCAATCTTGAGGATCTTATTCTTAATCTCAATTGAACTCGTAGATGGGTCCCTCCTCCATTGAAGAGTGGTGGATCATTGCACTCCACCACTCTTATTCTCAATCTAGACCAATGGGTCCCTTAGAGCTCACCTCCCCCATTCAAGAGTGGTGGAGAGCTTATAGCTTCCTCCAATTGCTCTTCACAATTCGAGGTCCCCCCAACACCCTCGGATGAGAAAGAGAGGGACCCAGCTCTAGAGCTGAAGATGGAATTTGAAATATGCTCCTCACAATCTAAGATCCCTTCAACACCTCGAGGGACCATGCCATGCCTTGGAAAAAAGGTGGAGATGTAAATATGGCCTCCCTTAAGTACAAACTAAATAGCATGAGGACTTCCCTTTAATACTTTATTCTCCACCTTGGCCAAAAAGAATTGCAAATCGTAGCGGTAGGATATGATCCCGACACAATCCAACGTCTCTAAGGCCACCACGTGTTGCAGGCATTCAGATACCGAAAGTACTGACGGAGGCTGCGAGCCCTAAAAGCGTTTTTCATGTAGGAAGGAAGAGCAAACGCGATGACACCCTTTTACGTGGATTTAAAAGGGTCGCTGGCAACGGAGAAATCAGGTGGCGTTTGACGAAGCCACCCTTTTGTGCACCCTCCTCGATGCAAAAATAATCTATATTCATTCGAGATTTGCGATCCACAGCCATCATTATTTTATATTATCGATCATACATGCTGCTGCTGCTGCTGTGTTTGCTCTGTCTGTCTGTCTGTAGATGCAGGGAATATGATTTTGCTTGATGGATCTACATCTTCATTGAAGTTCCGAGGGGATTTTTCTGCTTAAAGAAGATCAAGGATAGACGCTGTTTCATTGGTGGAACTGGCCTTCATGGATGCTTTGTTTCTTGATCATGTTTTGTTGACAAGATTCTGTTAGCGTCTGGTTTTGGTGATTGCGGAGGGAGTGGGGTGATGGCTTTTGCTGGAATTAGGTCAGGGTTTTGGTAGGGATTCGGTTGCTGGAATTTGTCGTACTTTTATTGTGCAGCATGGCGTCGGGAATTGTCCATTGATGTTGATGCAGAAGTGAAATAGTAGAAATAGGTTGTGGATTCGATTTGAAGCGGAATAGATAGTATCGTCAGATAGATCTGCTGAAGTGGTTCTGTTAAACTGGAAAGATGATATGAAAGTTTAATAAGATTAGAGCTGCATAATAGGGCTGATACAAAGGAAAACGTTGAGTTTTCAGCTTTGTGTTTTGGATCATCACGTAAGCAGAGCGAAGAATATCTAGGCAATGATTGTTCTTTTGCATGTCCTCATTTGTGAAGCTGAACTCAATCAGAGGAAAGAAGTATTTACAAACATGCCATTGATTCAAGTCGCGTATTAGAAAGGCCTTTTTGTTCAGACAATTGATTTCGGCATAATAACACATCAGATCTAATTCAACGATGCCATCAGCGTGGACGGGGCCTGCTGCCGAGTCGGCAGTTGAGCCTGTAAATGTGAACAGTTCTGCATCACCCGAAACCACAGTACGGTCATCATACGTACCACCTCATCTGAGAAATAAACCTCAAGGAGCAGTAGGGCCTGTTGACAATCATTCTTTTGGAAGTGGTGGTGGTGGTCTGGGAGAGAGCCGTGAGAATTTAGGCTCGGCAGGCGTTGGGAATTCGCTAGCAACTGCTGGAGGAGCGTGGGGTTCGAGGAGCGCAACTGCCTCGGGCATCCCAAGCAGTGGACCAGGGTCTGGGGGCAGGTTCAGTGCAGGAGGTTGGAATAAGGGCGGTGGCAGTGGCGATGTACGTAGCAATGGATTACGCAGTGGATCAAATGGAAAAAGTTCCTGGGGTGTGGGGAGCGATCCAGATCCTTTCCCTAAGGAAGAGCCTCGTGATGCACTGTTTGATCAAGAGAACACAGGGATCAATTTTGATGCATATGAGGACATTCCCGTTGAAACCAGTGGTGAGAATGTACCCCCGGCCGTGAGCACCTTTGCAGAGATAGATTTGGGTCAAATTTTGAACGAAAATATTAGAAGATGCAAGTATTTGAAGCCAACTCCGGTTCAGAGACATGCTATCCCTATATCTTTAGCCGGAAGGGATTTGATGGCTTGCGCTCAAACTGGGTCAGGCAAGACGGCAGCATTTTGCTTTCCCATCATTGCAGGCATTATGAGGAACTCTCCTCCAGGAAGACCTCGCGGTGGTCGCAAAGCATTTCCTTTGGCTCTGATTTTATCTCCCACTCGGGAGCTCTCTTCTCAGGTCGTTCCCTTCAGAAAGTCTCTTCGTTCAGGCCTGTAGCCGTTCTGTAACTTGTTATCTTTCCGTCAAGTTTTTCGTTGAGCTTGTGTCTATTACAATTGAGCTTTTATTTTGAAGGTTCCACAAGTAGTAGACCTTGCAAGATTTATTGTTGCAGAGAGTAAGCAGTAGATGCTTTTAGCATCTTTTGTTGCTTTCTTACCGGAAGTGACTGTCAGTTCTGACTTCTCAGTGTGAGGATCTATTGCACCTGAAATAGTCATAGAAGCCATCTGCAGTTTGCGTTTCTTGTGTAAAAGCTGTCATTCATTTCAGGCTTTGGGAAACTTTACTAACACTTTGGTTTGCATGTTAAGACTGAAACTTAACCGTAAGATGCTCTGTCTATGTAGTCATACCAACAATTTTTCGAGCAAAGATGAACCATTTCGAGAATCTTCAAATGTGCCCTTTTTTTCAAGATATTTTTGCTAGGGGTGTTGTTTTTTTTTCGCATCTGACTAGAGTTTCAATTGCAGATACATGATGAAGCCAAAAAGTTTTCCTTTCAAACAGGCATCAGAGTGGTTGTTGCTTATGGAGGTGCCCCAATTCAAAATCAGGTCTTTTTCTTGTCCAGGCAAGCCCTCATGTGCTATGGGGTTTGGAAGTAATAAATAAAATTTCACTGAGGTTTTAGGGTTTTGTAAGACTAAACTCAACCCAAATTGATCTTGGTTTATGTATCTGTGCTGGTGATGTTGCGATGTTCTATAAGCTACATAACTTATGGATGGGCTTTGTAAGGTCTGAATCTGATAGTTTCGGTTTGTCATAGATGCATTAATATTTTCCTTAAAGTGATTCTTTTACAAAACTGAGTGATTTTTGTCGATGTGTTTTACAACATATGATTTGCATTTCCAGTACCACTTATGTAGACTTAAACTTGATGATCCTTATTCTAATCCTGAAAGAAGATCCTTAGCAGTGTTTTTATATATCAGGAATCAATGGGGATCAATGTGATGTTCTTTTCCACTAGCGAGCTCTGTAGAGACCATGTTTAAGATTGCCTAAGGTCAATTGCCTGATTTAAGAGGTACTAGTACCTCCATATTTTGAAATGCTGTCACTCTCATTAGACCTTTTCAACAGCTGTATTAAACGTCTGAAGTACTGTTTTCTATATGCATCATCCGCAACAGAACGCTGTTATCTCTTATAGGATGTGTGTTTAATTTCAAACATGCTCTGTGCTTGTTCTTTGTTGCTGATGATGTGAGTAGGGATGTCGTTGCATACAGTCTGTTCCATAGTTGCCATCATACTTATTATTTATGGATGGCAGATGTAGGATCTGCATACTTATTATTTAGGCTGTATACAAGTTTGAAATTGGAAAACGGTGCTGGAAATGACAACTCATGAATCATGATGTAATGTAGACTTTGCATTGTAATATTTTAGGGTTTCACCTAATGTCTTGTTGCAATATTTTCTTTTTCTTGAAGAACAACTATCTAGTGGTACTTGTTTATGCAACAAGAAGATGATAACCCTTTTGAAGATACTCTGAAAGCTTATGTTGCTGCTTTTAATGATTAACTTCTGACATCTTATACTTCAACATTGCCTGTCCATTTGAGCCTGTCTATTATTTGATGTTGTCCTTGCAATAAGGAGAAAGTGTATCAATTGAAAGTGTTGAAAGTTTTGGCTCAATTAAGGTCATGTGCCTTGCTTGGTGTTTCTGATGAGCCAGTCCCATGGACGATTTAGCAAGTTGTACTTATTCTGATTTTAAGACATTTTTAGTTCTGAATTGTTTGATTTTGAGATTAAAATCATCAAAGTGTCCACTCTTCATATGGCTATGACTGGGGGCAACCAATAGCTTCTCAGCTTCTTAAAGTGTTGAAGGTGATACCATGAAAGTTAAAGATTGAGCTTGGAAAAAGTTCTTGTTGAAGTGAACGCCTATCAAGTAACACCGTTGGTGCTTGTACAGCTTCGTGATTTGGAGCGGGGAGTTGAGATTTTAGTTGCTACACCAGGGCGACTAGTTGATTTATTGGAAAGAGGAAGGATTTCACTGTCTTCAATCAGATATTTGGCTTTGGATGAAGCTGATCGAATGCTGGATATGGGTTTTGAACCTCAAATTCGCAAAATTGTGGAGCAAATGGACATGCCCCCTGCTGGTCGGCGCCAGACAATGCTTTTTAGCGCCACATTTCCGAGAGAAATTCAGGTGTTGTGAACTCTGGTGATGATTCACATTACATTTACTGTTCAGAGAATCAATCTGATCTAGGTTTTTCATACAAGTCAAACATAATCCAATCTTGCTGCTTGGTGCAGAGACTTGCCTCCGATTTTCTGGGAAACTACATCTTTTTGGCTGTCGGAAGAGTTGGATCTAGCACGGATCTTATTGAGCAAAGGGTAGAATATGTGCTAGATGCAGACAAACGAAGTATGCTCATGGACTTATTGCATGCTCAGAAAGCTCAGGGCACTTCAAGCCAGGTGCTTGTTTTCCCTTTCTCATCCAGTAAATTCTATAGGATCACATGACAGAAGTCTGATGCACATTTGCATGAAGGTTTCAGTCATGCTTATTTTATTATATGATGGTTGGAATTTGAGTTTAGGAGCTTGCTTATTCAAAAAGAGTATCTTTCTTGTGAAGGGCTGTAACTGCCTTCTGTTGTTTTTCCAGGGTCATTGTGTTTCGTGAAAGCACTAGTAGCCTGGATTCTATTAGAGTAGGTTGTGATTTTATTCTGTAATTCAGTATGAAAGTGACCCTAGTATGGTTTATGAATAACAACATGATCAGGGTTAAACATTGTGCTTGCAGCATCAATTGTCGCTTGTCTTTGTAGAAACTAAACGTGGAGCAGATGCATTAGAGGACTGGTTGTGCCGAATGGATTTTCCGGCAACCAGCATTCATGGAGACAGGACTCAATCAGTATGATTCTCACCGTGCCTTCTATAATAACTTATTGTGTTTGCAGTTCACCTTTTTTTGGGGTGTGTGATTAAGTTCATTAAAAAAATGGTGTCTTATTATGTGTTAATATGATTCTTTTATGATGGAAATCGTATTGATTACTGTGAGAAGAAGACAAGGGTGACTAATAGTTTATATGGTCAAATATATCTTTGCTAAGAAGCTTCACTGGCAACTATGAGTTTATGGTTCGCTACAAGCATCTAAGGTGGTGATATAGAACTGTCTAGTCATAATCCTGCTAATGGCATCACTTATGAACTCCGAGATATGTTTTTGATCATAGTTGCAGCGAATCGCAATTCGCTGGGTTTTTATTTTTTGGAAAAATAGCTTATGGCTGAAATTTTTGTAGGGGAGCAATGGTCAAACCAGCGTTTTGCTTCCCAGAAGTGCAGTAGACAGCCATTTTTATCTTAGGGGGGGTGCAGGGGGGGCAGCACCCTCCCTGCTACTGTTGCCGGGGGGGGTCTAGGGGGGGGCGGCGGGGGGATCAGGGGGCAGCGCACCCCCGAAGCAAAAAGTGAGGTACAATTGCTCTGCAGTTCTATGTCTCTGTCCCACTGGAACCATCTGTGATCGTAACGAACAGGCTAGAGGTTAGTTTTGAATTTTTATCCTTGACAGAACCCAACATGGATTAATGCACCTGAACTGGACCATCCTGTACCCGAAGCATTCGGCAAATTACACAATAATAATGCTCTTAACTGATACCCATATTGCCCAAAAAAAATAAAAAAAAACGATTCTGAACCATTCTGGGAAAATTCCGAATCGCGATTCGGACCGCGATTCTGAATCGCAGTGCAACTATGCAAAGGTATGTCACTATGTCTTAGAATGCAAAAAAATATCTGTCCATTATTTTGGGTATGAGCAGATTGAATGTGGATGAGACAAGCTCACTTGCAAACTGCAGTGAGCCAATTTACCTTTTGCAACATCTATTTACCTTCTGGATGTTCGTTCTAAGTTTAGGATGTGAAAGATAGTTGCTTGCCATCATATCTCGAGCAAAAGGTTTTTCATAGTAACCATTCTCTTTCATATAATCATGAAATATAAGCCTTGTTCACACTAATCAAATCACAGAGATGTTATCCGGTCATAACATTGTATTTATGCCTTCATCAGTATTCATCAAGTGATTCAAGTCATAGAAGGATTAAATAAAAGGTGATGGCCTCTTATCAAATAATCGATATGCTGCAAGTTACAAGAAGCAGACCTCCTTGGAGTCTGCGTTTCAATTGCAAGTTTGTATGCTATGAAAAGGCTGCTTCTTTCCTTCACACTATCCCCTTCAACTTGCCGATGAAGAGAGTTATCTATACCTTTTTTGTTCCTTTTCATTTGATCGGTTTGTTGAATTGGGTGGCTTCAAATTGTGAAATATGCTATGCTGATCCACATACATTTCAGTCAATGAGCAGTCCCTCCTTATGCGCATGTTATTCAAGTAGTGAACTCTCCATGGGAACATGTGAAATTGGTATCCTAGAGTCTAACGCACTTGATTTTGATAATAGCTTATGTGATTTGGTGCCATGAATTTCAAGGATGAACTGGTCCTCTGAAACCAACTGTCCAGTTTAGAACTTGAAACATTTATAGTTGAAGAATAGTGCTTCATATCTGAAATGACCAAAAACACATGTATGAAAAGGAAATGTGATTGTATTGGAAGGAAGCATATTTGCTTCTCAAATGAATAACAATATGACGATATTGGAAAAGGATGACTTAGCTGAAAGGAAGCTAGAAACATGAGATGAGTCATAATTGAACACTTGTGCTGTTGTAATGCTATGCAAATAAGCCACTTAGATGGAGGGAGCGAAGCAAAGAGATCCTCATATATGCGTCTGAAACCACAGAATGGATGAAACACTAGAATTGGGAGAACTAACGTAAGTGACAGGGACAAATGTTGAATGTGCTAAAGTCTCATAGAGAACAATATTGCTCTACAATTTAGTTTTGAAGAGTAAAGAAAGCTAGAATGCGGCTGCAGCAATAGCCAAGAGGATTATGTGCACTAGATCTGGACAAAGATGATGTGGTACTGGTGAAGCCAACTCATTCATTGTGTTCTTTGTTGTAGATTTGTGATGTACATTGCAATCACGTAGCTCTAGCCCATGGATTTGAGCATTCTTTGATGCACATAGCTTCATCCAATGGCACATTGCAATCACATTGCTCTACCCCATTGATTTTGAATATTCTTGGATGCACATAACTTTAGTCAGGGTCTTGCAAGTTGCAATGGAAGTCTAAGAGAGAGAAAAATTAGAACATGCTTGTCAAGAATGTGCTTTTCTATGCACCTCAGCTTCTCTTGTTCATTTACATCATCTCTCTCAAAGCTTTCATCAATTTTTCCTGCATGATTAGAATCTCTTCAAAGAGGGCATCCAGTTGCTCTTCTTTACTCTTCTACAAAGACTCCATGCCATGAGTTGAATTTGGCATGTAGAATATTCATGAGAAACAAGAGAGTAACTTTGAGCAGAACTGTCAGAGAGATCCTCTTTAATATTGGGTAGTGGGTAAACATAGGAATCTGAGAATTGAAATTATGAGGTGTATAGCCTGAACAAAGCTGTAGAGTGTCCCAGAATGCCAACCATTACTGGAGCATGTGCACAACACTGCCAATCGATTATGAGGCCAGTAAGGAAGGAAGAGTAAGGCAGAAGGATCCACTATCATAAAAGGATAGCAGTGGATAAAATTACCACGGTTCATGGGCTGCAGCATAGCTGAGATGGTAGAAAAAATAAGAGGCATTGATGACTTATGTATCAGGTATGAAAAAACATGAGAACCCTAATAACAACACTCACAAGATGAGGAAAATTTTCAACGTATGTTCACACGTGTAAGTATCTTCCCTTGTAGCAGCATGATAAATTCACACTATCTAGTGTACAAGTTTTGAAACATGATCATGGGCGTTAGTGGTCCCAAGTGCCTTGTTGAAATATACTCGTAACTTACAAATTTATGCTAGGGTTGCTAATCAATGAACTGGCTCTGCAAAGATCCTCTACCCTCAAGCTGGACCAAGAATTGATGACGCTTGGACCTTGTGCTCTGGGGATACAATAACATCTATTTTATTGTTATGCCCCCCCCCCCCCCAAAAGTTCATAGTACAGCACATGCATAACACGCATAATTGTGCAAATAAGACAACACAGTTAACATGGCTTAGTTTCTAATATAAATCCCCTTAAATCTATGACTTCATCAATCTGGAAGATTTGAAGTTTCGTCTTTATAAGCTGATTTGAGATGTTTTTAGCAATAAATTAAAGGAAAATCAAAGCTTTGAAGGTTGAAAAGAGTGCTTTGCATTTTGAGTTCAACAACAAAATCAAGACGTCGATTCAAAGAAGAATAGATTCACTGAAATTTTTGATGTTGAAGATGTTCGTCCTTGGCTGTACTTTCTCTTGAATAATTTTCATATTTCTACTTATATCTTTTATCTTATGAATTTGAATTTATGGAAAGATTAGTTTTGTGGTACTTGCCCCATCTTACTGCATAAATCAACCCATGTTAGAAAAGATACCGATGACGTATTTCTTCTCGACCTTCCTAATCCTGATAGTTCTTATATAAAGACCCTAACGTTTTTGGTGGAGCAATTTATTCTGAAGACTCGTGAACTTAATTGTACAACTAGTTGTAACAAGTGCAAATTTTAAGACCTTTCTATAAGCCAGACCAGCTCAGGTTTATTGGGTGACATTTTGATATAAATTTGCAGTTAGTATACAATAGCTTAAACATAATCTGCATGCCTCATATTATTCCTTTAATCTGATCTTGTTAAATACGAAGTGACCACTTCTCAATTCTATAGGTTTCTCGTCTTTGATACCAGTAGAGATGCTTTCATAGACCAATTAAGCAATCTAATTATTTTGTTGCTTCATGAGGGTTACTTTGTTAAGAAAATCATGCAAAAAGTTTGAACTATTTTAGACTCTTTTGGCTTTATCTTTGGTATTTCAGCTTCTGTCTATGTTTTGGTAACTCTTGTTTACATATTATGATCCCTGGTTTTTATTTTATTCTTAAATTTTTTTCTTGTTGATTGTCATTTGCTTCTCAGTCAACAGTACGGATGACCAAGAGAATCCAGATTCTTTCAAAACCTAGATGGAGACTTATGCTTGGGTACTAATGAGACCTTAGAAACCCGTTCCGACGCTTTTGGGTACTAATGAGACCTTGTTAAAAAAAAAAAACGTTCCGGAAAGTACTGGGTCGGAACGTTTTTTTTTAAACATGAAAAAACAGGTCCTGGAATGCTCCAACATTCAGCTAATGAGAACCTCTGACTGCACTGGCCGCATTGATTCCAAGTGCATCTGTATCCTGACATTGAGTATTCATAGCTTGTGAATCATAAACGATTGACCATCTGCATGATATTATTTCACATTAACAAAAACCTACCTTCTAGAGAAGCCTGCTCCGGCCCCTGCATGTTGTCTCAATCTGATCTACAAGCTTGCATATCTATCTCTCAATCATCTACGTCTATCCAGCATAGTACAACTATCAAGATTACAATATTCTAGAAAACAAGTTTGGGTTTTGAAGGCTCAATTGGAATGGCCGTAATTATGCCTTTCGCAAAATCTAAAATCTATGATTTATCAACAATGAAAAAATTGTAGCTTGGCATCTTGGATCTATGCCTCAGTGGCAAATTCTAAGGTTGTGGCATTCTCATAATCTGCACCATCCTCTGCTCTCTCACTATCATCTGAACTTACATGCTCAAGCCCAATGAATGGCTCCTCAATGAACTCCTCATTGATGCTGTTAAGAATTCGCAAGTCTGCATTCACAAAGACTAAATCATTCATCTTCGTAATGCCAAGACAATTCGTCTCTTGGAAGCTATGTGACTGAATGAGCTCCATAACCTTTCACAAGGGGAAGAACTAGCTCCCTGGCTTAGGATGCGAATTAGCCCAAGTCTAGGGTGTTAGCTCCATAGTCCTCCCACTGTAAACTTGATCCCACCACAAACCTGTCACGCAAGGCATCAGCATATCCAAGGAGACCTTGCTTGTTCCTAGATAAGAACATTGCTCACCTAGAGGATCAAGGGGCGTTGACTGGATTCAGGCGTCTGTTGAGTATTATGTGATGAAGATAGCTCAAGCTTCTTGTTTGTTTGGCATCTTCATTCTTCATTAGGTTATAATAAGAATCATTCATTTTTTTGCTGTGCAGGAGCGGGAGCATGCGCTGAGATCATTTCGAAATGGTGTGACACCTATTTTAGTGGCAACCGATGTTGCAGCTCGTGGACTTGATATCCCTCATGTCGCTCATGTGGTGAATTTTGATCTTCCAAATGACATTGATGATTATGTACATCGGATAGGGCGCACTGGTCGAGCAGGCAAGACAGGGTTGGCAACAGCCTTTTTCAATGAGAAAGATTCGTCATTGGCAAGACCTCTGGTAGAACTTATGCAGGAAGCCAATCAAGAAGTGCCTGGCTGGTTGATGAATTTTGCTTCAAGGGCTAATTTTGGGGGAGGGAGAAACCGTCGCTCAGGTGGAGCTTCTAGATTTGGAGGTCGAGACTTCCGCAAAGAGGGTGGAAGAGGCGGCGGTGACCGGTATAGTAGTGAACGTTACGGTGGAGGTTACGGAAATGCTGGTGCTGGGGTTTCAAGTGCCTGGGATTGAGCATCCAGGATAATTGTGCTAGTTACAGTTTTATGAGATCTGCTGGTCAAAATATATACTTGATGGTTGCAAGATGGTCTCCTTCCAAGCACGTGCAATGGCAAAGACATTATAATCAAATGCAATACAATTTACACTCTTGAAAATAATGTCTAAGTCTGTTTATGAGGTTTATGCAAATGATGACACCTGGCATCATGTTCTAGCAGCTCTAGAACCGAGACTTCAGATTGAGGGGAAGAATTTGATAATGCAGTTAAAAATCTCCAACAACAGGTTTGATAGTTGTAAGCACCGACTTTGTGCAGCAGTTCAGATTGTCAACGAGTCCAGATAAGTCCATTGCAGAAAAGCCTTCGGACTACTGGGGTAACCAAGCGGCTTCATTAGTAGTGCTTACATCATAGCCTCTTGTCTGTTAACGTGTTTAGCAGGGATGCATATGTATTTTTCTACATATTTTTTTCCATTTTTCATGAATGTCAAATTTTACTGTCTGTTTGGCCAGTTGTTGATATGTAACTTGCCTGTGAACTTCTTTAGCGTCATTTTTCGTCTGCTACTAAGCACTCTAGCTGAGGCAGAATGATGAACAGTGCTATCCTATGCCCTTTGTGGTTATAGGCTTGAATGATACGAGCATAGTACGTTTTAGCATTTGGAGATATTTTGATTGGGTTGGCCATTCACTAATGTGGGTATGTAGCATAGCTTATTGTTCAGACCTCACTTTGGTGGATGAAGGGTGTCATTTATGTGGTCAAAGGGTAAGTTCTGAGTCTTGGGCATTGGTTTTCTTTCATGAGAAGTGAGGCTTTGATAACTCTCAGTTTACTCCCTTTGATTCACCATGTAGTAGCAATATCTTCAATGAAGAATGATGGATACACTTGTGTGGAGGTACCCTCTATCATCAAGTGATATTTGGCAAGGATTGGGGCCTTGTTTTTACTAAACTCTCAGCCTGAGCTAACACAATTCGTATTTTCACCTGACATCAGCTTTGTTTTTCTAGTTAGGTTTGAGTATTTGATAGAAAAGTGTCTTTTTATAACAACTGAAAATATTGCAGCTAACAAACCTTTAAAGATAGCATCTGATTTAAGAATATTCTAGGCCTTTTATCTGCATGTAAACCAATAAACACAAGGGGGATTGACAACATGTGTAATAATTGTCCTCTTCAAAAACTGTCTTCACATTGTCCCTTCCAGTCATCAAGTTAAACTAGAGGTGGAACTGTGCCCATGTAAGTGCTGCCTCAAATCCTAGCTGCTGTGCAAGTGGATGGTGGTAGCGTTGTGCTTTACTTGGCCTCATTATGTCATGTAAAGTGTATACATTGTAGATTATGATGGTAGTTGAATTAGCTATCGTTGACCCAAAAAGCCCATATTCAATCCTCACATTTTATGCTTTGAAATTATCCAAGAACTATGTAATCGGACGTGGTTTTTTCAACTTTGACAAATTGAACGCTGGGTCATATGGTAGAACATTTTATATCTACCTATCGCGGTGCAAGCTCTAATTCCAAGGATTGGCAGTATTTTATTTTTTTAGTCGATGTAGGAAGGCTGCTGCACATTTACCTTGTAAGTGAACACACATTCCTACATAATGCTGAAAATCAAATAAGTTGCCATAATAGAAAATAAAATCAAATTTTACACTAGAAAGTTTGAATGTGGTACACGAACATTTAATGTTGACATTGAACTCGACAATGTAAGCTTGGTACTGCATTAGTACTATAGTACATCGAAACATGTGTGACATAATTGCCTTATTTTTTGCTACTTCAACAAAATGATTTGAGGTTCAAAGAGTGTCATTTGATTTTAGAAGACATAACTTATTGGCCACTTCGACACACCTGTACCAATGAAAGTTAAGGCAAAATAGAAATGTCTAAATTTTAGATTTGCCTCGTGAATTTACATGATCACCATTGCAAGATAAGAAGTTACTTCCATCATATTTTGGGAGAGGTATTAGCTTTCTACATTGGGACACCTTTTGCTCGTAAAAATCTTATTACGTTGTTACGTTATAACTAATGTTGCAGTGAATCACAATCACTACAAATTGATTTAGAATGTGCTTTTGGATTGTCAACAACCCACAACCTGGATTGCAAAAGAATTCTTAGGTGGCTGAATTTTTGTAACTGAACTCGGAAATGCTCAATGAATGCATCAGAAAAGAGGTCAATTTTAGACAAAGATACACCTGGAAACCAAAAACCTGTTGGAGTGGAAACAATCAACGTTACAAGCTTACTTGATCCAACTATACGGGAAAACAAGTAAGATTAGAGAAGCTTTTGATGTATTCAAAATAGAGTACTAGTAGAGAGTGCTACAAGCCACATGCACTCTACATGCACACCTCCCACACATAGACTTAGTTACCTCGATCATGTTTCCTAGCTAACATTTCATTAGTATTACAAAGAAACACTAATTACCTTACAACAAGAATCCTCTCCTAATATTCGAACTTACCATCATGTCATGTAATTAATCTTATTTGTTGTAATTGACTCTTGTCATAGGACAGGTTGTTGGGATGTGTATGTATTTTCTCCAACAATTAGCACAAAACATTTATTATAGATAAGTATTTTGCCTAGTCAATCTTCTTAACTAGTTAAATATCGGTGCTTCCATATAAAAAGATTACTATCAAATCATTTTCTAGATCTATTTACAATAATGAAATTGTCCTTAATAGCATAAATCTATAGCCCTTCATAGAACAAGTTTGGGAGCTGAAGTCGGAGATCGTTAACAGGCTGTGTATGGTTGAATTTCAACCACATGTCGAATCCAAGTTTTCAAGAAGAAATAGCTTATTTATCCATGCCATGATTTCTAAATTATTGACAATTTATTCGTAAAGTAGGCCATTAAGTGTCTTTCATAAGTTCATCCTTATTTTCGCTCATCGTCCATAAATTTGGGACCCACACTAAGAGTGATATTACTTTCAAAAGCTCACGATTCTAAATGGGCTTCCCTCAATACACACTTGTTTAATATAGTCTATTGTTGATAAAGAGGCATAATTAGACTTTCTTATATGGTTCCCGTAAAAAATTTTCAAGGAAAAGCAAAAAAACAATTTTTTTAATTTTTTCAATTTTGGAAAACCTTAATTCTAATGTTTAAAACATGATCCGGTGATGAATGGGAGAATGAAGATCCATTTATCTGGATATCTTCCGGCAATAGCATAGATGAAACTCTTGCTAATATAAGACCTTACTAAGCAGAAATAATAATCATCCAATTTTTTAGGTGTCAAGAAGGCTCGATAGAAGAGTCATGATGGCATTTGCATCATTGATTTATGTGCCACTTGCAAACATCTGCTCAAGAAGATTTTTAAAGTTGTTCAAATAATTCGTAATCAAATTTGAATCAACCATTTTGAATGAGATTTTTTTTTTCTCAAGTAAAGTATGGTAGTCACATCTCTAATGTCATGGAGAGTGGTAAGAATACTCCAAGCTTCCAATCAAGTTCGAGCATTTCGATTATGACTGATGTGATTATCTCTGATGTGTAGCTTGTTAGAATTAGTCTACGCCTATGGTGGAACAGAGAGGAGAAGAAAAAAACTTCCAGATTGATTACTTTGAAGAACTTAATTCAACTTGAAACTAAACTAATCATACTGATCTAGTTTTAGTTCTTGATGGCACAAACCTAACGAAATGCGCCATTTATCCATGTAGTAGGTGTCACATGGGGCTACAAGATTGGAGCCCAAACGTAGTGGATAAGGCTCCACTATGCAATCTTGTTTTAGTTGTTAGATTATTCTACTCTGTGTTGGACTACTTTACTTGTGACTCAGTCAAATAATTGATCTTTTAATCGTTATCCACTTATTATCCAGTCCTGCAGTTCTCTTCGTGTTTCTACACAGTCTGCAAGAATACTCGGGAATCGCTCACAGGTGGCTCCGACATATCGAACATCATCTGACATATCGTATCGGATGAAAGACAATTATTGTTCCACTTGAATTGAAGCTACAGACTTGCCCTAACTGATTTGCAAGTAAATTTCTGGAAAGTCCTAACTGGATGGATGCCAGCTCATTATGGCCAACTGGCTATTGCGATCTATGACCTAATAGTTGTCCTACTAAACGTGCGTCAAATGCTTAGTATAAATTGTTGATCATTAAGCATTTCATGAGCTCTTCATTGGCATTAGCTCAACTCAGTTTTCATACAAAGTTTATTAGAGTATTGCTACTCGCAGTTACTGCTTATCAGCGAAAGCACAATTAGACAGACTTTTCAGTTACTCAGAGATAGCTTGGAGTACGTCGTTTCTATCTGCAATTGTCTTGTGCTCATCATCATCTAATTTTGTACATTCTACATGTTGAATCAATCTTATTGCGTTCAATATTATGTCAGAATGTATGCATCTCTGTGATTGTTTTGTAACTGAGAATCTCTTATAGTCTTGTCTAATAATTCAATACTTTATTGTTTGGCTACAAAATGAATCTAGCTGCTAGCGATTTTAAAGTTAGTTGCTAAAAGATAGTCATGCATTAGGAAGGAAGGCTTTATTTCGCTGAATTTGATAAGTCGCCACAGTCTTCGACTTGTCGTTACTTCACCTCTCTCTTTCCAACACGGTATCAAAGGATATTATTTAATATGCTATTACCTTTATGATATTAGAGGGATTTGTTATATCAGAGCTCTAATACTTGATCTTTCACGATATCAAATCGATATCATTATATACTTTTCATGGTATCATATTCTTTAATTTGTGGTATCAAATTTCAGTATCAAATAGTTGATTTCCAATCGTAGCGCTGCACGACATCATTTTTAATGTCATCGAATTATCGACAAACTAAAGTTCCAAATGGATTCTTAAAATAAAGCCGGTCTTATCACTGCATGGATCCAATTACTACTTGTGGAAATTTAAGATGAAGACCTTGCTAATCGCCAACGAGTTGTGAGATGTTCTCACATGTATAGAAGTTAAGCTTGAAGACGATACAACCCACTAAAAGTGGAAGTTGAAGGATGGTAAAGCTTTTGCGCTTATTATTCTCAATATATTAGACACTCAGATCATATTTGAAGCTCAAACTTCGAAAGAAGTATGGGACATCTTGAGCTCACTATATGATGTGAAGGACGTAACTTCCAAATTACATCTACGAAAAAAATTCTTCACACTCAAGATGGCGAATGGTGATTCACTTCAGAATCTACATATGAGAATTGGGTGATGATCATAGACACACTTAGATTTAAGTCTTACCATAGTTATCACTATGTTGCTGCAAGAAAATAATTGAAGAAGTCAAGACACTTCGTCGACTTTTTAATCTCACGCTCTATATGTTAACAAAGGCTCAAAACGACATAAGCAGAAAAGCTCTAAGCAATCCGCATCAAATCAGAAACCGACGCAAAGTCAAGAACAAATATCAAATCCACAATCGAAGAAGAAGATGTTCTGTAAGTATTGCAAGTGCACTAATCATGAGATCCAAGATTGCAGGGTACTCAAAGCGAAGAATGCCAACAAGCAACCATATCAACAGGCGAATGCAGTCATAGCATCTCCCGATCTCGACATGGACGAAGGAACATTTATGGTCAAAGACCAACATACACTATTGGATAATTCTTGGTTTATGGATTCTGGAGCTACTCAACATATGATCAATCATCGTGAGCATTTTCACTCCTATACGCCCTATAGTTCAAAGAAATACGTTCATGTTGGCGACGATAGTACTCATACTATCGAAGGTGAATGCACCGTAAGATTGAAATTCCAACATGATCACTACTATCAAATGTTTTGTATGTACTTAAGCTCTCTACGAATATGTTATCAGTAAGTAGAATCACTGATTTAGGTCATAAGGTAGAGTTCGAGTCTGATCAATGCCGAATTATTGATAGGACAAGTAAGGTCCTTGCACTCAGCAAGAGACATGGGTACTTATATAGATTGGCACATTGTTATTCTGATACTCGTCAAGCCTTGAAAACCTTTGTTCTTGTCAATAAAGCATTACCATGACATCACATATTACTTGAATCATACATCTATTTCATACATGTCTAAACAATCCTTAGCACTTGATCTCGACTATCCAGCTGACAAAGTCGACCTCCCTGTCTGTCATAGCTGCATCCTTGGAAAGCAGACTAGGATTCCCTTTAGATCAAGTCATAGGCTCTAAGATCACCACCCCCCCCCAAGGGTAAAAGCAAAATTGGCGGGGTTTATGAAATATGGTCCTTCAAACAGGGCTTCGGGGACAAGCGTCAAATAACCAAATAATATCATATTTATTGTCGAGCTTCAGTTTTAGTATGGAACAGTCGAGACGAGCGGAGGAGCGAGAATAGACGAGACGAGAGAGACGTTTCAGTTTTACCATCGAACAGACCAGACGAGAGGAGAGAGAGGGATGTGTGGAAGAGCGCGGTGCACACTAGCCTCGCATGAGGTTGCACAAGCCTGTGGATTCCCCGCAAACGTTCGGTCAGTTGATTCAGAACGGTATTGTCATCCTCAACCTCTGTCTGTCGTGCTTTTGTTTCTGTTATCATTTGCGATTGTTTCGAAGAAAATCTGCTAAGTCTCAGAAATTCTGCAAAAATTATCACCTCTTAAAACATGCTCTTGTTTCGTGGCAGTTCTGTAGCCTTCATCGCCTTAGCAAGGCAAATTAATCGTTTATTTTTTGATTTTATTTGCAATACTAGTGCGACAATTAAATTCACAGAGCTATTCGGAATGTTTTGCAAGCTGCAATCTGCTCTTGGTTGGATTGTCATTCCTCTTTCTTGTCCTTGTGTTGAGTGGCTACTTGGTAACAATTCTGTTCCTTCCAATGTGATTTGCCTCTTATATAAAAGGCCAATCGAGTACTTACAAAGTAAAATGTAAATTGGGGGCGAAAATTTTCATATTAGCGTATGCATGAGAATTTCTGGCTGCATTTGATGAGGCAGCGAAGCAATGCCTTGGTTTCCAGCTTTTGTAGTCGGAAGTCAATCTACTTCATATCTCTTCTTACGCAAAAAACATTTTTCGACTTTAACAGCAGATCCTTGATATGCTCTCCTACATACCAAATAAGAGTTAACAAACTCTAAGGCCCGTTGCGTCTCACAGCGATAGTAGTGACTCTACTTGCCGCTCAGAAGGTTAGGATTAGTCATAAAATTGATAATGTATTTGCAAATATTAATGGCATGGGCACAATATGAAGAAGTGAAGGCTCGTCTCCATGCTCAACGAAGGCTCGTCTCCGGTCTCCATCGCTCTTGAAACAGCTCTTTTCTTTCAGCTATGCCAGGCGCCTCATCAGCTGGCTCCTTCTCTGCTCCCATGACGATATTCCACAGGCCTCGCTCCTTCAGCAAGATCTTCATACGCCACGACCAATCTGAGTAGTTATCACCGTCCAGCCGCTCCACACTCTTTGGGTCGAACACAATCTGGCCCCCTCTTTGCGCCATCGTCTTCGTGTATGCTGTATTTCCTCCCTCCGCTTGCTTCTCGCAAATGCCTCTGTATTTCCTCCCTCGGTTTGATTCTCGCAAATGCCTCTGGCAGGTCTATTCGCAGTGATTGCTAATTATTTGGCTATGATTTGTGGCAGTGGGCCCATAACCTTTGAAGACTTGCAGCACTCAACAAAATCATAGATACGAATCTCAATCACATGCAGCAGATCACTCGCACACAAGGATGATATATTGCACAATAGTCTATATATTATCTTGATACAAATGCCAGAACGGCTACATAAGCGGTGACAGAGAAAACATGCATAACTGAAGAGAAACCCGAAAACGGAAGACTACTCTTATGAATTCTGAGCAAAAGAAGCTACGAGCTATTTTTCTAATGTCTAACATTTTTGTTTATATGATTGAGCCTTCACTTCGTTCGTGCCACTGACTCTCTCTTTGCCTTGCAGGAGTTCTTGATACGATCGTTCTTGGACACGCGTATGATGCCAAGATAGTCGTCTCCCGGATCGTCTATGTCAGCAGCCCCTTCAGCTGACTGGAACAGGCCGTTGGGCTCTAAGGTAGTTTGGCCACCGCTGATCCTTTTCACACGCCTGCATGGGGGCTTCGATGCTTCTGAGTTAACTTTAACATACATATAATGTGACAACATCACGACCAAGCCAGATCTTTGCCGAAATTGTGATGTGTGTTTCAAGGGAAAGATGACCAAGAAGCCGTACTCCAAGCAAGCCAGGAAGAGGTCGAAGGAGCCACTCGAGCTGATCCACAGCGATGTATGTGGACCTGTGGAGGTTGGATCCCTGGGAGGATATCGCTACTTTGTCACCTTCATTGACGATTTTAGCAGATACACATATGTTAAGTGTATGAAGGTAATGTCTGAGGTACTGATGCACTTCAGGGACTACACAAATCAATGCAAGATTTCAAAGAGTAAAGGACCAAGCACGATACGATCTGACAATGGAGGAGAATACATCAGTGGGCAATTCAACGATTTCTGCAGAGGAAAATATTAGGCGAGAGTTCACGTGCCCCTACAATCCCCAGCAGAATGGTGTGAGCGAGAGGATGAATAGGACATTGCTGAACCTGGTCAGATGTATGCTCTATGAAAAACAAGTGCCAAAGCGCTTCTGGGCAGAGGCTGTCACCTGTGTGGCGTACCTGCACAATCGAGCTCCTAGTGAGAAGTTGAAATGGAAGACCCCAAGAGAAATGTGGACTGGATCAGAGCCTAACTTGAGCCATCTACGGACATTCGGATGCCTGTGTTTTGTTTTTGACAACGCACCCGAAAGGAAGAAGTTCGATCCAAGAGCCAAGAAGGGGAGTTTTGTTGGGTATTCCTCCAACCAGAAAGGATATCGTGTGTACATCCCTGAGAGCAAAAAAGTGTTGGTTTCACGAGATGTAGAATTCAGAGAATCCGACAACTACTACAAGGATAACCCCAATGAAGTTGACGATCCATCTACAGACCTTGTATTCCTCGAAATCAGGGAGAGGGATGAGCAAGGAAAGGAACATGTTATTAGAGAAGAGCAGCAACGAACCTCAACAAATTCATTCACGTGATCATGAGCCTCAACAGATCCGAAGATCCAGCAGAGTCAAGAAAGTTCTTCAGAGGTTCGATGACATGACGCTCATCTGCGTGGAGAAGGACAACATAGTCCTGGAGCCTCAGAGCATTACTTTTAGCATAAACCGAATCAGTCAATTCAGCAGCAATCCAGGGTGGCAGCACTGGCTTGCAGCAAAGCGGATTCTCCGCTATCTAAAAGGAACCATTGATCTGGAACTAACTTATCTCAGAGATTCAGGTTCATTGCAGGCCTTTGCTAACGCGGATTGGCGAGGGGATCTGGACACTAGGCGATCTACATCAGGATGTTTTCCTTATGAATGGGGGCGCGATCAATTGAGGAAGTTTAAAGCAGAAAAGTGTGGCACTTTCAACAAGTGAAGCGGAATATATGAGCTTCTGCCAAGCCACAAAGGAAGCAATTTGGATCTGGAATCTCATGAGTGAAGGGGGCTTTCAGCTCCCAGCTGTGGAGATTTTGAGCGACAACTAGGGTTGTATTTTTATCAGTAAAAATGGAGGTTTATGTCGTTGAGCTAAGCATATTGACCTACAGTACTACTTCGTTAAGGAAGCAATAGACGATGAGAAGGTGAGCATACGATATTGTTAGACGAAAAGAATGACAGCTGATGTAATGACAAAACCTTTGACAAGGGAGCTGCATGTGATACACACAGAGTCCATGGGCATAAGGATCTTCAGCGAGGGAGAGTTTGTTAAAGTGAACTCAGAAGCGCCGAAGCCCCCATGCAGACGTGTGAAAAGGATCAGCGGTGGCCAAACTGCCTTAGAGCCCAACGGCCTGTCCCGGTCAGCTAAAGGGGCTACTGACGTAGACGATCCGGGAGACGACTATCTTGGCATCATACGCATGTCCAAGAACGATCGTATCAAGAACTCCTGCAAGGCAAAGAGAGAGTCAGTGGCACGAACGAAGTGAAGGCTCAATCATATAAACGAAAATGTTAGACAGTAGAAAAGTAGCTCGTAGCTTCTTTTGCTCAAAATTAATAAGAGTAGTCTTGCATTTTCGGGTTTCTCTTCAGTTATGCATGTTTTCTCTGTCACCGCTTATGTAGCCGTTCTGGCATTTGCATCAAGATAATATATAGACTATTGTGCAATATATCATCCTTGTGTGCGAGTGATCTGCTGCATGTGCTTGAGATTTGTATCTATGATTTTGTTGAGTGTTGCAAGTCTTCAATGTATACAAAGAGTATTGACTCTCCCTTCTGACAAATATTCCTACCTTGCAGCTACATCGTCGAGATTACTTTCTGAACGTGGAGTTCATTTCTCATGGTACTCTTAGGCTTCACACCTTTTGAGCACATTTGCTATTCCAGTTTCTGATCTCCCAACAGGCACTCATGAGTACATTAGACGGGCTATTTATCGGGCCTATATCTAGCATACTTGGCAGGGACAATTAAGAGTTGAGCCAGATTTCTATGGGACATATTTTCTAGAGCTTGATGGAGCAGGTTTTCCTATATGTGCACTACTTGGATTATGGACTCTCACACTGTTTACGGTTTACTCTTGGACAATTTCAGGTTTCTTCGCTATTGAGACTGGTCGTTATCAGGGTATTCCACCTGAGGACAGACTATGTCAGATGTGTTCCTTGGGAGAGATTGAGTCAAAGGAGCATTTCCTTTTCAGATGTTCGGCCTACTATGAGATCCGTGGGCGTTATCATTGCCTTTTCAGGGATGCACCCACTTTACGCTCTCTCATCATTTACGTCGATCCTAGGTGTGTTGCCCTTATGATATATGAGATGTCCTTGCTGCGGAGAGCCCACTCCAGTGGATAGTGATACATAGCCTCAGATTACGGACTTTTTCACTAGTTGGCGTCCACGAGGAGATCCAGACGTAGATGATGACATAGATATTGACCTCACCCATCGTGATGAGAGATAGTGCTTGACATCAGATATTTCCATTGCTCGTTCCCCTACATTTACCAGGAGAGTTTGCCTTCAAAGATCCCATACTCGTCAGTGTCCACAAAGACGACACAGACGACATCATTGTCCATCTTCTACCGCAATACCATCCTTTGGGCCTCGTATCATAGACTTCTTCAGTAGCCTTAGCTTTCTTTAGTTGTTTTGTTGAGTTACTATGCTCCCATGTTACTACACACTTGAGATGTACTACTGTCTTATATGCTTTTTGGCATTAGAACACATTAATAAAGCTTTCTCTCTCTCTCTCTCTCTCTCTCTCTCTCTCTCACACACACACACACACACACACACACACACACACACACATTTGAAATCTGAGTTTTTTCTTGCACTCTTTGAAATCACAATTCATGCACTCTCTGAGCTCTTTCTCAATCCTGAACATTGAATATTCCTAAATCAGAAGTGAATTTTACATATTAGAATTTGCTGCAGGCAATGGCTACTCAGGAATCAACCCTATCGCGCTCCCTCCCAATCTTTTGTGCTCTCTGAGCTCTCTGGAGTCTGAATCTTGTTCGTTGTTGTGTGGTTAGCAAGCAATGCCAAGCATTGGGCATATAATGTAACTTTTAAGTCATCTTCAGCTATCTTCAATTGTGAATTGTGACAAAAGTATTGGAGATTTGAAGGAGACTTACATGACTGACTTAATGGATAATTTTGAATTGCACTAGCTTCTTTGCCAAAATCCTAAAGCTTTTTAGGGTCCTTTGAAAGCCATACCAGTCAACAATTTTTGGCGTTAGACTTGCAAAGACATTACTATGTGTTTAGAGGTGAAGTTT
>CM055100.1:46125995-46266596 GCA_029204225.1 Diphasiastrum complanatum | reverse complement strand
GTATCCGTGATGTTGAGGATGATCAGCGCGAAAGCCTTTCCATCCTTCAGCTTCCATCTGGCGATTGCTGCGTCGTCTGCCTCGGGCTTCCTTCTGCACCTGTAACAATGTCATACATTCTTTAGCCATTAGTATAGTTTTCATCTTAAATTTCCATAGATGGTAATTTGGCTCCATCAAGCTTGTCCATGATAGGACTGGCTTTCCCTTGGAAATCCATGTGGAGGAATTAGTCTAAGTGATAGGAGAAACTATCAATGACTTAAGTATGAAAATCTGATACTGAAAATACAGAACAAGAAAACAATTACTCTATCGGCTAGTAGAGTCTTGTATTGCGGAAGCTTATCAGGCTATGAAAAAAGCTCTGGATACCATGTTGGGGGGGAGAGAGAGAGAGAGAGAGGAGAGAGAGGAGAGAGAGAGAGAGAGAGAGAGAGAGAGAGAGAGAGGGAGGGAGGGAGGGAGGGAGGGGAGGGAGGAGGAGGGGAGGGAGGGAGGGAGGGAGGGAGGGAGGAGGGAGGGAGGGAGGGAGGGAGGGAGGGAGGGAGAGAGAGAGAGAGAGAGAGAGAGAGAGAGAGAGAGAGAGAGAGAGAGAGAGAGAGAGAGAGAGAGAGAGAGAGGAAAGAGAGTTGAGAAAGGTGTCGTATGTTAGAAACAAAAATTTAGCTCAAAGAGGTAAGACGAACACGAACGAGAAAAGAAACAAGAACGAGAAATAAACTCGAATAGAAAGTATTCATGCGCAGTGGAACGAGCTATATGACTCTCTCCGTAAGCATGACTACGACTATCAGAATGAACAGAACTTTAGTGATGGAAATCACGGTCATTTTGGACTACACAGCCAAACCTAATAAATGAAATAATTTGTCGCGAATAGAAAGACAAATTATGTGTCGCGATTGATTAGCGAAGAGCTAGATAGTGCTCGATTGATAATTAGTTGCAAAACATTCGCGAAAGACAAGACTAAATGTTAGTCGTCTATTTCCAGAAGGATCAACTAGAAAGATCAGATAGAATGAATAATAAGCATAGCAATATTAACACAGATCTGAACGCAGAACAAAGAAATATATCAGATTAAGTATATCAAGTATACATGTCAATAAAGCGGTAGAGCACAAGGCAATAGTAGACGAAACCGCGTGCCCTACAAAGCCTATTCAATCTGTAAAGGAATGAAACCTTATATCTGACGATAAAGATCAATGCACAAGGCATCTACTTCGTCTATCTAGCTGATAAGCTTCTGATGCTAATTTACATAAGCTCTCATCTGCTCATCTTTCGTCAAGACTCAATCTTCCAATACTCGACCTCTTGATAATTATCTCTGGTTCTCTCTCTGTACATATATATATACATAATGTTACAGGTGTGCAGATGAAGAAAGTACGGGCTGGATGTGTTGTTTGTGAGATTGTGGGTGTCTGCAATCGTTGTCCAGTCTGTTAGCGTAGCTGCATGGGACGAGCGTGAAGAGGGTGTGACGTCAGCCTTTGCTTTTTGTCCTTTCATCGTCTGTGAGACTTTGCATGTTAATATGCAGGCTGCGCGACAACGCGAGTAAATATGCAGCATGAATGGAGGCAGATTAAAGATGGGATTTGGGAGCGTAGAGGAAACAAATCCAACAAAAGTTAGGATGCCCCAACCTTCTATGCCACAACTCCTCCTTAGATAAAAAAGCAACTTCGCAAAGGTTTGCATTCTCGTAAGAATTCAATTTGAATCTAGATCCATCAGCTAGGACCTCATCATTTTTCTTGATAAAGCAAGTATTGGAATTGAACTTTACATCACAACCACTATCAAGCAACTTTTCCACACTAATTAAGTTCTTTGTAAGTTTAGGAATAAAAAGAACATTAGAAAGTGCAAGAACTTTTCAAGAAGCAAGTTTCAATGGAATGTTGCCAATTCCTTCTATTGGGCACTCATGATCATTAGCAGTAAAAATAGATCTCTTGAGTCCTTTGTAAGGTACAATTGAGTCAAATGACTCCTTTGAACAACACATATGTGAAGAAGCTCCAAAATCTATGTACCAAGCTCCATCTTTCTTGAAAGGTGATGAAGAAAAACTAGACACCATGAGTGATCCTTCTCCATCACTTGGAACAAAATCTTCTTCAATCTCTTTGGAGAGATTTGCTTGTTTGAGTTGGTTTTTCTTCTTAAAGCAATTAGAGGCATAGTGCCCCTTCTTGCCACAGAAGAAACACTCCACTTTCCTCTTCTTGGTCTTTGAAGTAGAAGGATGAGATGAATCATCCTCTTCACCATCTTTGTCTCGATTCTTGGATTTGTCTTTGTTGGATGCTTGAGAAAACTGGTTCTTACTCCTTCCTTTATGCTTGTCCTTGACAAAGAGGGCTTTGTCACTTCCACCATGCTCAAGTTTGTTCATCCTAGAAAGTTTTTAGCTTTAGCTTCTTCAGAAATAAGAATTCCTTGGAGAGTTTCTAGATTAGGCAACTCCTCCTTAGTGGCAAAGGACTGAACAAGATTATCATAGTCATCTTTCAAGCCATTTAGAATGACTTGAACTAGCTCATCTTGGTTAATAGTAACACCAATACAAGAAAGCTCTCTATGAAGATCTTTAACTCTCAGAACATAGTTTGATGCACTCTCCTCACTTCTTTGAAAACTTTGGAAAATCTGGTTCCTAAGAGTGAGTATTCTAGAAGTATTCTTTGCTTCAAAGATGGACTTAAGTGCATCCCAAAGTGGGTGCAAGATTCTATCTCTCTCAAAATTTCATTAGATACATTCATCTTAATGAAATGTAGAGCCATTCTAGATCTCTTGCTATACTTGGATTTCAGCCTATGCTTGAGGCTCCTCCTCAATACCAAGCACAATGTCCATAACATCTTGGAGTATCAAAATAGGCTCCATTATGAACTTCCAAATTGAGTAATTAGAAGTATTTAGTCTTTCATTTGCTTCTAGGAGATATCCTCCCAAAGGTGCAATCTAGCATGCTAAGAATCAAAGAATGATAGCAATGAATCATGAATGATCAAAAGTACAAGAAATTAGTGTATTAGCATTAGCCTCAACACGAGTTAGAGAGAGCAAGAGAGAGAGATATCAAGCAAAAAATGGTGTGGATCCAAATTGGCATGAGATAGCTACAAAGCTTTGGTTCTTCATGATAAATTATGAGAAGAGCTACACATATTTATGGAGTTTGAGGTAGCTCGAGGTAGAACCACATCCATCCACCTTTTATTGACATCTAGAGTGAAAACTAGAGTCTATGTGACATTTGTCACATCTCATGCATGTATCTCTACCTACTTTTACCAAGTGTCCTAGTTCTAACTAGAATTGTACAAATCATCATGCATGTGTCCATTTCACTTTGTGCATGCCTTGCATGTCGCTATGGATCACTTACAATTAATGCATGTGAAATGCCACGAGTTTCTACAAGCATAATATTGCTATTTCCAAGTCTACAATCTATATGCAAGTTGTAATCATCAAACTAGATATGACATATCCATATAGCTCGAGTTCTATCTAGGCCAAATTTGGCATTTGCATTTATGGAACAACATACTTGCATGTTACTATGTTTGTAGCAAGCCTAAAGTCAAGATGGATTATTTTTCAATTTTAACATCTATTACTCGTCGGTTCCTATAACTCGCCGAATTGGTATTACTAGCCGACCTACTACTCGCCCTCTGGTATTACTCACCGATCATGACTCATGCCCTATTACTCGCCGGTTCCTATAACTCGCCGAATTGCTATTACTCGTCGACCTATTACTCGCCCTCTATTATTACTCATTGATCATAACTCACGCCCTATTACTCGCCACCAGTCCTATAACTTGCCGACCTATTATTCGCCCTCTATGTATAACTCGCCATCTGAGATAACTCGCTGACCCAGTACTCGCCCTCAATTTTGTAACTCGCCAGCCCTTATTACTTGCACACTATGTATAATTCGCCAATCTCTAGTATAGCTCACCCTCAAACCACCCCATCCACATTAGTACCTGATTGCATCCATGGCACTGAAACGCCGTCTTTCGGGCGCCTCTGCCCCTCCTAGCCAAAGAGCCCACATCACCCAACACACCGTCGCATCATTTAATCCCAACTGTTTCCCCAGCCCCTCTACATCCTCGCACACCACTACCTCACCATCCATGTCCCAACAGACCGGATCCACCTCATCCTCCTCCCTATTCTCATGAACGTCCCCCAATCGAGAGGAGGGAGAAACATCTCCTTGATCTGCTTGCCAAATTGTTGTTCGTGTCATCGCACACCTTTGCCGTACACCATCTTACACAGAACAAGAGATTGCAGCTCTTCGCACCGACGGTTGCCTTGCAGTCTTAACTGTCATAGGCCTCCACAACATGAAGAGACCCATTTTCCAAGACCTTATTCTGGTCGAGCAAGCCTTTTTCACGTTCGACAAAGACCATTTCACCGTTACCAATAAAGGGTAGGACCACGTGGTCTCCTTGGATTCGGAGCTAATTTTGATAACTCTGACTCTTCGACACTCCACCCACCTGCTAGCCACCTGCACCCTCACTAAATTCGACATATTTGTCTTGTTCCATCCCGATCATGATGACATGCCATTGTTTGATCAGATGCTTGGATCTTCAAAATCAGTGATGGCATTGGGATACCTAGTATGGATTAGATTGTAGGATGATGAGGTGGTCATCAAATACACCTAGTTGTGGATGGACTTGAGGCATTTGATGGACATGGCTTACAAGAATAATTCAGCATAGAATCGGAAAATGGCAAATGCAAATGTGCAAGGCGTGGAGCGTTGTGAGCTAGTTCTAGGTTGGAGATGGAGGCAAACACTATGGTGGGTGTTTTGTAGGAGATTTACTGGAGGGGGGCATTGATGGCGAAGACTTTGAAGAAACAAAACGTTTCTAATCACAAAGCCTTGCTAGCTTTCAGCCCTCTTCCTGACAAAGATGTTCGCGAACACGAAAGTCAAGAGACACGAAACACGAAGGTTTCGTGAACACGAAAGTCAAGAAGACACGAAACACAAAAGTTTTGCGAACACTGACGGGAAGACGTGAACGCGAAAGATTTGCAAACGAGAATCTTTTGCGGTCGAGCATGAGAAAGTTAGACGACGGAAACGAAACCAACGATGCAACACAAAAAATGTCGCGAAAGACTTTCTGCCCTCACGCTCCAAAGAGTAACAACAAATATCATGCAAGTACCCAGAAGTGTAGATATCTGATCTGATGGCATGACGTCAGTAGATACAATCTAGGTCGTGGCTAATCCACCACTCTTGTAATTTTCTGATTAGTTGTAGAAGTTTAGTCACTCTAATCTTAAAGGTTACATAGAATGACTATATACTTGCTGGATGATACTTGACTACAGAATATAGAATACACATACAGTGTAGACGTCTGATGCTAGTAAGCAATCAAGACAAAAATACAGACAAGAAGTCCGCATGCGTGCGAGACGAGTTCTGTGATCAGGATCCATAGAGATCCACAAGTCCGCTAGTAAGCGATACATCCACTCGTGAGAGAAGTGTGTTTCTCTCACGCCAACGCACTGCGTGGATCTACATGCAGTGCTTGAAGAACAAGAGAAAATCAATAGATGTAGCCATTGAGCACATGTCTTCTTTTATGTTGTATGATCTCGAATGCAAATGTTTTTGTTGTTATTCGTGTGTCTGATTCTCCCATTCATTTCAATTCCGCACATTGGTTGAGTTTGTTGAATGCTATATTAATTTACAAACGTAGATGTGCAGTGCCTGACTACATTCTGGAGGACTGTAGGAGTGCTTCAACTGGTCGGGCGATCGCATATGAACTCCATTCGAATCGCATTGAGTTCGTGGTCGCAACGGTTTCGCAATCCCCTCGATCTCCATCAGTGGTGTTAGAGCCTACCTGTCTTACCATAATATGACATATCCAAGAAGCTATCAGATCCAGAGTCCAAGCATTCAGACAAACGACCATCAACGAGGGAACAAACTTTAGAAGCAATGGCTTCAATCAGCAGCATGCAAAGCAAGATCTGCATAATTCTTGATTCTTCAGGATCTAACTTTATAGCTTGAAAAGTTAAGACATCACTCATACTCAAGGACGAAGGATTATTACCCTGGGTAGATGGCACAGAAGAAATGCCTACAACATCAGGCAAGGAGCTACAAGAATGGAGGGAGAAAAACGACAAGGCAGTAGCCTTGCAGCAGCAAAGATGGCCAACGAGATAATCTGGCTAAGGCAGTTCCTGGATGAATTGGGCAAAATAAGGAGTGAGCCTCTGGTCTTGTAGATGGACAACACCTCTGCAATACACCTAACGAAAGATCCCGTGTTCCATTTCAGAACAAAGCAAATTGCGATCAAGTACCACTTGATCAGGGATCTAATTGAAAAGAAGATGCTGCAGACCACCTTCATCGGAACGAAGGACATGGTTGCTGATATCTTCACCAAAGCCCTAGACAAAGGACTCTTTGAGAGACAAAGGAGTAGTCTCGGGATTGTAAAGCTATCATGGTTTGAGAGGGAGCTGAAGAAACAAAACGTTTCTAATCACAAAGCCTTGCTACCTTTCAGCCCTCTACCTGACGAAGATGTTCGCGAACACGAAAGTCAAGAGACACGAAACACGAAGGTTTTGTGAACACGAAAGTCAAGAAGACACGAAACACGAAAGTTTCATGAACACCTGACGGAAAGACACGAACGCAAAAGATTCGCGAACGAGAATCTTTTGCGGTTGAGCACGAGAAAGTCAGACGACGGAAACGAAACCAACGACGCGACACGAAAAATGTCGCGAAAGACTTTCTGCCCTCACGCTCCAAAGAGTACCAGCAAAGATCATGCAAATACCCAAAAGTACAGAGATCTGATCTGATGGCACGACGTCTAGGTCGTGGCTAATCCGCCACTCTTGTGATTTTTTGATTAGTTGTAGAAGTTTAGTCACTCTAATCTTAAAGGTTACATAGAACGACTATATACTTGCTGGATGAACTTGACTACAAAATATAGAATACACATACAGTGTAGATGTCTGATGCTAGTAAGCAATCAAGACAAAAATACAGACAAGAAGTCCGCTTGCGTGCGAGACGAGTTTCGTGATCAGGATCCATAGAGATCCACAAGTCCACTAGTAATCGAACATCCACTCGTGAGAGAAGTGTGTTTCCCTCACGCCAACGCACTGCGTGGATCTGCATGTAGTGCTTGAAGAACAAGAAAAAATCAATAGATGACCTTGTAGCAATTTAGCACGTCTTCTTTTATGTTGTATGATCTCGAATGCAAATGTTTCTGCTGTTATTCGTGTGTATGATTCTCCCATTCATTTGAATTCCACACATTGATTGAGTTTGTTGAATGCTATATTAATTTACAAACGTAGATCTGCAGTGCCTAACTACACTCTGGAGGACTGTAGGATGCTTCAACTGGCAGTGTCCAGCGATCGCATCTGAACTCCATCCGAATCGCATTGAGTTCGCAGTCACGACGGTTTCGCAATCCCCTCGATCTCCATCAGACTTCGTGACGTATTCTTTGGGAGTACAAAGATGGTGATACAATAGGGCTAGTTTTGGCATTGGCATTGATGGAGTGGTGCCTGAGTAACTCTTGCAGTTATAGCAGTTGAGAGAAAAGAAGTGGCAATCTAATTTCTCATGCTTTTCTTTGTAGATTTGGTTAGGGTTTGAAGGACTTCAATTGCACATTTTTGGAATCAATAAAACTAATAACAAGTGTCCAGTTTTTATACTCAACCATGGATATATATTATAATTAACGAGTCATAAACATTTAGATATGTTAATTTATTGTTCCTGTTTGTACAACAGTCGTATAATAATAGTACTCATGGATACAAATGGAGGCTTCTGAAAATCATCCACTCCAAACAGGCTACAATTTTATCACATACACGACTATATTGAGGTTTAAAAAGCCCTGGGCTAACCAACATGTAACAACCATAGTACTTGCAGATAGCCATGAAAATCCATGAAAAAGTTTAATTTTCCAAGAGATCCATGCAAGTTAACAAATTTCAATGTCTTCCAGATTCGATGGTTGACCCTCATCTTTTGTCCAAACTTCCACAAATGTTTTTTCAACAATGCGTCTTTCATTTATCTTTTGCCCATCAATGTGCACTATATTTTATCTTGAAAATAGTTTTTCTACAAGAAACAAAAATCACGTACATGTCACTTTAGCATAATATTAGAAGTCATTTTAACTTATAGTAACAAAATCTTTATCAACATACAAACATGTATATCATTTACTCTGTTGACTTGAGTAGTTCTTCATTGTCGGAATCCGAAATGTGCAATGTCGGATTCCAAAATGTGCAATGTTGGATTCCAAAAAGCAATGTTATACGAATCAAAATACAATTCTGCACAATGTAATAAGGTATTGCAATTCATAATGTGCAATGAAGTAATGTAGGAATACAAAGTACCTCATGTTTGTTATTTGATCCAAATGTCGAATGCAATCCAAGAAAATCACTCCAAGAATAGCTCGAGATCTTACAATTGAATCTCATATGCGCATGGAACTCATGAAGTCCATAAATGACTTTGGCCTATAAGTGTGAATTATCGTGCAAATCATGTACACAATGATGCTAGTGCTAAGTAGTACTATCTGCAAAAAAAATCTTTGCAAATTGGAGCAAATGAACAAAAAAAAAGATTTAAAATACACCTTACATATAAATATCTTATGTTGTCCTCTTATAGCATAATTGGATATGAGTGTTACCATGTGGCAATGGAGACCAACATTTGCATCTCACTTCTGGGGTGTAGAAGGGCCCCGTCGGAGCACCTTGGGAGGGCCCTTACCCGAGGGTGGGAGCTTGAGGGTAGGGCCCAAGCAAGGCATAATGTCATATTTGAAATTTTTTTTATCTCAAAACTCCTTCTCATGTGAAATTCTATACATAATTGGCATTTCTTTTACTCACAAGTGAAAATTTTGGACATCATCAATGTTTTTTTCACCCGAAGGTAGATTTGCCTTTGAGAGTACATTCAAAATTCAAAAACAATTTGGGGACTAGGCATTACACCAGTAAAATAATATATTTGTTATGACTAACATACTTATAGTCATTGACTTTATGCATTTTTAGAGATCAAGCTAGATGAGAATCTTTAACTCAATCTTGTGACATTGAGTGTATATTAAACATATATTTGATTTAAGAGGAACTTGACTGGGTATTGAGACATGAAACTAGTATAATGTGGGAGCAGTATATCTTGCACCACCATTACCATGGCAGTGGTGGTGCAATGCCCATCTAATGGAGATGGGCAATGATAGCACTCAGATATGTGGGCCACCACCACTGTTGTGGCAATGGTGGTGTGAAATACACTCTCTAGTATACTATGCACCATTAACAATTATTAAGATTTTGTGGGCCCAAGGCATAGCACCATACCTTAGAAGGTCAAGAGCATTAGGCTCTCACGTCAAAAGAAATGGTCACGAAAGGAGACATTTCAAACTTTGTTCAAACATAACGCTTCACAACCAAATATGCATACACCTTTCTCTCTCCTCCAAAATATGCCATTCTCTCTCCAGAATGTGCATCCACCTTTCTCTCTCCTCTAAAATCTGTCATTCTCTCTCCAAAATGTGTATTCTCTCTCTAGAATGCACACTCTCTCTCCACCCTCATACATGAGTATTACATAGTGGAAGGGCTGAGGATCGAGGGCCTTTCATGGGTCCTTGGCCTTTCTTGGGGCTCTGCCCTCGGGCAAGGGCCTCCCTGCATGGATGGCCCTTGGACCCCACGACGCCTTCCCATAAACAACCTTCATCATCCAAAGCACCGCAGGTCCCCAAAGTGCATAGTTCAACTTTCTTCCATAGAACAACAAACCCAAATCTAAGGTGTGGTCTTCAAACATTATCCACCCATTAAAACAATCACACAAGGGCACAATAATATCCTCATATGTGAAATATAAAAATTCCTAGACCTAGATGTGTGGCCTTTGTCCAACCATTGAACCTTTGAGGTGTGGACCTTGTGGTCTTCACATGTGTCCACAAATTAAGACAATGACTCCACAAGGGATCCCTAGACCTTGACTTGTGTTGTTCAAATTGTGACCTCCAATGAAAACAAAGACCACACAACAAATATTCTCAAAAGTGCATGTGGGGAGCAGAACTTGGGTGGGCATACCCACAAGTCAAAATCTTATTTGTTGTGATCGGGATCATTCAATGAGTTAGGCATTATTTACAAACCTGTTGCAGAAGAGCGAGTTTTAGAATACCATATATATTAGGCTCTCTAAGCTATTCTAATGTTGAGGTCATTATCTTAATGGTTGGAGAGCATCCTTTGGAGATGTGTGTGACATTGCACTAGAAGTTCAAACGTCTATCCAAAACACATAAGGATGGGCCTTGTATAAGGTTGCACGATCAATAAGATGTGCACCATCAAGCTTGGGAGGAGATTAATCCTTACAATGGAATGGCTAAGGGGACAGGCATGGTTTTAGCCTCACGTGTATGTGTAAATAAAGTACAATGAAGATAAAGGATCAATGTATTATGCGCTACCACTATTGTGGCAGTGTTGGGACCCTTCCACCCTTTCATCCAATGATGGAAGGGCAAGGAGAGAGGGGCAGAAGAAGGGAGAGGTGGTGGAGCTATCACCACCACCCTTGGATGGTGTCTTCACCATAAATGACTTGTGAGTGATGATGCAAAATATGATTGGATGGAAGGGCAAGGAGAGAGGGGCAGAAGAAGGGAGAGGTGGTGGAGCTATCACCACCACCCTTGGATGGTGTCTTCACCATAAATGACTTGTGAGTGATGATGCAAAATATGATTGGATGGAAGGGCAAGGAGAGAGGGGCAGAAGAAGGGAGAGGTGGTGGAGCTATCACCACCACCCTTGGATGGTGTCTTCACCATAAATGACTTGTGAGTGATGATGCAAAATATGATTGGATGGAAGGGCAAGGAGAGAGGGGCAGAAGAAGGGAGAGGTGGTGGAGCTATCACCACCACCCTTGGATGGTGTCTTCACCATAAATGACTTGTGAGTGATGATGCAAAATATGCTGATCTGAAGATAAATGCACAATAGTGTCAATTGTTGGTGCTCCTACACCCGTGGATAGGGTCGGTGGGCCTTCCATATTGTGTAACTCTTGAAAATCTCATGCATAGAAAAGATACTTCAATTTTTTATTTCAAACTTTTAGCTTATAAACTGTGTATACTATTAGCCCTAAAAGCTTCAGATTTTGAGCTTGCCAGTCAAAATGATGAATTGGAGGATTTTCAGCCCTTCAGTTTTGACGTCCAATTCCAGCCACTAAAAATCCTTTACTTTCACGTGACCAACTCGAAAAGCTGCACTTCTTGGTTTTGAGCTCGCCACCACGCTTCTTGCGGATATGACACGTGTCATTACCCTAGTGCACTGACAAACCAGTAATGACGTCACCATATTCCACGTGGCGCACAATGAAAGGCCAGACTGTAAATGCATGTGGAAGGGCCTTGCGTGAGAAAGCTTCAGCAAAGTGTCAATTGAAAGGCAACCTTGAAAAAGTGCCTTTCCGTTTGAAATTTAAATTTAAAAAGTCAGATTTATTAAATGTTTTAATATTAGCCTATTAAAATACAATAGATTAAAAAAATAAAGCCTATTTATATTTTAAGATTGAAGGGGTGAAGCTGAATATGATATCGCATGAAAGTGAGACGTGAAAGGTGCCCTTCAATTTGAAAGGGCTAGGGCGTCCTGCGTAGTCCCATTGGCATGAGGATCAAGTCGGCGCGCATCGTTGGATATTTCAAAAGACGATTCAGATTTGGTCACGCATACTGAAATTGGCAGTTCAGTTTGAAGACGTGGCGAGCATCTAAGCGGGCGGGCTAAGAAATCAGCTGTCGCTAGTCTCCATCGGACGGTCGGTTATCGCTCTAGAAGACAGTCGTGGTTGTTGCCTTGCCTCTGCTGTAGCTAGCCTGTAGCGAGGAATTCAACGCTTTGTAGCTTCTCTGGGAATCTCTCTCTCGCTCTCTCGCTCTCGCTCTCGCTCTTGCTCTCTCGTTCTGTTTTGTATGCCAATGCTCGAGAATTCAGCATTTGGGTGAATTATGTAATAGCTAGCTCTGTTTCCTGAACAGAAAGATGTGCTTACAATTGCCTATTTCTGAAAAACGGTGTTGTTTTTGCCAGAATACATGAACAACACGTATTGGGTTTGCAATTGATGCAGGAATACAGACATAGCAGCTTCTGAATCTGACCTGTTCACTCATTTCTCTCACAATTCAGTCCAGATTGTGATGATGGTTGCAATAATGGATCATAGATTGGCGCAATTGTAAGTTTGGAGCTGTTGATTTTTGTGTTTTGGAGAGCGCCACAAGGGTGGAAAAAGGGAAGAGGAAGAAGAAGGCAATGAGCGAACAAGCAGGTGGAGTGGGCACAGCCCCACCTGCTTCAGCTGCCACTTCATCTGTTCCGAAACGGACAGCATCTGGGCAGCAGGGCAGAAGGAAAACCAAATCATCTGAGAATGGGGGCTCGGGAATTTTGCGCTCCAGCCGCTCAACGTAAGATCAGAAGCTTTTATGTTCTTATTGTTGCTTGTTTCTTTTTCCAATGCAGCTACACTTGAAGCTAAACTTTGTAAAAAAGCGCCTCAGTATACAAACCTTAAATTGCTGAGCTGTTTGGATAAATTGCAGCTAATTGGAGCTTTTGCTTGCATTTTCAGGCCAGTGACAGGGGATAGAACAGTAAAGAAGCTGAGGCTCTCAAAAGCATTGACAATTCCAGATACCACTACCGTGGCTGATGCATGTCGAAGGATGGCTAATCGTCGTGTGGCTGCAGCTCTTTTGACAGACTCCGACGCTCTCCTGTGTGGTATTATTACAGACAAGGTGTGCAAGCAATGCCTTCTTGATTGTTGCCAAATAAACTGGTGTGGGTTTAACTAATCGGCCATCTTCCACATTTTGAGGTGGTATGCGTTCTGATTCTTTTGGAATCTTATCTTCAGGACTGGAATAAATTGAATTGTGATTGCTTTTTGAAATACTTTGTTTGGTTTTCTGATGGCACAAGAGTGTGAATCCTGCAGGATGTTGCAACTAGGGTGATCGCTGAGGGGCTTGTCCCAGAAGAAACACTTGTCTCCACAGTCATGACCAAGAATCCAATTTTTGTCATGACTGATACATTGGCTGTAGACGCCCTTCAGAAAATGGTACAAGGTAATTGAACAACTCTTTTTTGCAGTATGCATTTTCCACAGCTTGTAATTGCCTTTACACAATGCCCCTTCCTGCATCCAATGCAGTCACGACCAGCCATTACTCGTTGACCTTTTCAAGATAGAATCAACCACAGCAATCAAGCAATGAATTCTCAGAGCAGTCAATTCCAGAACACATTTGGTTTTGTAAACTTGAGACCTAATTGTTTAATTTCATCCTGAGTGCAGGCAAGTTTAGGCACCTACCAGTTGTTGAGAAAGGCGAGGTAGTTGCGTTACTGGATATCACCAAATGCCTGTATGATGCTATTGCCAGGATGGAGCAGGCCGCAGAAAAGGGAAATGCCTTAGCAGCTGCTGTAGAGGATATTGAACGCCAGTGGGGTAACAACCTGGCTGGTAAGAATTAGAAGTTGAAATATACCTTATAAATCTTAACCATTTTCAATCCCTTTATGCAATTGCCAGTCCAGTTAATGCTTGAACTACTTAAACATTACTTGTAGTGCATTGCAGCTAGTTGAATTTTACACATATTTGACATCAACTTTTTTTTCATCAGCATCATCAAGCTATGTTGATTCTTTACGAGATCGAGTCTTTCGACCTAATCTGGCATCGGTTATCACGGAGACGACCAAGTGGGTGCTTCTCAGTATTTTCTTAACTACAGTATGGTTTATCACCAATAATGAGATTAAACTGAACCATAGTTGCTTCATCCATCCTGGTTGAAAAAGGCATTCGGATTGCGGGGAACCTAAAATTAAACGTTAAAATTAGGGACATTTTAGGGAATTGAAGACTTGCTAGACTGGATTTCTTTTTAGGCTTTTTTTACGATCAACTGATCTCAGCAGTCCTGCTATAGGTACGTCTTATTGAAGGCATTCCAACAACTAGAAATCAACTGAATGCTTCCGATTTTCTTTTCCAGAAATATTTATTTTCAGTGTTTGTGACGCTCTTCTCTTTCATTTGATCCTTTGTAGAGTTGCGACTGTTTCATCCGTTGATACCGTATACACAGCTACACGAAAAATGTCTGAGCTACGTGTCAGTTCAGTAGTTATCACAAATGGAAATAAACCTTCTGGAATTTTTACGTAAGTGTTTTTCATAAGCTTGCTGCCTAATATTTTGTGACAGTCAATCATGAACTTTCTGGTTGTCAAATGATGGAAGTTAATATCAAGTTATACGTCAAAGCAAAACTGTCCAATTAGCCTAAATTTGTACCATCTTGTGTTGGACTTCTTTCTCCAGCTCGAAGGACGTTTTAATGCGCGTTGTTGCTAAGAATCTGGCTCCTGACACAACTGTCGATAAGGTTTGCTCTAGTTGTTTGATCCTTCTGAATTGTGAAGTGATCCTACATGCTTGTGGTTCTTGGTTTAATTTTTTTTCCATTGCCATTGCCTTCAATGACTTTTCTTATCGTTTGGTATTTGCTAGGTTATGTCTCCCAATCCAGAATGTGCTACATTGAACACAACTATTGTGGATGCACTTCATCTTATGCATAATGGAAAATTTCTACATCTTCCAGTTGTCGATCAAGGTCAGTTTGTTTCTAGTTGAATCCCTAATAACAATCTAAGAAGTACGCTTAGTGATGAATAACACAAGATAAAAAAGATTTATGATAAATAAACTGTGTGTAGATGGTCATCTGGTTGCGTGCGTCGATGTGCTGCAGTTAACGCATGGAGCTGTTTCTATGGTATGCTATGTAGATTTATGCACTGTCCTACTACCTTGTTTGCGAAGACATCTTTGCTGTTCCTTTGGGCTTCCTGTATAAGCTTCAAAGCTGCATGCAAAGCTCTTGACATATGGATATTTCAATGAATGCAGGTTGGCAACAACGGAGCAGGTATTGCTGGTGATTTAGCAAGTACTATGCTTCAGAAGTTTTGGGATACTGCTTTTGCTCTAGAACCACCTGACATGGAGGAGGACAGGAATAGGTAGACACACCAATATAGACTTTCTCTAGATCCATTCACGAGATTGGCTTTATGATCAATGGTGCCTCTGGCTGCAAAAACCTGGCAATAAGTACTTTACTATTCAATTTTTTAAGATGTTTTTTGCAACTGCCCTGTTACATGAAAGTGTTCAAACTCAAAAGCTTATGTTTTCAATTCAGATTTTTTGTGCTGGTAATGAGCAAGCCTATTTTCTTGTGATACCTTTTAGCAGCTGTAGCTGAATGACTAAGTGCGTACTTCAGTCCTTTTTTTGTTTTTGCAGTGCTTACAGTATGTGTGGTTTTCCCTTAATGTCCTGTAAACCGTGTGTTAGAATATCTTGGCATCCCAAGAAGCTTGAATCTCCTCCACCTACACAAAGGAGGCTAATGTTTGTGAAAATTCCCAATCACAAATATAACCTGAATCTGCTGCTGATCATGTTAACAAAATTTTGTTTTGGCAGTGATCTTTCTGCAAAACTAGCATCAGAGAATTCAGGTCTGGACATGAGAAAAATAAGCACTTCTCCGTCAGGCTCAAGAAATTCCTTCTTGTTCAAGTTGGAGGACCAACAAGGACATGTCCACCGTTTTAACTGTGGTGGGTTGCCTTAGATAGTTGAAAAGGTCACTTCATGAAGGTTTTGGCAGCATACACTGAATTTGAACATTATCTCTTCAATTTTCCCAGAGATGTGACCATGACATATCCATGTTTTCACAGGAACAAGCAGTCTGACAGAACTCACGTCTACAATCATGCAACGTGTAGGAGAAGATTCAAATCACTTGGAAGTCCCTCATGTACTGGTATTTCTCCAAACTCTTCAGTTTGTCCAAGGATGACATTAATCTCTGCTTTATGATACATGTTACAGGAATGCAATTATTTCAACCATTTTTATCAACTGAAACCGGTGTCAAGAGTTTTAGCAGATGAATTGTCTGCTATTTTGCTGAATTCTGGTAGTACAAAAATCGTGGAAATGTACCTCTGCTGAAACACCTTTGAAGCCCTTGACCGCTAGGGCTCCTGACTTGACAACTCATGCGTGTTTGCAGTATGAAGATGATGAGGGTGATCGCGTCTTACTTACAACCGACAGTGACCTTGTTGCAGCAGTAAACTTTGCAAGGACATCTGGCTGGAAGGTAGAGACTATTCACGTCTTCCAACATTTCTGATATTGTTGGCAAGATATACTTGAACCTTATTTGGAAGATTGCTATGATTGGAATTCTTGAAGCATGACTAGTCATGGCTGGCTATGAAATTTAAACTTAATATCCAACGAAGTAGTTGAAAATCTATATCTGAAAAAATTGCTTTTTTATTTGACTGAAGATAAAATGTACATGCCAGTGAAGTGCTACTAGTAAGCATATCATATCACAACAGCATTTTCCCATTTCATTGTGTGATTCATGTGGCTGAGGAGCCAATATCTGATGAAACATTAATAGTGCATATTGATCCTGAGTTAGACCTATGGGGCACAGTCAATTACCCCATTTTTGTACGATTCCCCCGATGGGCAGCCCTCAGCGGTGGACGCATACTCAAATTCTTCCAAACTGCAATGCATGTTAATTCTATGCCAGACGTGCTAAGCAGCAACAGTTTGAATGAAGTTGATACTTACTTAGAATGCTTCATCAATATCAATCGTAATTGTGTCTAGCCATTCGTAATTTCTGTGAGATACTCTAGTTACATTTTCCAAAATTAGAGTATGAAAATGTATCCCTAGTTCATGGATAGCTGATGAGTAAAAAAGCAGTTTTGTCATATGCAATAAGCAGGTTTTTTATGATGAAATCTACTCATGATATCTTACATACATGATGATGATTATTTGCAGGGCTTAAGACTTTTTCTGGAGTACCCAAATCAAATTAACGTGTTGCCTACAACCGTAACAACTTCTAAGGAAGATGCATGGGGTTCCACACAAACCACTATGGTTGCTTGTGCAGTTGCAGTTGTTGGAGTTGGACTCTTTTTGTGCATGAGAAAATTCAAGGGAGATCTTACTCACTTACTTCACTGGGGTTAGTTGGCCAGGACAAGGAATGGTAAAACGTTATAAATTTGTTGTCTCACCAGAAATTCTTGGAAGTTGAAGGGAGCATAGAACCCATCAAGGTCCATTTTTCATCTGATAAATGCTTACAGGCTATCTACATGCTCATATTTACAATTTTGCGCCTTTAAACTTGTTCCAACTTAACAACTATTGAAGACAGATGAGATCTACAGAACAAGGAGCACTGGTTGATAGAATCCAACAAGGGAATCTAACAATCCATCTTATAACAGATTCAAACCTTCTCATAGTACGTGTAATTTTAACAAAATAACTAGTGCTGCTAGCTTTTATTCCGATGATCGAGAGCTAGATTTCAAACAATCAGTTCTGAAAATTTGATGGTCTAAAGATATTATTGCACAGGCGAACTTATTGGGCTAGCAGTGTTTCTAAGCACACTGGTCAATGGATGATCCGAGTTCCAACCTTCATCTGCTTGGTGATTTCTTCATAGCTACTTTGTATGATGTTCTGCATTTTCTAATACTGTGTATGCTGCATTTGAATGGGGTTTGAACAAAAGAAATTCCTCTAGTGGAGTTGAAGTTAAAACACCATAACTGAGCTCATTTCATGAATGATATATCAGATACTCTCTATGAAATATGATACATAAAATGCTCAAATTAGTCACAGCCCAATCCACATTGTGCCTTGCCCATCTTTTTCTACAGAAGCAAAATTTGTCATAACATATGGAAAGTTGCCTGGGATTGTTATAAGCTTGATGAGAATACTTAGATCAACATTTGACAGATTCAGTTATAGATGAAATTCCATGAGAAGCAAAGCTAAGCACATCTTCCATCTCGAAAGCTAACATTGGTAAGAATTTTCAAAAAGAGTTGAAAGTTTTAAAGAGGAACAAGGCTATGAAGACTTGGAAATGTTCCCATTTTAGTATGGTGGAAGGCCCTCGGGCCTGTTCGAGGGCCTTCCTTGCAGGGAGGGCCCTTCTTGCCCGAGAGCCGGAACCCAAGGCCAGGGCTTTCAGGCCTTCCACGATGTAATGCAAGGTGAGGTGGAGAGAGAATGCACATTTCGGAGAAAGAACGCACATTCCGGAGAGAGAATGCACATTTCGAGAGTGCAGATTTTGGAGAGAGAATGGCAGACTCTAGAGGAGAGAGAAAGGTGAATGCACATTCCATTCATGGAGGTGCTTTCAAAATACACACAAAACCTGAGCACTGGCATTACGAAAAAGGAATTATTACCACACACATCTTGTGCATGCATGCATATTGCATTCGGAGCAAAAGGTACACTTGAGAAAAATCTAAATCATGTATAATATGGACAAGAGTGGGAAAGGACAAGGGTATTGAGAGAGAGAGAGAGAGAGAGAGAGAGAGAGAGAGAGAGAGAGAGAGAGAGAGAGAGAGGTCTCAACTACACCATCTCTCACATTGCAAGCTCCTCTTGTATGCGCTTATGTTCTGCCTAGTTGCTCTTTGGTGAGCTCTTTATTCATTCTTTAAGGACGATTGCTTTTTCAATGATGGATCTGAGTGTTTGTTTTTCCTTGAAAGCTGAAAAGAATTGGAAAGATGGCGATGACATCATTGTATCTAGGCATTGATGGAGTACAAAAATTACAACAATGAGTGATGCAAGCATAAGGGCAACAATCAAATATTTGTTTGATACATTAATCTCAGCAAAGCACAATAGGATCTAGCTATCACTTATTAGCAATCCGAGCAATTAGGACGTAAGCATAACACAGTGATCATTCTGCAATCAAGAACACAATGACAACCTCAAGATCACACAAAAGCGTGTCGATTCATTCATACGGTATTACATATATCCACTTGTGTATGCCACACTCCAAGATCCCAAAAATGACCATGCCTACATGTCACTAACTAACGATTAACTACCTCATCCTTCATGCCAAGCTAAAAGCATCTCCGATGGCTAGAATTGCTATTGGTGCATACATATTGATGGGTGCATAATGACTCCTGTCATGCACCCGGTGCTTGAAGCTGGATGACTCCCATCATGCACCTGGTGCTCGACGCCCAACATCGAGCACCTAATGTTATGCACCATCAATCCCCATATCAATTCTACCCATCATCCCTTGTGACTTCTTGTAACCCCATAGCCTCTCTAAGCTGGATGAATTTGTCCTTGGCTAATAATGCCTTTGTCATGATGTATGTCACCATATCCTTTGTTGGGCAGTACTCAAGTACCCCATTCTCCCTTCCTGTACCAAATCCTTGACAAAATAGTATTGTATGTCAATGTGCTTGCTTCTTTTATGAAGCCCGCCATTCCTGCCGATGAAAATGCATCCCTGGTTGTCATTGAACATGACCATTTCTGCATTGGTGATCCCCAAATCTACACAAAAATTGCTGATCCAGATGTGCTCTTTTGCCCCCTGACATAATCCCATCAGTTCAGCCTATGTGGATGACAGAGCTACATATTTTTGTTTAGAGCTTGCCCAACTCACTACTGCATATTTCCCATTAGGAATACATACTTGCATGTAGACTCCCTATCAACAATGCTACCCAGTCTGAATCTACATACCCATTGATTCCATCACAAGGTCCATGATAGTGCAGCCCATGCTTGAAAGTGCCCTTGAGGTATCTCAGTACTCGTTTCGCAGCTTGCCAATGACCTATCCTAGGATTGACCAAGAATTGATTCAGCTTGCCCGTCGCAGTAGATATGTCTGGCCTTGTGCACACCATGGCGTATATCAGTGATCCTACAAGGCTCATGTATGGATATCGTCGTATGTCAACTTGCTCTACCTCAAATGTTGGTGACATTCCTGAATTGAGTTTGATCCCTAGATCCAGTGGTATACTGAGAGGGGCTGCATCCATCATCCCATACCTTCTGAGCATATTTATAATGCATCTCTCTTGGATAAGTTGGATCCACTTGTCCTTTCTGCTTCTGCTCAACTGAATGCTTAAACAATAATGCAATTCACCTAGATCCTTTATCTCAGACTCTATTTTGAGCTCTACCTTGCACTGGTTCATACTTTTGACGTTCCCAATTCCAATGATGTCATCAACATATATTGCCATGACAGTGATATCCGATCCCACTTTTCTGAAGAAGATATTGTGGTATGTGCTACATCTCTTGAAGTCCCTGCTTTCAAGAAACACTTCCATCCTTTCATACCATACTCGGGATGTCTGTCTGAGTCCGTATAGTGCCTTCTGTAGCTTGCATACTAGATTGATTCCTTGTTCAAACCCCTCAGGTTGCTTCATATACACGTCCTCGCTTAGATCCCCATTCAAGAACGTCGTCTTGACATCCAAATAGAAGATTTCCATGTCATTCAATGCAGCCCAAGCCAGCAGAATTTTGATCGATCCGATCCTTGCAACCGGTGCGAAGGTCTCATCAAAGTCTATCCCCTCTTTCTGAGCACACCCCTTTGCTACTATTCTTGTGTTGTACCTTTCTATCTGTCCATTTGCATCAAACTTCATTTTGAACACCCATTTGCAGCCTATGGCTTTTCTTCCCTTTGGAAGGTGCACCAAGTCCCATGCGTTGTTCTGATGAATGGACTTTATCTCTTCCAGCATTGCCTGGTACCACATGCTAGAATTCTCGGAATCATGCGCTGGAAATTTGCAGGTTCAGTCATATGCTCCTTGCTCATAAAAACCATGTCATCAAACTTGTGAGGCATCCTTCTCATTCTGGTGGGTATTCTCTCCTCCTCACATTCTGCAGTTGAAGTTCTGATGTGCCCCTCTGGGAGGTCCGTCCTCTAACCTTGATTCTATCCCCTACTGATCCTCGCCTATTGTCTCTTTTAACTTGCTTTCTTGATCCACGCTTTCCTGCTGTTGGGTGGCCTCGTTGTTGTCAGATATTAGAATTGGTTCCTCAGTAAGTATTACCATGGAGCCTTCCGAAAGCTTCGGCTTGCTGTTCGCTTGATTCCCGATATACCCTGTAGAGTCCTCATTGAAGATGACATCCCTACTGATGATGAAGGCATTTGTGGTTGGGTTGTACAACTTATACCCTTTTGTGCCATCAGGGTACCCGACAAAGATGCACTTCTACCCTTTGGGATCCAATTTTCTCCTCTTTTCTTTTGGCACATGCACGAATGTAGCACACCCAAATACTCTAAAGTAGCTGACATTGGGTCTTCTTCCATGTGAGAAATTGGCAAAAATCTAGCTTGGTATTTTTTATGATAGAAGTTTGTAAGTGAATCTCACATGTGTGGAGGATGTTCCCACGTGTGGAGAATTGTAAAGTAAATCAAATATGTTTGATATAGGGGTCTCAAAGAATTTCATAGTCAAGTATCTAGGTGTAGGATGTTGATAGGGTCAAATTTGGCATAGATGGCAAATTATCCATTTTCACTTGTAATGCCACTATTGAGCCAAAATAGAGTAGGAGGCCAAACTCGTGCCAAAGAGAGTGTAGACAAGTGTAATTCTTTTGTTTGATGAAGTTTAAGAGGTCCAAGGATTTAGAGGTGGAACCATGAGTGGTCCAATAGTATTTGAGATTTGCTTGAGAATGGTCCAATAGAATTTAGAGGTGAATGGATCAATGGTCCAATAGGATTAAGAGGTGGAAAAAGTGTGATCCAATCATAGTCAAGCATTGTGGTAGCTCGTGGATCTACTAGTATCATTGTACTTCTCATTTGGATCGAATTGATTGAGAGATTGAGTGGATTTTGAGTGTAAGTGATTTTCTAGTTTTCTCTCTCTACTCGACAGCTCGTGATGATTTTCTCTCTCTACCCAAGGAGAGCAACTTGTTTTTTCTTAGAATAACTTTTGGATACTTCCCACACGTGTGAGTTAGAGTTGGAAGTGATTGAATGCATGTAGTAGTGTGTTTTTGCCATAGAATCAAAGATAGATCTTGAATCTCAATCTAATCTTGATCTTGGTGCATCTACACACCTTAGGAAATCACAAGTATTGTTGAAAATTCTAGAATTCACACGTGTGGGGAATGTCCACAAGAGTGACTGATCTTGATTAAGCTTTGTGATTGGCACAGTACCCTGATTCTAGATTGTTCAACAAGATCTAGTTCAGAAGATATGGCTAATTCACAATCTAGCATGCTAATCAATAGACTCTGATAGCAATGAATCAAAGAATGACTAAAAGTACAAGATTACAATGTATAAGCATTAGCCTCAACACGAGTTAGAGAGAGAGAGAGCTAGAGGGATAACAAGAAAAACAGTTTAGATCCAACCAAGCATGAGATAGCTACAAAACTTTGGTTCTTCATTACTTTGTGAATGAGAATGATATGTACATATATAGGAGAGCCAAAATTCGTGGTACTCCTTGCATTCAATGCACATCCTACACCTATTCAAGTGTAAACAACTATTAACTTGACACCTAACTGCTAGCATGCATAGGTTGCACCTAACTTCTACCTACTTTCTCCAAATGGCAATTTCTCAACTAGCCATGTACAAATCTACATGCATGTGTCCATAAGAGTGATTGCATGCTTTGCATGTCACTATGGAAACTTAGGACATTATGCATTTATTGTAGCTCGAGTTTCTACATGGTCAAAATTGACCAATTCCATGTGAATCTCTATATGCATGTCAAACTAGACATTGTCAACATTATTGCATATCATACTAGACCAACTAGACTTTATGCATGTCACTGGAATTTGATCTACCTAACCCAGACTCGCCCTATTCTACAAGGATATGTGCTCAATTCACATACCTTGGATATGTACAAAATATTTACATGGGTAGGATCCCCCAAACATTAACAACAGATGATAGATATGTTTTACAATTTTTAACAAGTACATGTTGTGGTCAGTCCACACGTGTGAATTTAACATGGTATCAGAGCCTACCTAAGGTTACCATGCATTTTGATCCATTTGAGTAAAAACTTTTCATTAATCTTGAGCTAGAAATTGTCAAGATCCATTTTCCTAGCTATCTTGTTCAATTTTGGATCAAAAGAGATCAATAGAGCATTGATTGGGTCTGAACTGAAACTGTACAAAATCAGGTGCTCAGACACATGTGAGGAACATCCAATTTTATTTTGGGAGTTCTCTTTCATGTTTGATCCAAAAATCTTGCTAGATAGCTTGTTTTGAATATTTTTGTCTAGTTTTTTATGCAATCGGTTTCATTCCATTTGGTTGAGCCAATCAAAAGTTATAAGCTTTTGAAGAGGGTTAGATAGGGCACCTAGACCTGGGTGGACACATTTGGTTTGGTCAAGAGATTGCTTGTTTGATCCAAAACCACAGTTGAATGCTTACCAATCTCATCTATATGTGATCTAGGCACTATTTTGAGATCTTAGCCATCTTGTTTCATGCAATATCATTGTATTTGAGTCAAATTTGGTTTCTTAGTGTATTTCACACGTGCTAAGAGTGTTTGATACTAACTTTGCCCATACTCCATCATTTGATGTGAAGTAGATCTACTTTTGGAGAGATTGAGGTAGCTAGTGAGAATCATCTCACAGTTTGTTGCAAAATCTTGCATAGGAGATGGTAGCACACCATTATTGGATCCTATAGTGAGAGAGAAGCAACACTTTGTGTTCATCACTTTTATCTATCTCCACTTTACATGAGTTCAATGAGTTCATACTTGTTGCAACCAAGTGAGAGATTGACTACTTCCAATTATTCAATATGGAAGTTGAAGATGGAGTCCATCTTGATACTCCAAGATGTGATGGACATTGTACTTGGGATTGAGGAGTAGCCTCAAGTCCTTCAAGAAGTACAAAAATACAAGAAAAGAGCTAGGATGGCTCTCCACTACATTAAGATGAATGTCTCTAATGAGATATTGAGAGAGATTGGTGATTGTTCTACATCCAAGGAAGCTTGGGAATGTCTCAAGTCCATCTATGAAGCTAAGAACACCTCTAGGCTCCTCACTCTTAAAAATAAAATCTTCCAAAGTAGTCAAAAGAGTGATGAGAGTGCATCTAATTATGTTTTGAGAGTCAAGGATATTCATAGGGAGCTTGCATGTATTGGTGACTCAATCAATCAAAGTGAGCTAGTCCAAGTCATTCTCAATGGCTTGAGAGACGAATATGACAACCTTGTCCAATCTTATGCCATTAAGGAGGAGCTACCAACTTTGGAGGCCCTTCAAAATGTGCTTATTTTTAAGAATAAAGACAAGAGTACACTGGACAAGCTATCACTCAATCATGATGATGGCAAAGTTCTATTTGCCAGGAACAAAGAGAGGAGTAAGAAGCAACACCATCACTCCTCTTTGACAAAGCTAAAGACCAAGATGGAGAGGAGGAGGATACCTCTCATGCTTCTACTTCAAATCTCAAGAAGAAGAAGGTCAAGTGCTTCTATATTGGCAAGAAAGGCCATTATGCCACCAATTGCTTCAAGAAGAAGAATCAACTCAATCAAGCCAACATCACCAATGAGAAAGAAGACTATATTGCAAGTGATAAAAAAGGCTCTCTTATGGCATCAAGCTTCTCCTCTTCCACCTTCAACAATGATGACTCATGGTATATTGATAGTGGAGCATCTTCACATATGTGTGGCTCCAAGCACTCTTTTTCATCTATTATGCCTTATGATGGAGTCAAGAAGACCATCTACATTGCAAGTGAGCATGAGTGCAATATTGAAGGAGTAGGGATTATTCTCTTGAAGCTTGCATCTGCCAAAGATCTCTTTCTCAACAATGTTCTTTTTGTCCCAAATCTTACAAAGAACATCTTAAGTGTTGGCCAACTTCTTGATAGTGGCTTTGATGTCATTTTCAATATTGACAATTGTGTGATCAAGAAGGATGGTGAGATCCTTGCATATGGATCAAGATTTGAAGGCATCTACAAATTGGATCCAAATGAGAGTACAAACTCTCTTGATGTCTCTTGTATGTCCAATCTTACAAAGGAGGATGATCACACAAGATGCACATATCTTCTCTCTTCAAGTATTGTGGTGTATGATCATTCCCTATTATTCAAAGCATATGTTGAGAAGCAATTCTCATTGAAGATCAAAGCTTTAAGGAGTATTGGAGCTCTTGAAGGAATAGCACCACATGAAGTTTTATTCAAGATGAAGCCTAAGGCTGATCACCTTAGTGAACTTGGTAGTGCTTGCTTTGCACGTGTTCCCTTGGAAACAAGGAGCAAAGATGATCCAAGCTCATGGATCGTGATTGGATACCCATCCATCAAGGAGGCCTCTAGTGCCTTTACACTCTCTATTTCAAAAGTGGTTGTGAATAGATATGTCATATTGCATGAAGATTCAACTTTGGAAGTGGCTGAGATCAAGGCTTCTCAAGAAGCATCACAAATCATCTTTTTTGAAGGTATTCAAGTTGTGATGGGGCCGATGTGTGAGGAGGAGTCTCTTCTTCATATGATTTCAAGAAGATCTTCAAGATGCATTGACGAGTCTTTATGGCTCATCTTACATGGCAAAGAGGGGCATCTTTCATGTTGTATTTACTACAACACATTCATATATGCTTCTCTTCCTGTGCTTGATATGCTATCTTGCTTCATTGAACTTTTGGATCTCAAAGTTCAAGAAAGGCTATACTAGTTTTGTATAAGAGAAAAATGCCGAAGGTCCTTTATTCTTAAGGGTTAAACTGTTAAAGACACCTTCGCCAACTTTTGAAGACCACCTTCAGCTTGTTGTAATGGCACCTTCGGCTTTCCCGAAAAGAGCAAAAGAGTTGAACTGTTAAAGAGATCCTTGCTTTTTCTGAGGGCACCTTCAACTTTCTAAGGGCGTCTTAAACTTATTTAGGACACCTTCGACTTTTTTGCAAAAACTCAAAGAGAGAAAAAAATGTCGAAGGTTGTCTAAAATGAACATGAACGTTCCAACGACGTCCTCCTCCGCGTCAACGATACTGATTTGTTGACTATATACACTATGTACAGTTGTCACAGAAGCCATATACTTCCAAGTACAACAGCTTTCCCAATTAGGTGACAAACATTCAACGTAATTAATACACAAATGAAATCTATAAATAGATCATCCAGGAACAAATTACGGGTTGCTCCGTCCATGATACGTATTATTTGAGCCTCCCAATTACACCGTCAGTTTTTTGTTGTAATTGCTATTTGTATTGTGCTTCGGTGTAATATAGCAGCAGCACGTTTTTATTTGTGTACAACATAGATAAATACTTGTTGTGATTGAATGCACTCTATCACTGTTTGATCGCGCTTGTATACTCACTCTGATCAAAACACGGACGTCTACGACTCTTCAGTTTCTGATCAAACGATGGTTGTCTTTGACGCCTAAGGAACTCGCGATATCATATTGCTCTTCCATTTATTTCAAAACTATACTTCGCATTGAATTTGATTTCAGAAGTACCACACACAAACCATCTCTAATCTCTTCGGTGGACTGTACTCTTGTTTTAGAGTATGAATTAATTTTAAGATCATGTTGGGCAATCAGAACACATAAAGTTGTGATTATTTGTAGCATAAGATATCTATTAGATTGTTTTTGCACCTAGCAACCGATTAGAACGAGAGAGTTGTTCCGCAATATTCCTGCTCTCTTTTTCGTTCGCGTTCTTCCTATCTCCCTTGCCCCATCAGATTGGTATCAGAGCGTAGCTCAAATAAACCGAGAGAATAAGTTTGTTTTATTTGTATACTGTTATCATGTCTCATATAGGTAGCTCTTCATCTTCATCACTCAATGAAGCTAGAGTCATTGACAAGTTCGATGGTTCTAACTTCGACATCTGAAAGTTAAAACTTAGAACGATGTTGATAGATAGAGATATTTGGGATGTAGTAGAAGGTGCAGACCTGAAACTAGAAGATGGTGATCAAGCAAAGGCCTGGAGGATCAAAGATCAGAAGGCCTTAGCATGTATCACACTCAATCTGGCCGACTACCAAATATCTCACGTTACCACGTGCAAAACCTCTAAGGAAGCATTGGACTTGTTATTAAGTCTCTATGAGACTCACGATGTAACCACGAGATTACATCTTAGAAGCAAGTTCTTTACTCTTAGCATGTCTGATTCTACTGCCATCACTTCTCACATCAACAACTTCAAGTCCCTGTTAGTCAGTTATCAGTTGTATGATGTTCTATTCAAGATGATGATGCCATTATGATCTAGCTTTTCTCTCTTCCAAAGTTGTATGAACACTTTCTGGTGATGTTCTCCACACAAACCGACCTCACTCTTCAAAAGGTGATCAGTCATCTTCTTCAAGAAGAAACGTGGAGAAAGACTTACAGCCTGTCCATCAAAGACAAATCCATGGCTCTATACACCAAGACGAAAGACTATTCCAAGGGCAAGAATCAAGTGGAGCAACAACAACAAAAGCCTCACACTCAAGATGAGCATGGTGAATCATGCAAGAAGCTTTTTTGTAGATATTGCAAGAGATCCAATCATGACATCAAGGAGTGTCATATTCGGATCTACAACAAGACAAAGAAAAAACAACAACAACAGCAACCAGACTGTGAAAAATACAAAAATAAGCTTGGTAGAGGCCAAAAATCTTGTATATAGGATGATTACACATGTGTGGAGCCTGTTCCCACGTGTGGAAATAGTGTACTTGTCATGTACCATAATCATATAGGTTGTACATATGATTTAATTCAAGTTCTAGTGGCTAAAAAGGCCAAAAACTAGTTTTCTAGACATATGACACATGGCATCAATCTATTGATTGCATGAGCCACATCCTTTGGTTAGGTGTCACATCCCATGTGTAGAGGACAGCTCACATGTGTGGAATAAGATGAAGTAGACGAATTTTGACTTCTAGAAGATTTTGAAGTAGATCTCCATATAGAAGGAAAATAGACCAAAAGTGCTCAAAAAAGAAGGTTTTGTCCAAGTGTTAGTTTTGCATGATGAATCATCATATGACAAAGCACCTTCACACATGTGGGATCAAAGGGATGATCAGTACCACGAGCTCTCATTTATTGTATATATAGAGCCACATTTGGCCATAATCATTGTGAGACACCAATCTTGGTTTTGGAAGCAATTTTGAGTGATTCTCTTGTTTTGAGATGCTATTAATGTGTACTTGATTTTTAGGTTGGAGTCCATACTCAGACAGGGTTTCACATGTGGGAAACCAGAAAGTACACCTACCTTCAATTAATGATTGTTCTTGTTAGGATTTTGTGTCTAGAATTGATCTTAATCTCAAGTAGATTGATAGATCAGATAATCTAACAACCAATCCCTCTTGAGGATCGGATAAGGATCCACTCTTGGTCCTTTTTGTACTGTTTGCACATGGTATCAGAGCCTAGTACAAGAGGTTTTGTTGAAATTGATAGGGTTAATCCAAATCAAAGCCAAAATTAGCAATTTTTTGGAAACTAGTCAAATTTTGTGTAGCGAGTTGGATTTGATAGCTATCCTCAAAATTTTTGGTCCAGATCTTGTTGTGGGTTGTAGGAACCCTTTTCACACGTGTGAGGCCGTACAACTCTGGTTTTGACTAAGAGATTTCAAAAATTTGTAGACTTTGACTCACATATCCAATTTGAGTGATTTTTGGTGCAAAATCAACCACTTTCTATAGTAAATCTAATGCCTTGATTAGTTCTTGGATTGGATCAGCCAAAAAATTAGAATTGAAGCTTGAATTAGGTGCACTAATTGATCTTCTCTGATTTTTTGAGTGTATGTTGAGGTTGAAGAGAGAAATTGCTAAAAATCATAGATTAAGGAGTGATTTTGCAAGGTTGAGACTAGAATCTAAATTTCCATCATTCTAGATTGGTTCATGAGTGATAGGATTGAGTCTATAAGCTTTCTAAATTGCTAGAAGACTTTAGGTTCAGATCTCTTAGAGAAACCATAAGAGTTTCTAGTGCTTTTTCACATTCAAAAATGGCATCAATGGGTGGTTTTTTGCTTGAAGCTAGTGAAAGACTTACATCCACTAATTATGCTACTTGGATAGTTCGAATGGAGTCTTTGCTTGTACTTCATAATCTTTATGACATAGTACTTGAGGTGGAAGTAGAACCTCAAGGAGGAGTTGAATTGGCTAAGTACAAAAAGAGATGTAGAGTTGCATTACACTGCATAAAAATGAATGTAAATAATGATCTTTTGAAAGAAATCTCATCTTGTACCACATCCAAAGAGGCATGAGATTCATTAAAATCCATTTATGGATCCAAGAACACTTCAAGGATACTCATGCTTAGGAATCAAATCCTTCAAAGCATGAAAGGAAGTAGTGAAAGTGCCCAAAATTATGTCTTTAGGATCAAATCTTTGAATAAAGAGTTGTCTTCTATAGATGATAAAATCAAAGATGATGAATTAGTTCAAATCATTTTGAATGGATTAAGAGATGATTATTCCAATCTTGTTCAAACCTTTGCTATTCACAATTCACTTCCTAGTATTGAAAAACTTCAAAGTGTGCTTGTTAGTGAGGAGAGTAGAATGCTTCATATCAAAAGTAGGATGAGTTCCTTATCTTTGAATGATGGTGATGAAAAAGCTAACTTTTCTTTGAAAGGCAAGAAGAAGAAGTTTCCATCCAAGAAGACTCAAGACATGGAGATGGAGAACAAAGATGGAGCATCAAGTTCCAAAGGCAAGAGCAAGAAGGACAAGAAGAAGCTAAAGTGTTTCTTTTGTGGAAAAAAGGGACATTTTGCATCCAAGTGCTACAAGAAGAAGAATGCCCAAGATAAGGACAATCAAGGCAATCTTGTGCTTGAGGAGGAGGAAGAAGGCAATCTATCTTTGATGGTATCCTCACCACAAACATCTAATCAAGACACTTGGTGGATTGATAGTGGGGCAAGCTCTCACATGACTCACCAAAAAGACTACTTTTCTAATCTACTTTCTTACAATAGTTCTAATAGATTTATCTTCACTGCAAGTGATCAAGAATGTGAGATTTTAGGTGTTGGATCCATTCCTTTATGTCTAGGATCATCTAAAAAAGTAGATCTAGACAATGTTCTTTATGTACTAGTGGTTTCAAGCAAGGGAGGTTATTCAAATTGGATGGTAATGTGATGGTTGGAAGTGTGAACATGGCAAGGGAGGAGCTCACTCAAGTGAAATTATGGCACAAAGGGTTAGGCCATCCTAACTACAAAGCTATGGAGACCATGGTGACAAAGGAGCTAGCAAGAGGACTTCCCAAAATCATATCCAAGTGTGGCAAGCTTTGTGAAGCTTGTGGACTCTCCAAATCTCATAAGCTTCCTTTCAAGAGATCTTTGATAAGATCTAACTCTCCTCTTAACCTTATACACTCGGATGTTCATTCATTTTCACATGAATCAAATGGTGGAGCTCTAATGTATGTCACTTTTATTGATGATAAATCAAGATACTCTTGGGTTTATCTCTTGTCTAAGAAAAGTGAAGTTTTTGAGTCCTTTGTAAAGTTCAAAACTCTTGTGGAAAAGCAACTTTATACTAGCTTGAAAGTATTAGGAAGTGATAATGGAGGAGAGTACATCTCCAATAGGATGAAATAGTTTTGTGAAGCTATTGGCATAAAGAGAGAGCTTACTTGTACATATACTCCACAACAAAATGGAGTAGCTGAGAGAAAGAATAAGACACTATGTGAGTGTGCTAAATCTATGAGATTAGATACATCTCTTTCTATTTCATTTTGGGGAGAAGCTATTTTATGTGCAAACTTTCTTTGTAATAGAATGACTAATAGTGCCATTATAGAACTTACACCTTATGAAGTATTGTTTGGCAAAAAGCCAAATCTTAGTGACTTGAAAGTTTCTGGATGTACTTGTTATGTACACATTCCTTTAGAAACAAGGAAAAAGGAAGATGCCACTTCTTTCAAAGGCATCTTTGTTGGTTATAGTGAAAGTAAGAAAGCCTATAGGATATATGATCCTATTACAAAAAAAGTTGTTGCTAATAGAGATGTACTTTTTGATGAATCTCTCTAAGCCAAAGGAAAGGTGACTTCCAGCAACACTCAACTTGTCAAAGATCATGCTAATGGAACCTACTCCAAGTCCAAGGGTGCCAGGAAGATCAACAAGGACAAGGATTGAGCCATCAAGGCTCACTTATAGTGACAAAGGGGAGCAAAGGGAAGATTCTCAACTACTCAACTCTTATACTTTCTTGACTACTATGCTTGAAGAACCAACTAGTTTTGTGGAAGCAAATAAGTCTCAATATTGGAGGAAAGCTATGCAAGTAGAGTTTGATGCATTAATGGAAAATCAAACTTGGAAACTTGTTGATTTACCTTATGGAAAGAAGCTCTTACTTGTAAATGGATATATAGATTGAAATATAATCAAGATGGTTCCATTCATAAGTACAAAGCTAGACTTGTAGCAAAAGGTTTTTTGCAAGTCAAAGGCATAGATTATGATGAAACCTTTGCACCTGTTGCAAAGCTTGTGACCATTAGATTAATCATATGTCTTGCAACTTCTTTCAAATGGGAGCTCTTTCAACTTGATGTGACAAATGCTTTCTTGAATGGATTCTTGGAAGAGGAAATCTACATGTGCCAACCTGAGGGCTTCATCAAAGATGGAGAAGAAGACAAGGTGTGTCTCTTGAAGAAGAGTCTTTATGGACTCAAGCAAGCACCAAGAGCATGGTACTCTAGGTTGCATTCCTATCTTATTTCCATTGGATTTGTTGTAAGTTCTTATGAACCATAATTGTACTACAAATGTAATGATGGAAAGATCATTATCTTAGTTTTATATGTTGATGACATTATACTCACAGGAAATGATCTAGATAGCATTAAGAATGTAAAAGTTTCTTTGTCTAGTGAATTTAAGATGGTAGATCTAGGACTTCTTAAAGTTATACTTGGAATATAAGTCACCAAAAGTAATGACTTTACCTTCATATGTCAATCTAAGTATGCTAGATCAATCTTAGCAAGAATTGGCATGATTGATTGTAAAGGAGTTGAAACTCCTATGGAACTAAGTGTAAAAGTCTCTAAGGAAAGTGATGAAGCATCCTTTGAGGACATCACTACCTATAGAATGTTCCTTGATATACTTAACTATCACTAGACCATATCTTAGTTTTTGTGTTGGAAAGTTGAGTCAATACATGCAAGTCCATTAATATGTCATTGGAAAGGAGCAAAAAGGGTGTTAAACATCTCGGCTACAAAAGTCTTTGGCATAGTTTATGAAAGGACTAATATTTGTTTGAGAGCATATTCAGACTCAAGTTTTGCAGGTGACAAGATGGATAGAAGATCCATAAGTGCATTTGCTACATTCTTATGTAAAGGAGTTATATCTTGGCTTTCCAAAAAGCAAGATACCATCTCTCTTTCATCAACAGAATCCGAATATAAAGCTATGACAACAACAACAAAGGAGGTTCTTTGTTTTAAAAGGCTTTTGGAGGAGCTACATATGATCAAGGATGAAGACATTCCATGCAAATATTGTGATAATCAAGCAGCTCAAAACTTGCAAACAATCCAGTCTTCCATGCTCGAACAAAGCACATCGAGATTGCACATCATTTCGTGATGGAGAAAGTGCGAGCAAAGGAGATCAAGCTTATTCATATTTCATCATCAGATTGCATTGCTGATATACTCAACAAGGCATTGTCTAAAGATTCATTTATAAAATTAAGATTGGCTCTTGGATTTATAGATAGATCTATGCTAGATTTACCAAGATAGATTTTTGAGGAGTGTGAAAAATGCAAAAATAAGCTTGGTAGAGGCCAAAAATCTTGTATATAGGATGATTACACATGTGTGGAGCCTGTTTCCACGTGTGGAAATAGTGTACTTGTCATGTACCATAATCATATAGGTTGTACATATGATTTAATTCAAGTTCTAGTGGCTAAAAAGGCCAAAAAACTAGTTTTCTAGACATATGACACATGGCATCAATCTATTGATTGCATGAGCCACATCCTTTGGTTAGGTGTCACATCCCATGTGTAGAAAACAGCTCACATGTGTGGAATAAGATGAAGTAGACGAATTTTGACTTCTAGAAGATTTTGAAGTAGATCTCCATATAGAAGGAAAATGACCAAAAGTGCTCAAAATAGAAGGTTTTGTCCAAGTGTTAGTTTTGCATGATGAATCATCATATGACAAAGCACCTTCACACATGTGGGATCAAAGGGATGATCAGTACCACGAGCTCTCATTTATTGTATATATAGAGCCACATTTGGCCATAATCATTGTGAGACACCAATCTTGGTTTTGGAAGCAATTTTGAGTGATTCTCTTGTTTTGAGATGCTATTAATGTGTACTTGATTTTTAGGTTGGAGTCTATACTCAGACAGTGTTTCACATGTGGGAAACCAGAAAGTACACCTACCTTCAATTAATGATTGTTCTTGTTAGGATTTTGTGTCTAGAATTGATCTTAATCTCAAGTAGATTGATAGATCAGATAATCTAACAACCAATCCCTCTTGAGGATCGGATTAGGATCCACTCTTGGTCCTTTTTGTACTTTTTGCACAAGACTCTTCCAATGCGACGAATTCAAGGAGCAAGACACACACTTGTTAATGGCTTACAACAATAGTGAAGATTGTGATAGCTCTGGTACCTGGACAACGACACTACCCAACACATGACCTCTCGCAAGGAATGGTTTACGGAGTACATAGCTTACAGCAGAGACCAATTTATCTACCTCGTAGATTCTAGCACCATACGCGTGGAAGGCAAAGGAGCAGTGAAGATCAGCTTCAACAACGATCTGTCCATTTGTGTTCCTAACGTCCTTCATGTTTCTCAGTTGCCAAAGAACCTATTATCAGTCTCGAAGATAACTGATGAGGGCTACATTGTTACCTTCTCATCTGAGGAGTATACAATATTCGAGAAATATACTCCTCTGACTACATGCACTAGAGTCAGGAACCTTTATGTACTCGCTAATTTAGTTGCATTAGCTAGTATATCTAATGAAAATGTAAACGACAGTGCTGTTCTGTGGCATAGTCGATTTGGACATGTGAATACAAGATCACTTTCTTATATGCTTTGTAATAATTTAGTTGATGGTTTGAATTTCTCTTCTTCATTAGATAGGAAATCTTTCTTTTGTGAATCATGCATCTATGGAAGCACTCTAGAAGCAAGTTTTCAAAATCACATTCCATCAAATCAAAGCATGTATTAGCTCTTGTACATAGCGATCTTTGTGGTCCAATGCCAAATCCATCCTTAGGAGATGCAATCTATTTATTACTTTCATAGATAATTACTCCAGATGGTCTATAGTCATGTTCATTAAGCACAAATCTGAAGCCTTTGAATGCTTCGAGAGATTCAAGGTCACAGCTGAGACACAAACATCTAGAAAAGTGAAGGCACTCCAAACTGACGGTGGCGACGAATACATCTCCAATGAGATGTCCGACAACCTAGCTGAACATGGCATCAAAAGATAGTTCACTCTATTCACCTCAACAAAACGGGATTGCATAAAGGAAGAACTGGACTCTTCTCAACTCAGCCAAGTCAATGCTACATCAAGCACACCTACCTGCAAAGTTTTGGACAGAAGCTACTGCTACTGCCTGTTACGTACAGAACAGATCCAGCACCAAAGCCATCAACAACAAAACACCTTATGAAGTTTGGCATGGGCACAAGCCTAGTGTTAGACATTTAAAAATCTTTGGTTGTATATGTTTTGTTCACATTCCTAAACAACTTAGGAAGAAGCTAGACCATAGGACAAATAAATGTATTTTCATTGGCTATCCTAATGAACATAAAGCTTATAAAGTTTATGATCCATCCACCAATGTAGTATTTGTCTCTAGGGATGTAATATTTCAAGAACATACATACTATGATTTCAAACAACCATCGATAAACAATGATATGTTATTTCATCCTATTCTACGTAGCATTCAACCTTCCAACGTTGATGATTCTTCTACAGAACTTGTAGCTACAGCTACAGAAGCCGAGCAGCAGACAATACCTGTCACCAGACCATACCAAACAAGCTCGAACAGATCTGGAGAAGTTCAAGAAGAAGAATTAGCACATCCCGGTCAACCCAACATCCGCAGATCCTCACGGACTCGGACAGCTCCTAAGAGGTATGCACCTCAATCATTTTGGACTTCATCAAAAGAACTAGAGAGCCTAGCAGAAGCAATTAACTCCAAGGATGCTGTGAAGTGGCAAGAAGCTATGGAAAGCGAGTACAACTCACTTTTGACAATCAGACCTGGACTTCCCCACTCACAAAAGAGTTATCGACAACAAGTGGATTTTCAAAAAGAAGATCAACTCTGATGGTTCCATTGCTAAATGGAAAGCATGGCTGGTGGCTAAGGGATTCACTCAAGTCCAAAGAGTAGATTATCAAGAAGTTTTCAGTCCTATCATCAAGATGCAATCAATCAAGAATCTGATTGCATTAGCAGCCGCGGAAGATCTCGAAATGCACCAAATGGATGTCAAGACAACATTTCTCAATGGCAATGTCGAAGAGGAGCTGTACACCTTCCAACTGGAAGGATTCAAAGTCAAAGGCCAAGAGCACAAAGTGTGCAAGTTGCACAAAGCAATCCACAGTCTGAAATAGGCCGCAAGAGCATGGTTCGATAGAATCAACTCTTATCTCATTCAATTGGGATTTGCAAACAATTCAGCTGACAGTATTGTTTATTCAAAGCATATAGACACCAATTCAGTTTACATAGCTCTTTACGTAGATGATGCATTTATTCTGTCTCATGACACTTCTCTACTGCACACTACTAAGAGTGATCTGTCAAAGGAATTTGACATGACTGATTTAGGAGCTGTTCATTCTTTGCTAGGAATTCACATTACTAGAGATAGACTTCAGAATAAGATCTATCTTAGCCAGCAGACATATCTAAAAGTCATTTTAGAAAAATTTCATATGTTTGATTGCAAACCAATTGATACTCCAATGGATCCAAGTATAGTATTGACTAAACCTTATTGTGTTGAGACTGATAATGAAGTACTCGAATTAGCGAAGTACCCTTATCATTCACTAATCGGATCTCTAATGTATGCAATGTTGTGTACTAGACTGGATTTAGCATACATTGTCAACACGTTAAGTCAATTCATGTCTAATCCCAAGATCTCTCATTGGAAAGTATTGAAGAGAGTGATGAGATACATTTAAGGAAGTTTAGATCACATCTTATGTTACGATGGAAATGCTATCGACCCACTTGTCCTGCGAGGCTATTCCAACTCAGATTGGGCGGGAACAGTTTCTACCAAAAAATCTACCTCTGGGTTCTGTTTATATCTGGCAGGGGGGACTGATTTTGTTGAACTCAAGGAAGTAGAAATCAGTCATGCTTTCTTCAATAGAAGCAGAGTACATCGTAGCATGTCAAGCTTCAAAAGAAGCTATATGGATCAGGTTGTTACTTTACAATTTACATCACATTTAGTTTAATGCTACCACCATTTTGTGTGACAACATGAGCTGTATTTCACTGTCACTGAATCCCAGATTTCATGGCAAATCCAAGCACATAGAAATCCAGTATCATTTCATTTGGGAGAAAGTTTTCTCAGGGCAAGTGATCCTTCAATAGCAACAAAAATGGTCACAGATATCTTCACCAAAGCGCTTCCCATGATCAAGCATTAGAAGTTCTTCAGCATGCTGAACCTAACGAAGATACCAAGGCACCAACCATGACCTTAAGGAACAAGCAATAATAAGCCATTTTTCATGGAACTCATAACTTGAGTCTCGATCTAGAAGTGGCTTGATAGGGTGAAATCTTAGCACTACAAACGGAAGCCTATCAGACAAACTAGCACCTTAAGCATTTTCAAGAGGATCAAACACTATTCCAGCTGTTCCTGATCAGGTTGTTGAAAAGGAAAATATCTCCATGCCATTTTTCGTTGTGGCATTGACCTCCTCATTGCCAAATCAAGTGTACTTCTTATCAATCACAACAATTCCTAATTTTATTGGCTCTCTGGAGCACAATAGAGCTGAAAGACATTCAGCTTTGCCTTGTCCATTGATTTTAGAAACAGGGCACAGTCCTATTTTGGAGATTCAGACAACAAGAGCTAGAAATGCAACATTAGAAAGAGTGCTTGAGAACCTACTAGAAATGTTGGACTGGCAAGCAGATTTGAGCACTAGAATCTATAATTAATGTGTCTGACATAGATGGAAACTAGCGAGCTAATCTGCCTTATGGAATGACTAAAATTCGTGTGGGCTAGAGCGCTGGATCTGATAGGTTTATCAAGTACAATTGGGTGCTGGAAAGTGTGGGAGTTAGAAATTAGATCCTTAGCCCAATTAGATCTAGAATAGCTAGATAGGTTGGATAGCTAGATTCAATAGTTAATTTAGATTAGTTCTACTTAGCTAGTTAGATTAGTTTTAGCCTAGGAAGAGCAATTAGAAATTTGCTAGCCTGATGACCCTGAACCAATAGCTAGGATTCAACTAGGAAGGCTAATTAGATCTAGGTATTTTGGTTCGTTAGATAGATTTTAGATCAATTAACCTTAGAGTAACTGATCAAGACCCATAGACTAGGATCATTGTTGACCATGACCCTTATGTAGCTTAGATAGGATAGGGTAGGCCAGATTAGAATTCCTTAGTTAGTTGGTCCTAGTTCAGATAGATCTGTTAGTTAGGAGTAGTTAGCCCTAATTATCCTAGGAAGATAGCACTTAGATTAGGTGGAGGCAAATAGTTAGTCGAGTAGATTTTAGACTAGTTCGACCCCTAGCATAGATGTAGGTCTAGTTAATCATAGAAGTCCGAGATCCTTAGATTAGAATAGCAATTTACCATGACCTATAGATTTAGGTAGTTAGGTAAATCAGATAGATAGGTAGGCTAGCCAATAGTGTAGACTAGCTTAGATTAGTCTAGAGTAGACAGTTTACATAAGTTAGATAAATTAGGTTAGATTTACTTGTAGATTGACCCAGTTAAATTAGGAAGCTATCCCTTAGTGTAGATAAGTGATAGTTTTGGAATAGGTTGCAACTGGCTAGGTAGGTTAGAAAGTATCGACGGAACCCTGTACGTAGGAAATCCCACCTTGTATAAATAGTTAGAATTAAAGTAGAACCATTGTGTTACTGTACTGTGGGTCCTATCAGTTGATAAGGATCAGTTGGCCTTGCCACGCGGCAAGTCAACGGGACACGCGTCCCGCCAACGACAACTTGGGTCATGCATGGGTTGCTTGAGTGAACAACTATATGTATAGTGTAATTTCATTTTGAGAAATATAGTTGCTATGTGAGCTTGCTGTGGAGAGTGTTTTCTGTCTGTGTTACTGTGTAGCATGATCTGTGTTCCTGTTCGAAGCAAATTCTAAGTTGGTATCAGAGCCGTACAGGGAGTGTACACAGTACAACATCGACGTTGAAGAGAGCTTCGGGAGAACTGTCTTATGAGAGTTCGGGGTTTACGATGGGTCGAAGACGGAAGGAGAAACACTGGTGCAGAGAGTTTAGCACACAGAAGCTTGGTGACCTTGAGATTGTGTGAGGATTTAGAGACAAGGGTTGTCGGCTGAATCAGAACCTCAGCAAACAGAATCCTGACATTCCAAGGCAGGCTACTTGGCGTTTGCAGTCGACGTGCATTCAAACGGACACCATTTTGAGAATGACTTGAAGCACCAGACTCCTAAGTGTAGGTCATTATTCTCAACTGTTGACATCACAGTTGGCCTCGACATACTGTTTTTAGCCTACGGCAGAAGTTTCAAGCAGTTTTGCGATGGCAAATATGGGAGAGTCCATTTTGAGTGAAAGTAGCAAATTGGACCATTCTCCGATTAGTTGTAGATGGTTAATCACTCTAATCTTAGATTTGCATAGAGAGACTGTACTTACTGAATAATACTTGACATATATCAATAGGATACACAATGTGTAACCTATGTAAGAAAAGAAGAACCAGAAGTAGTCTGATGCTAGTAAGCAATCAAGACGAACACAGACGGAAGCTCTATCTGCGTGTGAGAAGACAATCCTGTCTAGGATTAGAAGATCCGATTGTTCGCTAGTATAGCGAGACTAATACTCATGAGAGAACCATGCTTCTCTCACGCCAATGCACTGTGTGGATTCGCATGCAGTTCCCTGAAGAAATCAGAGAAAATCAATGTAGATTATTTTTTGGTTGTGTCTGATCTTAAATGTCGAATGCTTATGCTGTTTATTTTAATATGTCTGAGTTTTTTTGTTGAATTCCGCACCTTGGTTGAGATGAAGTCGAATGCTATATTAATTTTATGAACGTAGATCAGTAGTACCTGACTACCCTTTGGAGGATTGTAGGAGTGTTTCAGTGTGGGGTCGAAGATCTCTCGTAGTATAGCCCTTCTGCCTGTCAACAAAGGTTACATCACTGGATAGGTACCTAACTATGCATAGATGCCACTTTTAGTTGAATTCCTACTTTCTGCCTTAACTCTACTCACCACTATACTACTCCTCTTTAACTCTACTCCTCTACACTAACATTCATCATGGTTTTGGTTGAAGAGAAGGAATGGAGAAGAAGGAGAGAGATAGAGAGTGAGGGTGGAGGTTAGCTCAAATGCTTTTTATGCTTGCTAATGGAAAAGCATTCACTATGTCAAACAATAAACATGGAAATAGAAAGCAATGGAAAACACAATCAAGAGTAATAGCAAGTAGTGAATAGCAAATGAGGATGCTTCTCTTCCAAAAATGGTAGAGTTTCCTCCTTCTCATTAAGCATGAAAATAGTGTACAAATGGTGCCTTTTTATCTAATATTCACAATGATTCTATGCATTCATCTTGGACCCAACTTGATCCAAGGTCCACAAAAAGTACATTAAAAATCACAAGATTCATGTGAGTCCCAATTTGGACCCAACTCTAAAAAGTGATCTCTAACTTTAAGAATGACATTGGGCCTCTAGTTTTATTTTAATTCCAAAACCCAAGTCAAGTTTATTTTATTTCCAACTCTAATTGCGTGCTCATTGGGCCTTGGGCTTATACACGCAGGATGTCATGCCCTCGCAACACATTTTATTGGAGGATTTTATTTATTTACACTTTGTTGGGAATATTGCCAACAGGACCCACGGCCTGAAGCAGTGTCGGTCCCTCGGCACTCTGCCGGTTTAGTTTAGCGTTCTCTTGGACCGCCTCTGGTGGATGAGATAGCCTGTAACGTTTTCTATGAAGTTGAGACGGTCCAGTTTCTTCGAGTCCTTTGGTGTGTGGAAGGACTTGTGGACTCCTGTCAGCCATTCCTGATCCACCCATGCTTGGCATCGTTTCGTCCAGGGATCTCCAAGGAATGCAACTCGGTAATATACGCGAGCGATTGGCAGCTCGTCTTCAACTTTGTTGAAAGCTAGCGCCTTATTTGGATCAAAAAAATATGGAGGGAAGGAATTCCTCCCATTTTGTTTCAATGCCCATTAAATATTATAAGTCTCGGGCGTAACTGGCTGCCGCACGGACTGTGGGATCGGGGCAATTGATGTAGTGACTGGCGAATGTGGAGAGAGCCCTTCTGGCGTCTACATCTGTTGTCCACCCATATTCGGATTTGATGATTGGCCAGTTGAAATTGTGCAGTGTGATTTGGTCCAGAGGAGTGCCGCATTCCGCTCATTTGGATCTTCTTGGACATGGCATGAAATGTGCGTTCACCCGTAACTAATGCAGACTCGTCACATAAGCCCTGATGGTCGTAGGGTCTCTCTCAAATAATTGTTGTCGCCACTCCGGTTGTGGTTGGAGGGTGGGTAAGGCTTGCAGTTCTTTTTTCTTGATGGTCTGAGCTGAGAATGATATCTGTCAGCTGTCTCTTGATGACTCGTGGGAATATTTGGATAAAAATTTATTGATGTTCTCCTCCATGGACTTCGGTCTTCGAAAGGCCCAGCTGGCAGATATCGTACGCGAACCTTTGGATGATGTTGCTTAGCCTTGGCTGGTGGTTGCGCCTTGGCTCTGGTCTCGCGTCGCAGCAGTCGCATCTGTCTGTCCGTGGTCTTGGCCTTCGGACCCTTGATCTGGTTGAAATCCCCCTGCTGCCTGTTGGCTTTGATCTTGGCTGGTACTAGCCTGTGCAGCGTCAAAATTAGGTGGCGGTGAAATTACCACGGGGGTGGGCTGGGCCTTTGTTTCCATGTATTTTTGGCATGCCTTGAGGGCTTGCTTGGCCTGGACGAGCTCTTGTGTTGCGCTTGTCCAATACTTATTGAACTCCGCCTGGTAGCTGTTGAGGGTTTGGCTATAAATCTGCACCTGACGCCGTAAAAGATTCATTTCTGATTGAGAAAACGGCCTTGTGTCTGGTGCAAATTGAACTAACCAGATGAGCTTTTCGTCTTGTAAGGCTTTTACCTCCATCCCCAGGCGCATGTCCTCTGCTTCCAAAAGTATAAGGTGCGTCTGGATGGGGGCAAGCCTTTGGGATGCTTCAGCTTGAAGCTCCCATACCTTTGTGGAGGCCTCAGTCAGCACTTTGGAGAGGCTTTGAATATATTTGTTTAGGCCCTCCTCCTTGTGCTGCAGCTTGGCAATCTCCTGGTGCCCTGCTTGTTCATGTTGCTGAGCCAGAATGAGCTCTTGCTACAGCTTGGTGAGGTCTGATCGCAGCTGTGTATTACTCGTTGCCAAATGTAGTACCCTGCTTTCCAAAATAGCTTTGGCTGCTACCGCATCCAGGATGTATTTTCCAAGAGTTTGGTATGCCGTCGTTAGATCCGTGGGAGCAGCTGGTACACTGGCACGGCAGAGGCTTGTGTTGTATCGGCCCCGACGACTTGTGGAACTCCGTCGTCATTGTCTTCAATCAGGTTTTTATTTGTCCTGATTCCATCTGGGGCAGTAGGGTCAGTCCGATCTGGTTATGATACAAAAATTGTTTGTACAAATGCGTCATCAAGCAGCGGTTGGCTGCCCTCGGCAACCTTTGTTGGTGAAGCGGGTGGGGTGTGAGAAACAACTGTGGAAACAAGGGTGAGGACAGTTTGTCCGAACGAGAGGATGGGAGGAACAATGGGGAACTGAAGGGTGGTGTGGAGTATGGAAGAAGGTGAGGATGGAGCAGAAAGTGTCTGGCGTGGGGGTGAAAATTTGATAGCTTGCATCCATGCCAGAGTGTCAGGGGATAGTTGCGAATCAGAAGGATTGAATGTGAGAGGAACAACGGTGATGGCAGGAGTGATGGAGGATGCGATGGTGATGGATGGAGCAGTGGACACTGGAAGAGAAGTAGGAGTGGTATCAACAAAAGAAACATAGATGGAGACAGAAACAAATGTGGATGGAACAGGAAGAGAGGTAGCGACAACAAAAATTGGATTGGGGGGTTGCATGGAAGAAGAAGTGGCGGTGGTTGATGGAGTGGTTAGTGCAGCAGTGGAGACATGTCTTCGGGTAACAGGTGGAGATGTGGATGTAGAGGCAGCGCCACGCATTTGTTTGCTGGCCGCTGTGTTAATGACTGCAGGTTGGGAGGAGGTAGATGCTTGAGATAGTGGATAAAGGTTAGTATGTGGCACAAGGGTAGACAGGAGGGATGAGCATTGAAAACCGTGCACTTTCGCCTCAAGAAGTGCGCAGGCAAAGTTACACAACAGGGGGCCTGCCGCGATTCGCTCACGGTTGTTGGGTTTGATGGAGTTTGTTAGTTCTCGAATAAGGAAGCTATGCCAGTCGTATGGCACAACAGAGGGGTTAGGGAATTCCAGAAAGGATTCCACTATTTGACTCAATAGCGTAGACTGGATTCTGTCCTTGCGAAATGTTGAAATAACTAGAAAGTTATTTAACAGATGCGCAGCCGTCTGAATGACGGGTTCCGTGATAGCTTCTATCAGGTAACCATGGTTATTCTAGATGGGGATTTCTGGTGTGGTTTGAGTGATGAATGGTTTGATCAGAGATTTGGCGTGGCGATGGGAGATGGGTTGACGATCACCGGACATAATGCCAATGGTGACCATCGAGTCAGCGTTATTCCTGACCTTGTACGTGGTACCTTGGTACAAAAAGTGGAAGTGAGCCTTGTCTTCGTCCCAGGTGACGTAATCGTGAAGGGCGAGGCCCATGTTAATCTCATAATGGAAGAGCATCGGGTAAAAACCCATTGCTTCAAGGAGTGGGCCGGCTGTCTGCAGCCATGGTTGGATCAAAGTGTCAAAGGGTAGAGGCCAAATCTGCGTGGCCTCGAGGATGTCACGCTGGATCACCTGTTTGGTGCCAAAGTCTTCAGAGGATGAGGAGGCCATGTTAGCAATGATGATTAGTGGTCAAAAAAGTCAGAAAAGTAGAAAAAACGGTGAAAAATGAAAAAAGATGTGGAAACAGTAAAAAACTGAGAATAATGAGTGTTGGATGACAATGATTGCAGTTCAGAGTGCAGATCGGTGTTTAATATGAGCAGATGATAGCTAGTAGGATGCTTGGTTGAAAACAGAAAATTTGGTATTTTCAGTGGAAATTTCGACAGAGCTTCGCTAACAAAGGTGACAACTGACTCGAATTCAGCCCTTATATAGTAGAATTTAGAGTGCGTATTAGGTGAAATTCACTTTCCCTTGCTTAGTTCCACCCAAATTTTGGCAGGCACCTTCTTCACACAATTCTAAGACCTCAAGAAAGTCTATGAGAGTTCAGAAGGTGATTTGACTGCTATGCAAAGGTTTTGCGAGGGTTCAGGCTGTCTGCGAGGGTTCAACTCTTGCAGGAAGTGATCTCACGCACAACCTCTTCCTGTGATTGGATTTTCAAGATCAGACCATGTAGCCAAACTAATTTCACTGCTCTGATTCCATTTAGGCACTTGCGAGAGTTGGTAAGATGATCTTGATGCTCTGCGAGGGTTCTGAAAATTCTGCTTCTGGGAACTCTTGCATACACTAAAAATTGATGATTCCTCCATCAGGAACTCTTGTAGAGATTTTTCATGGATGCATCTAGGTCAGATCTGGTGACTGTCCAATTTTCACGAGCTATCTCCCAGGGGATCTCAAAAAATCATGAAAAAAGTGCTCTTTAAGAGTGTTTTCTGAAGAGATCTTGAGATTCTCTAATTTTTAACTTTTGTAAACTAGTAATCAGCTTCATCCAGGCTTGATCTGACTGTTGGTAGTTCTCTGGAAGTTTTGATGGACTCTTGGAAGTAGATCCATCAGTCAGTTTGATGATCTGCTTTCTTTTTTATCCTATCAGGATCTGGATCCTCCTTGGATTCTGATGGATTTCTCCGATCTTGCCAAAAATCTTCGTTTTTGTGTTCATCTTCTGCTCCCTCTGTCACTGGCGGCAGGTCATAGTACTATCTCTCCAGGACTTCATAGCTGACAGGATCGTCATTGGCCATTGTCCTTCTCTCATCAAATCTGACATCTCTCACTTTTTTCATAGTGTTCGTGTCTGGCATGTAGACTCTGTAGTATGACGAGTTGTTGTCATAACCTATCAGAAATCCCTGTTCAGCTTTCTCATCAAGCTTCTTTTGAAGCTTATCAGGATTATGTGCATAAGTTGTACAGACAAAGATTTTGATATGAGACAGGTCTGTAGGGTCAGAGATCTCGAGTAGTATAGCCCTCCCGCCTGTCAACAAGGGTTAGATCACTGGATAGGTACCTAACTATGCATAGATGGTACTTTTAGTTAATTTCCTACTTTCTCCCTTAACCCTACTCACCATTAACACTACTCTCCTTTAACTCTACTCCTCTACACTAACATTCATCATGATTTGGGTGAAGGGAAGGGATAGAAAAGACGAGGTTGAGAAGAGAAGAGAAGAGAGAGAGAGAGAGAGAGAGAGAGAGAGAGAGAGAGAGAGAGAGAGAGAGAGAGAGAGAGAGAGAGAGAGAGAGAGAGAGAGAGTGGAGGTTAGCTCAAATGCTCCTTATGCTTGCTAATGGAAAACCATTTACTATGGCAAACAATAAGCATGAAAATAGAAAGCAATGGAAAACACAATCAAGAGCATTAGCAAGAAGTGAATAGCAAATGAGAATGCTTCTCTTCCAGAAATGGTAGAGTTTACTCCTTCTCATTAAGCATGGGAATAGTGTACAAATGGTGCCTTTTTATAAAATGAGGAAGGCCCTTCTCCCTCAATCCTATTGGCTAATATTCACAATGATCCTATCCATTCTTCTTGGACCCAACTTGATCCAAGTGTCCACAAAAAGTACATTAGAAATCACAAGATTCATGTGAGTCCCAGTTTGGACCCAACTCTAAAAAGTGATCTCTAAGTTAAAAATTGACATTGGGCCTCTAGTTTTATTTTAATTCCAAGGCCCAAGTCATGTTTATTTTATTTACAACTTTATTTGCATGCTCATTGGGCCATGGGCTTATACACGCAGGATGCCATGCCCTCGCAACACATTTTATTGGATGACTTTATTTGTTTACACTTTGTTGGGAATACCTCCAACATGACCCATGGCCTGAAGTAGTGCCGGTCCCTCGGCACTCTGCCGGTTTAGTATAGCGTCCTCTTTGCCCGCCTCTGGTGGATCAGGTAACTCGTAACGTCTTCCATGAAGTTGAGACAGTCCAGTTTCTTCGAGTCCTTGGGCGTGTGGAAGGACTTGTGGACTCATGTTAGCCATTCTTGATCGATCCAAGCTTGGAATCGGCACGTCCAGGGTTCTCCAAGGAATGCAGCTCGGTAATATACATGAGCGACTGGCAGCTGATCTTCGACTTTGTCAGAAGCTAGCGCCTTATTAGGATCAAAGAATATGACAGGAAGAAAATCATCCCATTTAGTTTCGATCCCCATCAGGTGTTCTAAGTCCCGGGCGTAAGTGGCTGCCGCGCGGACTGTGGGATCAGGGCAATCGATATACTGGTTTTCGAACGTGGTGAGAGCCCTTCTGGCATCTAAATCCATCGTCCACCGATGGTATGATCGGCCAATTAAAAGTATGAAGTGTGATCTTGTCCAGAGGGGTGCCGCATTCCGCCCATTTGGATGTTCGTGTACATGGCAGGAAATGCGCATTCACCCGTAATTGTTGTGGACTTGTCACGTAGGTCCTGATGGCCGCAAGGTTTCTTTCGAATAACTACTGACGCCACTCTGGTTGTGGTTGGAGGGCGGGTAACGCTTGCAGTTCTGTGTCCTTGATTGTCTGAGCAGAAAATGATATCTGCCAACCGCCTCAAGATGACTCGTGGGGATACTTTGATAAAAATTCATTAATTTTCTCCTCCACGGACTTCGGTCTTTGGAAGGCCCGACTGACAGATATCATGCGTGAACCTCTGGATGATGTGCCTTGGCTCTGATCTTGCATCTCAGCAGCCGTATCCGTCTGCCCTTGGTCTTGGCCTTTGGACCCTTGATCTGTTTGAGATCCCCCTGCTGCCTGCTGGCGTTGATCTTGGCTAGTACTAGCATGCGCAGCGTTAAAATTAGGTGGTGGAGAAATTACCACGGGGGTGGACTGGGCCTTCGCGTCCATGAATTTTTGGCATGCCTTGAGGGCTTGCTTGGCCTGGGCGAGCTCTTGTGTTTCGCTTGCCCGATACTTGTTGAACGCCGTCTGGTAGCTATTTAAGGTTTGGCTATAAACCTGCACCTGACGCCGTAGAAGATTCATCTCTGATTGAGAAAGCGACCTTGAGTCTGGTGTAGGTTGAGCTAACCAGACGAGCTTGTCGTCTTGTAGGGCTTTGACCTCCATCCCCAGGCGCGTATTCTCTGCTTCCAAAAGGGTAAGTTGTGCCTCGATGGGGGCAAGGCATTGGGACGCTTCAGCTTGAAGCTCCCGCATCTTCGTGGAGGCCTCAGTCAGCGTGTTGGAGAGGCTTTAGATACATTTGTTGAGGCCCTCCTCCTTCTGCTGCAACTTGGCAATCTCCTAGTGCCCTGCTTGTTCGTGTTGTTGTGTCAAAATCAGCTCTTGCTGCAATTTGGTGAGGTCTGCTCGCAGTTGTGTATTATTTGTCGCCAAGTGTCGTACCTTACTTTCCAGAATAGCTTTGGCTGCTACCGCATCCAGGATGTATTTTCCAAGAGTTTGGTACGTCATCGTTAGGTCCGTGGGAGCAGCCAGTACGCTAGCACTTGTAGGGGCTTGTGTTGTATCGGACCCGACGACTGGTGGAATCACGTCGTCATTATCTTCTATCAGGTTCTCATTTGACCTGATGCCATCTGGGTCGGTGGAATCAGTTCGATCTGGCAATGGTACAAAAACTGTTTGAACAAATGCATCATCGGGCAACAGTTGGTTGCCCTCGCAACCTTTGTTGGGGAAGTGGGTGGGGTTTGAAAAACAACTATAGAAACAAGGGCGAGGACGGTTTGTCCAAACGAGAGGATGGGAGGAACAGAGGGAAACTAGAAGGTGGTATGGAGTATGGAAGAAGGTGAGGATGGAGCAAAAAGTGTCTAGCGTGGGGGTGAAAAATTGATAACTTGCATCCATGCTAGAGTGTTGCACGGAAGAAGAAGTGATGGTGGTTGATGGAGTGGTTAGTGCGGCAGTGGAGACACGTTTTCGGGTAACAAATGAGATGTAGATGTAGAGGCAGCGCCACACATTCGTTTGCTAGCCATTGTGTTAATAACTATAGGTTGGGAGGAGGTAGATGCTTGAGATGGTAGATAAAGGTTAGTATGCGGCACAAGGGTAGAGAAGAGGGATGAGCATTGGAAACCGTGCACTTTCACCTCGAGAAGCGCACATGCAAAGTTACACAACAAGGAGCCTGCTGCGATTCGCTCACGGTTGTTGGGCTTGGTGGAGTTTGTTACTTCTTGAATAAGGAAGCTATGCCAGTCATATGGCACAACGGAGGGATTAGGAAATTCCAGAAAGGATTCCACTAGCTGACTCAGAAGCATAGACTCGAATCCACTGTTGTGTCGTCGATGTAGCATAGGGGTCCATCACTGGGAGCGGCAACCTCGCCTTCACCTGCATAGCAAGAAGAGAGAGGGAGAGGAGAGAGAGAAAAAAGAGAGTGGAGAGAGAGAGAGAGAGAGAGAGAGAGAGAGAGAGAGAGAGAGAGAGAGAGAGAGAGAGAGAGAGAGAGAGAGAGAGAGAGAGAGAGAGAGAGAGAGAGAGAGAGAGAGAGAGAGAGAGAGAGAGAGAGAGAGAGAGAGAGAGAGAGAGAGAGAGAGAGAGAAAACCAAGAGAGTTTTCTTAGAATGAGAATGGAAGATGATCTTGATACTCTGCGAGGGTTCTGAAAATTCAGCTTCTGGGAACTCTCGCATACACTAAAAAATGATGATTCCTCCATCAGGAACTCTCGTAGAGATTTTCATGGATGCATCTAGGTCAGATCTGGTGACTGTCCAATTTTCAAGAGCTATCTCCCAGGGGATCTCAAAAAATCATGAAAAAAGTGCTCTTTCAGAGTGTTTTTTGACGAGATCTCAAGATTTTTGATTTTCAGCTTTTGTAAACTGGTAATCAGCTTCATCCAGGCTTGATCTGACTGTTGGTAGTTCTCTGAAAGTTCTGATGGATTCTTGGTAGTAGATCCATCAGTCAATCTGACGATCTGTTTCATTTTTTATCCTATAAGGATCTGGATCCTCCTTGGATTCTGATGGATTTCCCCGATCTTGCCAGATCTGGCTAAATTTTGATGGATTTAGCTTGATTTGGCTTGATCTCTTTAGATCTAGCAGTGATGGCTGAGTAGATTAGCTTTTTGTAACATGCCACCCCTAATCTGGATCTGTCTCATTGTGGTGGCTAGTACTTGTGCAACCGGCTACTGTTGATGGGTGTGTCGAATGGCATCCCATCTAGCTTTTCTAAGTTCACGGCTCCATGATTAAGAATTTCCTTGATCCTATAAGGACCTTCGCCAGTGAATTTTAACTGCTCCTTGATTGCCTTGGTTTTATACATCAGGACCGGATCTCCTGAACGAAGATCCTTCTTTTGTAATCTTTGATCATGCCAAGCTTTGTGTCTTTCCTTTTCAGCTGCCAGTGCATGCACAACCAGTAAGCGTGTTTCACAGAGTTTATGCAGAGCTTCGTGGCGTAGCTGTAGAGATTTGGACTCATTAAGACGTTGCGCGGTGGCAATCCTTAATGAAGGAACTAAAAACTCTACTGGCATCACAACATCTTGACCATATACCAATTGGAAGGGTGTTTGATCAGTGCTCCCTTTATATGTTGTCCTGAATGCCCACAGTGCAGCATGCAACTTGTGTTCCCAATCTGATCTGCTAGCTTCAACTGTTTTTGTGAGCACGCTACACAGGATCTTATTGGATGATTCTACTTGCCCATTACCCCGAGGATAATAAGGCGTAGTAGTTATGTGGATCACGAAGAATTTCTCCAACAGGACCTTGATGGTCTCGTTGATGAAATGGCTTTTGCGATCACTGACTAGTTCCACCGGGCATCCAAAGGGCACAATGATATTTTCATAAGGGAACTTGGCAGTGGTCCTAGCATCAGCTACTCTTACTGCCTTGGCTTCGACCCATTTGGTGAGATAGTCTGTGGCTACAATTGTGTATTGAGCCTGAAAACTCCATTTTTCGAACGGTGCTTGGGCTAAGACTAGGTGCAGTAGATCATAGTTCAATCTTGTTGGTCTCCTTGCCCGTTGGCACACATCGCACTTTTTCAAGTATTCCTCCGTATCTTTATGAATCGTTGGCCACCAACATCCTGATTGCAGGATCTTGTAAACTGTAATGTCAGATGCAAAATGACCCCCACCCATGCCTTCATGTGAAAGCGAAATGATCTGGGTGGTCTCATGAGGAAGAATACACCACTGAAGAATTCCATCTTGACCTCTTCGATACAACTGGCCGACAATCAGCTGATAAGGTCTAGCCTTCAAGATCAATTTCCGTTGTTCCGCCTTTGGTAGTGATTTGTCTAGTTGGCCACGCATTAGATATTCAACAATGTCACCCATTCTGGTACTGTGTCCACATAAAATAAGGCAACATCTGCTAACTCATCGTCAGGGTGGGTGGCAGTCTCCTTTCTCTTGATTTGTGACACATGATCTGCCATGTAGTGTTGTTTTTCCTTTCGAACTACTATCCGAAAATCAAACTCCAACAACAGAAGTAGCCATTTGGTGATTCTTCCGGTGTTGCAAGTTTTATTAATGAGATTGAGCAAGGGTTGATGGTCCGTATAAAAAGCATAATGTGTGACCATCAAGTAATGTCGAAATTTCTTAACCGCATAGATCATTGCTTGTGCTTCTCGCTTTGTGGTTGAATAGTTCATTTCGGTATCACTGAGTTGTCGGCTTGCAAACCGAATTGAAAAATCCTTTTTGTGTTCACTTGGCTGGGTTAAGACTGCTCCAACTACATACTTTGATGCGTCCGTATGCACGTGAAACTCAATGGACCAATTGGGTGGACGTAAGATTGGTGCTAAAACCAATGCATCCTTAAGCTTTTGGAAGCTTTTAGGGCTTCCTCATTCCAATGTGGATCCGTTGTGAGTTTGTAGATTGTTCTGGCTAACTCCGCAAAATCAAGAATGAAGATCCTATAGTAGTTAGCATGACCCATGAAAATGTAGACCTCGCGGATTGTCCCCGGTGGTGGTAGATCAATAATGGTCTTGATCTTTGATAGATATATGGCGATCCCATGTCTTGACACTATATGGCTGAGTATCAAGCCATGTGTCACCCAGAACTGACATTTTTCTGGATTTACGGAGATCTGGTAGTCGCGGCATTTTTGTAACACCTTCTCCAATTTGAAAAAGTGTTTTGAATCTGGTCCATGCACGCATAGATCGTCCAAGAAATTTCTCAAAATTTTTTGTAGATAATCTTTGAATGCTGCCTGCATGACTCGCTGGAAAGTGCTTGGGGCATTGCAAAGTCCATGGCAAATGCTATCTTGTGCTGGTCCCGGGGGGCTATTTTCAGTTGGTTGTAGCCGCTGAAGCCGTCCAGAAAACTGTAGGCTTTGGCGCCAGCTACCCTGTCAAGGACACTTTCCGTAAATGGTAAAGGAGTATGGTCCTTTTTGGTGACTGCATTTAGCACCTTCAGATTCACACAGATCCACATTTTGCCATTCTTCTTGGGTACTATAACTATCGATGATACCCATTCCGTGTGCTCAATCTCGTAAATGAAATCTGCGTCCATCAGCTTTTGCAACTCCTGCTTGATCAGTTCTGTATAGTTCGGGTTGCAGCGGTAGTAACGGCTCACTTGGGGACTGCTCCGTCCACCAAGGGTATGGTATGTTGGACTACTATTGGCGGAATGCCCTTTAGATCACTATAGCTCCAGAAAAACAGTCTTTATATTCCACCAACAAGGATCATAGTCTCTTGAACTGGGTGGCTATTAACTACTCTCCCACATGCACTATCCTCCTTTCTTCTTCTCTTGGCTCTACAAGGTTCATGCTCCACAAGTGTCCTTTTGGTTTGCATGTGATTGGAATCCTGAAGATCTTCACTTGGTGGTTCTTACAATTGAGCTACTATTGTTTGCATCTTGCTTATCCAGAGTGTGGCTGCACCAGATACTAGAGTACAACCTCTTGAAATACTTTTGCTATCATCCTTCATGGATGCCCAACTTGTGTCACTGTAATATTCGATGTGAAATCCAGCTTCCTTACAATAACACAGTCCATAGTCTTTCGTTTCCTGGAGATATTGTAGTATTCTCTTTGCTAACTTCCAATGCAACGATCCTGGGTTTAATATATATTGGCTCACCTTGTATACTGCAAACGCTATATCAAGTCTGGTGTTGTCTGCTAGATATAACAATGATCCAATCAGCCTTCGATAGGGTGTTTTGGCCATTCACTTCTCTTCCTCAAGAGTCTGCGGACAATCTGCCTTGCTCAGTATTGTTCCAGGTATCATGGGAGTATGCACACCTTTGCATTCGAGCATGCAAGTCTTCAATGATCTTTTGAGTGTACTTTTGTTGGTTAAGATACAACTTACCACCTTCAAAGTCTCTTTGGATCTGCAAGCCTAGATAGATTTTAGCTTCTCCTAGGTCAGCGATCTCAAATATTTCAAAAATGTTTCTTTTGACATTTGAAATTAAGTTATCTCTTCTTGAGAAGATAAGCGTGTCATCAACATAAACCGGTAGAATGATTATTTCATTTTGGACATGCTTGATATAGACATTTGATTCAACAAATAGAGGTTTGAAACCTAAGAAACGTAGTGCTTCGTCCTTCTTGCTATACCATTGTCTTGCTGCTTGTTTCCGACCATAAATGCTTTTATTCATGTGACATCCGTATTCTGGATATTCTTGGCTTACAAAACCAAGTGGTTGGTCTGTTAGCCGATATTTCCGCATGGAAAATTGGCCTAATATTGGGCTTTCTTTTTTCAAAATTGTAAAAAAACCGGCATGTAAAACCCGGGTACTAGCAACAAAATCGGCATATAGTTGCCTCTATAAAAGGGTCCCAACCTACCCCTAAAGTGGCTAGACAAGTTATAGTAGTTTTGTGACGGTCTCAAGAATCATAAAAAATATTTGATATATGTAAAGCCGAGTGAAAAGTGCCAGTCCACTTAGAAGTGGGTCTCAGCCAGCCCTTAATGAGGCAAGAGAAAAAGTTTGCGGCCTTAGAAATGGCCCGTAAAAATGTTTTGCGACTTTTTAGCCAGTTGTAAAAATAGTCGGCATAGTCGTGCTAAAAATGACCCCTTAGTGATGATGCTGGATGGATTTGAAAAAAGGATGGACATGGAATATACCAGTAAGAGACTTATACAAGAGGAAGGCATGTGCAAGATTAACTCTCCACAGGATGAAGTAGCATTGCTGACCGGTTTCAAGAAGATGGGACTCAAAGGACCAAAGCAGGTGCATACGTTGGAGAAGGGACAACCCAGTCAGCCATGGAAGGAAGGAAAAAAGAAAGGGTGGCAGGACAAATTAGACAATAAATGTTTCTATTGTGACAAGCCCAGACATTTTGTGAGAGAGTGCAACAAGAAGAAGGATGATCTCAAGAGGAAGGATGCAAAACAGGCGAACATCGTTGAGGAGGAGGAGAAGAGTCAGATGCATTTGCAATGATGGCAGATGAAAATTGGACTTCTACAAAGATCATGGAATCTCAAGGGAGTTCACCGCTCCTTATAATCCTCAACAAAACGGACCATCATGGAAATGGTCAGGTGCATGTTGCATGAGGGAGATCTCCCGAAGTTTCTTTGGGCATAAGCAGTGGCAACAACATGTCATGTGATTAATAGATCACCAACCAAAGCACTTAATGAGAAGATGCCGTATGAGATGTGGTATGGAATGTTAAATTCACACGTGTGGACTGACCACAACATGTACTTGAGATTTCCTAAGGTGTGTAGATGCACCAAGATCAAGACTAGATTGAGATTCAAGATCTATCTTTGATTCTATGGCAAAAACACACTACTACATGCATTCAATCACTTCCAACTCTAGCTCACACGTGTGGGAAGTATCCAAAAGTTATTCTAAGAAAAAACAAGCTGCTCTCCTTGGGTAGAGAGAGAAAATCATCACGAGCTGTCGGGTAGAGAGAGAAAACTAGAAAATCACTTACACTCAAAATCCACTCAATCTCTCAATCAATTCGATCCAAATGAGAAGTACAATGATACTAGTAGATCCACGAGCTACCACAATGCTTGACTATGATTGGATCACACTTTTTCCACCTCTTAATCCTATTGGACCATTGATCCATTCACCTCTAAATTCTATTGGACCACTCATGGTTCCACCTTGTCTTGTTTGATAGGCGTAGTCATGCATTGAAAAGATGAAGATAGTTTATTCTGCCACGCACGAAAGTTTTTTTTCTTTTCGAGCTAGATCTATGTTCTGCATTACCACTTTGCTGCAAAAAGACACTTTGCCTACTTCCTCCTCTCAGGCTCTATTTGTCAACAAAGGCTCAAAGCGACAGAAGCAAAAAAGCTCCAAGAAGGCTGCAATGAATCAAAAACAGACTCAAGGTCAAGAACAATCATCGAATCCATAGTTGAAGAAGAAGATATTTTGTAGGTATTGCAAGCGCAATAACCATGAGATCAAGGATTGCCGAATTCTATAAGCAAAGAACGCAACCAAGCAACACTATCAACAAGCAAACACAGTCTCATCATCTCCCCAAGTCGAAGTGGACGAAGGCGCATTTATGGTCAAAGATCAAAGCACATTTTTGGATGATTCATAGTTTTTGGATTCTGGGGCAACTCAACATATGACCAATCAATGTGAGATCTTCAACTCCTACACTCCTTACAACACGAAAAAATTTGTTCATCTTGGTGACAATAGCACTCACACTATTGAAGGTGAAGGAACTATAAGATTGCGATTCTAGCATGATCAATTCAAATTACTATCAAAGGTTTTATATGTTCCTAAAATCTCTACAAATCTGTTATCAGTGAGTAGAATTACAGATTTAGGTCATAAGGTAGAATTCGAATATGATCAATGCAGAATTATTGATAGGAGTGATAAGATCCTTGCACTTGGAAAGAGACATGGTTACTTATATAGATTGGCACACTGTTATTATGAGTCTAGTCAAGCTTTGAAAACCTCTGTTCTAGTCAATAAAGTATTATTATGGCATCATCGCTTAGGACACGTGAATCATGCATCTATTTTGAACATGACCAAACAATCCATGGTCTTTGATCTTGACTATCCTTCTAGTAAGGTCGATCTCCTTGTTTGTCATAGCTGCATTTTTGGAAAGCAGGCTAGGATTCCTTTTAGATCAAACCATATGCATGCAACAAAAGGTCTGTTAGATGTTGTTCATACAGATATATGTGGACCTATGCAAACTCCTTCATTGATAGATGCAAAGTACTTCATTACCTTTATTGACGAATTCTCCAGAAGAACAGTTGTTTATTTCATTAAACAAAAATAAGAGGCTTTCATCAAATTCAGACAATTCAAAGAGCATGCTGAGAATCAAACTGAAAAACGAATCAAAGCACTGAGGTAAGATGACGAGGGAGAATACATCTCCAACGAATTCAAGGATTATTGTCTTAACAATGGCATTGAGCAACAATACATCACTTCCTATTTGCCTCAGTCAAATGGTCTTGTTGAGAGAAAGAACAGAACCTTAGTTGAATCGGCAAAGTGCATGTTATCACATGCGACACTTCCAAAGTCCTTCTGGGTAGAAGTTGTTTCAACAGCAACCTATATTCAGAATAGATGTTCTACTAAAGGCCTCTCAGACAAAACACCATTCGAAGTTTGGACAGGTACCAAACATTATTTATCAAACTTACAAGTTTTTGGATGTACTGCTTTTGCACAGATACCTCATGATCTCAGGAAGAAACTCGACTTCCAGAGTATCAAGTGTGTTTTCATCAGCTACACTACTTTAGATCAAGCCTACAAGTTGTTTGATCCCATCGAGTCGAAGATATTCACTAGCCGGGATGTCATCTTCATCGAAGATTAGTTTCAAGACCTCTAAGGAATGGGCAATTCCCATGTAGCCGACCTATCAGATTCTCCTAATGCTTTGAACTTTCCAGTTCCACAAGCGACTATTCCCATTGAAGGTCCAAGCTCTTCTACTTCCGACGAACAACGAGTATGATAGAAACGATCAACTTCATGTATTACCCAAAGATCTTCAAGGACTAGCAGACCAGCCAACCAGTATATCGACGAATCTGCAACATATCTTGTTCAGGAATCGACGTTTGTCCAAGAGGCACTCAGTTAGCCTGACTCATATCTCTGAAAAGGAGCTATGGATAAAGAGTATTCATCTCTTATCAAGAACCAGATGTGGACAATTGTTGAATTCTTGCTAGCAAAAATGTAGTTGATTGCAAATGGATTTTCAAAGTCAAGTACAACGCAGATGGAAGCATCAACAGAAGAAAGGCACAACTAGTAGCCAAAGTTTTTTCTCAAGTATACAACGTCGATTACACTGAGACCTTCAGTCCAGTAGTCAAGCATTCTTCTATTCAACTTTTTTCTATCATTTGTCGCTGCAATAGATTTGAAAATACATCAAATGGATGTACAGACAACATATCTCAATGGAGTTATCGAAGAAGACATTTACATGTTGCAACTCGAAGGTTATATTATCGAGGGTAAGCGCAATCATGTTTGTAAACTCCATAAGGCACTTTATGGCTTGAAGCAATCTGCTCGAGCATACTTTCAAAGGATCAATACTTTCCTCATTGATCATGACTATACACCTAGCTCTTCATATTCAAATGTTTACCTCAAAGCAGTGCAACAGTCTTTTATCATTATCACATTATACGTGGATGATACATTGCTTTTCAGCAATAGTACCGATCTGATAAAAGAGGAGAAGACAATGCTACCTTCTGAATTCGACATGACCGATCTGGACGAAGCTCATTTCTGCCTTGGTATACAAATCCACAGAGACAGAAAACAAAAGTTGATCTACATTACACAACAAAGGTACATCTACAACATTTTAGTCAGATATAATCTGATCAATCATAAGTTAGCTCTCTCACCAATGAAACCATGACTCAAATTGTCAAAGGACCAGTGTCCCCAAACAATTCATGAGAAGCAACAGATGCGTGAGTATCCTTACCATTCTATTATAGGATCTCTTATGTACACCATGATCTGTACTAGGCCAGACATAGCTTTTGCAGTCAGCTCTCTCAGTCAATTTATGACTAATCCTGGTATAACACATTGGACGGCTCTTATCAGAGTCATGAGATATCTTCGAGCTACTGTGGACTTTTGCATTTGTTATGGAGCAGTCGACAACGACAAACTCAATTTTTTCAGTGGTTACATAGATGTGAGTTGGGCAGGAGATGTAGACACTCGTAAATCTATTTCTAGATTTACATTATTCCTCAACAATGGTCCAATTTTCTGGAACAGTCGCAAGCAATCTTTGATAGCTCTATCTTCCACTGAATCAGAGTATATCGCAGTCTCTCAAGCTACAAAGGAAGCAATTTGGTTGAGAAACTTACTCTCAGATATCGGTCTGAATCAATATGTTCCGATTACATTATTTTGTGATAATCAAAGTGCCATCGCTTTATCAACCAACCCTATATTTCATTCCAGGAGTAAGCGCATTGAACTAAAGTATCATTTTGTCAGAAGCAAAGTTCTCAATGAAGAGGTCAGATTGCAGTACTGTAGACACAATATATGACAACAAATGTTTTTACGAAAGCATTAAGTTTAGAGTCACACAGAAGATCCTGTGTAGAACTAAGTTTGAAAGTCAAGGCATTCAAGGATTTAGATTAAGGGAAAGTGTTGGATTCTCCTTCTTACCAATCGTCTAATCGATTTTAATCTTCATCCATTGTTTATCCAGTTCTGCGGATTCTTCCGTGTATTTACATAGTCTGCAGAATTACAAGTGTTTTTCACAGTTTGCAGAATTACATGGAGTTTAACGACAATGTCGCATTTTTTGCCTGACAAAAATCTCGTGTAAAAATGCAGTGTCGCCTTTTTTGCATTTTTCTCTTAACAAAAATCTCGTGTAAAAATGTAGTGTCGCTTTTTCGCCTGTCAGGAATCTCGTGTAGATATGCAATGTTGCATTTTTTGCTTTTTTCAAAGAGCCTCAAATGTTAAGAAAATGACTCTGACAACGTGTGGGACAATCCTAAATGAGATTTAAGAGCGCCTTCGGCTTTTTCGCCATTTTGCAAAAAACCCGACAGTGTCGATTGTGGCTATTTTAGTTCATGTCTGCAGAGCTACAATTTTGGTTCATTTATGCAGACAGAACATTTATGGCCAATTTCACTGCTTATCAGCAATCAGTGACAAGGACCGGATGGATGCCAGTGGATCACCAGCCAACTGGCGATCGCAATTGACGACCTAATTTCTTAGTATAAATAGTTGTTCATTCTCATATACATTAATTCATTGAAAATCAGAATTATCAGAAGCGTTTGAATAGTTAGCTCTCCCTCTCTCAAGCCTACGAACTTGAACACTCCTAAGCATTCTAGCTCACTTCTTAGAGTTGTTTTAGAGATTGCTATTGCGCTACTGCTCATCAACATTGCAAACAATGATTGTCTGAAGACTGAGGAAGAGAGAGAAAAAATACAGCTCACACCTTACAAGAAACTGATAGGTTCGCTAATGTACCTTGCAGACAATACACGCCCAAGCATTGCTTATGCAGTGTTCAGAATGAGCCAATTTTGCATGAATCCATTCAGACTTTCATTTTAGCCGCTCAGAGATAACATAGAGTACACGGCTTCGATCCCCAAATTATTGTACTCATTACTTCTGTTTCGTTTTGAATCAATACTTTTTCTTATTGCGTTCAGTTTTGTCTTAGACTATATGCATTTCTGTATTAATTTGCGACTAATTATTTGTTTGATAATCTTCAATGCTTAATTGTTTGGCTACGTAATCACTGTAGTACTGACGATTTCAAAATTAGTTACTATAAGATCAAACGTGATTTCTATCACTATTGTCTTGTTGGGAATTGATGGGCGTAGTCATGCATTGGAAAGATGATGATAGTTTATTCCGCCATGCACGAAAGTTTTTTTTCTTTTCGAGCTAGATCTATCTTCTGCATTACCACTTTCCGACACTTCTGCCTTGGATTGCCGCGTCCTTGACCTCGACCTTAATGCCAATTGCCTTAATCTGGACCATCATTGGATTGTTCTTTAAATTGTTGGAGTGATCCATGATTTGAGTTTCCACTTCTTGATTGGTGTCTTCCACAACCATATCTGCCACCACATCCTCTAACAACAAGAGCTTGATCAAATTCCTTGTTGCGATGACTCAAATTCTCTCGACGTTGTTTTTCCTACAAAAGAAATTCACCTAACTCTTTATAGGTTGGAAGATTCTCCCGTGTGGCTATACTTGTCACAAACATTTGACGTGACTCACTCAAGTTGTTCAATGTCAATTGCACGATCTCACGATCATGTACTCACTCTCCAATGGCAACCAATTAATCACGGATCTCCTTTACCTTCAATAGGTGATCGGAAATGGTTGCATTATCATCCATTCCTAATGTGTGTAGCTTTGTCTTCAAAAATAGCACTCGCGATGTGCTTGTGGTTTCAAACAATGCCTTCAACATATTTCATGCTTCTTTTGATCCTTTCGAATTCGAAATGTAGGGAATAATTGCATCTCTAACTGATAAGTTGTTGATATTCTATGCTTTTCATTTCTCTTGTCAAAGGCCCACTAATCTTCTTCAATTAACGGCCTTGTCTCTTCACCTGTCACGATCTCCCATAGCTCCTTTTCCATCAAAATGTTCTTTAGTTTGAATTTCCAAACTACATAGTTGTCGGCTCCTTCCAATTTGCTTGACTCATTGAGGACGCTCTCACTTAGAGTTGTCATTACTAAAGAAGATGAGACTGGATTGCAAAAATGACCTCAAAAATGAAAAATTTGCTACAAAATTGACAAATGACGTCTCAGACCATGTGTCAATCCGAGCTATGGATAGAAAATTATGCCAATTTGAAGATTTTTGTTTCAAAATGGCTCAAAACTTCTGTTAAGCGATTTTTATATCAACAGGTAGCCCTTTGTACCAGCATAGCTCCTATCTAATTAGATCCAAAAAATAGTCTCCCCAGCTAGGTAAAAAAATCACTCTATTTTTTACTTTCTTGCAAAAACAACTAGTGGACGGAGCCCTTAGGAAGAATGGCTCGATCCCAAAAGTTAGGGGCACTTGTGGGAGCCTTCAAATGAAGTGAAATTTGAAGTGCAGACTCTTCAAGAAATCTCAGCCGTTGATGTGCTTTGATCCGACAGTCTAGATTCAGGGACCTTGCACCGATGACACATTGCAGACTGCTACTGGCACGCGCGTGCTCACTGGTTAGCTGCTTCAAAATGTTGGAAATTAAGCCCGCAGATGCCTCCTTGGTGAATGATAACTTAGACAACCAATTACTTGAAGAATGTCTACAACGGACTTCCGGCTGATCGCCAGCAAAGGGTAACCAATCCCATTATATTTTAAGTTTAGATGTTAAGTTTAATAACTTGAAGTCATTGAAGACTTGGCCATCTTCAAGGACTTCCACAAAACTTGCATTTAGAACAAGTCTGTAGATTTACATTATTTTCGAACAGTCTGTAGAAAAATACACTAAGTGTCGCAGTTCGCATTTTTTGCAGTTTTTCGAAAACTGCAACACTTACCTTCGACTTCTTCCGTTCAACTATTTTGAAGAAGTCAACTTGTTCACAGTTCAACAGTTTAACTATTTTCAAACACCTTCACCCCTTTTCGGATTTTTTCGAAAAAAGGAAAGTGATAGAAATCATGTTTGATATTATAGTAACTAATTTTGAGATCGTCAATACTACAATGATTACATAGCCAAACAATTAAGCATTGAAGATTATCAGACAAGTAATTAGTCACGAAGAAATATAGAAACACATATAGTCTGAGACGAAACTGAACGCAATAAGGAATAGTATTGATTCAAAACGAAACAGAAGTAAATGAGTACAATAAGTTGCAAATCGAAGCCGTGTACTCTATGCTATCTCTGAGTGGCTAAAATGAAAGTCTGAATAATGCACAATGCTTATGAGCAGTAGCACAATAGCAATCTCTAAAACAACTCTAAGAAGTGAGCTAGAATGCTCATGAGTGTTCAAGCTCGTAGGCTTGAGAGAGAGAGAGAGCTAACTATTCAAACGCTTCTGATAATTTTGATTTTCAATGAATTAATCTGTATGAAAATGAACAGCTATTTATACTAAGAGATTAGGTCGTCAATTGCGATCGCCAGTTGGCTAGTGATTCACTGGCATCCATCCGGTCCTTTTCATTGATTGTTGATAAGCGGTGAAATTGGCCGTAAACATTCTGTTTGCATAAATGAACCAAAACTACATCGCTGCAGAAATGAATTAAAATAGCCACAAGTGACATTGTCGAGTTTTTCGCAAAATGACGAAAAAGCCGAAGGTGCCCTTAAATCTCATTGAGAGTTACCCCGCACTTTGCCATAGTCATTTCCTTAACATTTGAGGCTCTTTGGAAAAAGCAAAAAATTCGACACTGCATGTTTGCACGAGATTCCTGATAGGCAAAAAATGCGAAAAAGCGACATTGCATTTTTACACGAAATTTTTGTCAGGCAAAAAATGCGACACTGTTGCTTTGTGTAATTTTGCAAATTGTGAAAAACACTTGTAATTCTGCAGACTGTGTAAACACACAGAAAAATCCGCAAAAATGGATAAACATTGGATGAAGACCAAAACCGATTAGACGATTGGTAAGAAGGAGAATAATCCAACAAGAAGAAACCAGAGAATTGTTGATATTGCAACAAACTTAGTCATTGGGAGTGTCAGTGCTTCAAGAGACAAAATGAGTCAGCTCAACATAAATGCAAATGGCAAGTAGGCAATTATGTTGATCAACATCAATTTGATGATGATCAATATGAGGATGATGCAGGTGAGAGTTCAAACTGTTCATTACAACACTAATGACAAGTGATGAAGCCAAGGATACCTGGTACATCGATAGTGAAGCCAAAGATGCCTAGTACATCGACAATGAAGCATCCAAGCACATGACTTCAAGAAAGGATTGGTTTTCAGAATTCAAGGAATTCCACAATGGCGATGAAGTTGGACAAGCTAATGGCCAATTGTTATCTATTAAAGGATTTGGAGTGGTACCAGTAAAGCTAGCCAGCGGAATGATAAAACGGATAAGCAATGTGCAATACGTACATGGCTTAGTTAACAATCTAGTATTGGTTGGGACGATGGCAGATCAACAACTCAAGGTTGAGTTTGATAGCGACAAATGTCTCGTCAAGGACATCAAGAATCACTACAAAGTGATTGCTATACCAATGATATCTCCCTTGCCTTGAAGAAATTGGCTCTCGATTTGTTCCATGTAATCTTCTCCAGCCAACCTTTTGCCATCTTGACATGAGTGATCAATACATAATCATAGAATCTTTTGAGTTGATGAAGAGATGTGAGATCCATGCCTTGGATCTTCCCAAGAACCAATCTTCCATTGCTCTTTCCTTCATAAGACTCCCTCTTAATAATTGCATCATAAGAAGTAGAAACCTCAAAAACATTAGAAGCCATGAAAAAAATGATTAGTACCTTCAACATAAGGATGATTGAAGTACTCTCTTTTTTCAAACAAGAACTTCTACTCAATGTTTTAGGTAATAACTCATATGATAATGATTCTTCCTCACTATCATTCACAATGACATCATGCAAAGTACATCCTACTTTGAACTCTTCACATACTTCTCTTCTTCTTGACTTGTGACTATTTTCCTCACCAAGTCTCTTGATAGAACCATTTGATATACTCTCTTTATGAAGACATGTGACTCCACTTGGTAGAAGAACCACCTCCTTCATGCATGCACCTAGCAACATCTTTTTCCATATGATCAAAGAAATCATTAGCAACCATCTTTTCCAAGGAAGAACCTTCACCTCCATTGATGAAGTTAGCTCTTTCCTTACCTTTTGCATGCTTGCACTTTCCATGAAGAACCATTGAAGAACCTTCACCATCCTCATAGCTAGCCAAGTTAGCACAAAGCTGAACATCTCCAAGAGCATATAGTACATGCTAACTCATTGAATGCTTTAACCCTCAAAATAAAAGCATGAGTACTCTCTTCCTTCTTTTGCAAACTGTGAAAAATTTGCCTCCTAAGAGTAAGCACTCTTGATGTAGACTTGGATTCATAAAGCTTCTTCAAAGCTTCCCAAGCCTCCAAAGATGATGTGCACTTACCAATCTCCTTGAGAAATTCATTGGTAACATTCATCTTAATCATATGAGAGCCCTTTTGGCCTTATTATCATACCTCATTTGATCTTGTTGATTTGTTGTTCTCTCTTCCAAACCTACAACAATATTCAAAACATCATTCATCTCAAGAAGTGGTTCCATTCTCACTTTCCACAATGGATAGTTACTTGAGGTAAGCCTATCATTGCCTTCCAACATGAATCCACCACTTGTAGCCATGTTGCAATGACTTGATGTTCTTCTTTCAACCTGTTCCAATGCACAAAGCACTCCTTTGAACAACAACAAATCTTTTTAAAAGAAATCACAAAGATATGGAACCTCTCAAATCCCTTCCAGCACTTCTAACTAGAAAATCAACACATAGAATAGTGAGATCTTGATCTACCTATGATCTATCCTCAATCTAATGATTCTTGCCACTTACTAAGATTGAAACACACTCAAATGAAGCTCAATAATTTCACAAACCAGAGATACAATCAAAATTAGGATTTTGACAAAATCACAAGAAATTGAATATCTCAAATTCTACGTGCAATTTCTAAAAACTTGATACATCATCTTGTAGCCTCCAATGAGACCTTCCTAGAGCACCAATTAGCCAAGTGTGAAATCGGAATTGATCAAGTATATAAACCTATATTGAGTTTTGACCTACAAAAGATCATTTCTACATATGCAAAAATGGAGATTTTTGGGTAGAAATTAATCTAGCATGCTCTAGCATTGGTAACTCCTCCAAATCTTTGATAAATGTGGTTGATCCTTTCATAAACTGAAACACAATACCTCTGATACCATGTGAAGGACTTCAGATCATTCAAGGTCCAAATAAATGTCCCTGATCTTTGGTTAAAAAGAGAGCAAACCAACAATCTTGCTAATGAAATAAGCATCCACATACAAAATGAGATGCAAACTCTAAGAGATATTGATCAAACATGAAACAAAACATAAAGTATAGTTTCTTTCCGTACAATTATAGTACCTTACTATATTTCACACGTGTGGACTTGAAATTAGAAATAAATGATCATTCAACACATAGAATTGCAAGATAACATCATGAGAGTGCACCAATGAGTAGTAGAACCCAAAGATAACCATGTATAATGATGAAATGAGATAGAGCTGATCCCTTTCTCCATGAGTTACAACAATATGTAGCAGGTCCAAATCCTACTTTGCCACTTGGCTTTCCCTCCAATATGAAAAACCCTACTATTTTGGGACTAGATTCAATGTACCCAAAGTTCAAATTTGAATCTCTCTCAAACTTGACTACCAACTTTCCCACACTTTCAAAAAGTGTTTATTGAACCTAATATAACTTCAAAAAGTTTATCTCTAAGTCTAAAATGAGTTTTGGCCTTAATTGACAATTTACCAAATTGACTAAACTTGTTGAAATCTCTCACAATGAGTGCCATTGCTGTTCTATCCACTACGCTCCATAAGCCTTCTCCTATGAGTAGCATCTTCATCTTGTGTTTCCAGACAACATAGTTGCTGCCATCGAACACGCTCACAACTTTTTGTTGCAAGTTTCTTGCCATTTGACAGCTTTGTCCTTGTAGCTAATCTGCAGCGCTCTGATATCACTGAAGCGAACTGGTTTTGTTCAATTTCGACTTCAGATGTAGCTAGCGAGACTTCGGATGCAAAAACGTGCCTGAATCTGGGCTAGTCGCATTTTTGCGATAATTGCAAAAAATGCAACAAATTGGAAAAACGGTGAATCTACACATATTTGCACATTTTAATTCTACCAGGAAAAATGTGAAGATGCGAAAAACCCGAATAAAGAGAATGCGAAAAATGCAAAGAACCCGACAAAATCAGTGTGCTCAGTTTTTCATGCTCGTAAACCTGCAACTAAGTTTCGATTGTGAAGTCAATAAGATTCATTCATCAGAACAACAATATATAAATAAACAATACTATCGTTCATGCATATATAGCAAAAAAATTGATAGAAATGGTCTATTGCTTTGTGTGTTATCTGGAGGAGAGTAAATAGCTTGCTGCATGTTAGCATGCAAGTTCTGCCTTCTTCTATATTCTATAGTTGTATCAACTTTTTTTCTATCTCACTCTCTATGTCTCGGCGCTACGTTGGCACAAACTTATATTCTATAAAGCATTTTCATCTAAGTTTCTCTTGTAAACTAATCGTTGCGCAAGTGCCAATTAGTTGCGACTGTCTGCATCTATTTGAATAGATTGTACTTGCAGTCACCTTTGTGAGATCATATTTGTCCTGCGTTGAAGTATTTAAGGGTGAAGGAAACTGAAGCTCATTTTTTCAACAATGCTTAAACTCAATTGTCAGTGTAAGTTTAGGACTAATTGTGAGAGTCACAGTAGTAGTCGAGCTTAGTGGATGGAAAGCTCAATTGTCTATCAGACAAACACCAAGATACAATACTTGGAAATCAATTTTTAGTAGTAGTTAATTAGAATCCTTGAAGGGGAAATGTCACTAGGATATTCATTTCTCCATAGTCTAGAATATAGTCAAGAGCAACTCTCCCACAATAGAGTGTCCCACAACAACAATCTTGGATTGTCACTTGTATCGACACTCAATGATGTTTTTAGCACTGGGGGTAGCACTATTAATAAGGCATATTGATGGTTTAACTATGCCCAATCATTATTCAACAATGTTTTAAAAGAAAGAAACAAATGGTGCAAATGTCTTTGCTACATCAATATAAGTGTTCCTCGACAACAATAAATGGCACCATGAAAAATGGCCATTCATGATAATCAGGAACATGTAATGGGCAACACTTTCTCATTATTTTTAACAACTTCAAATGATGGCCTAGTGCATGATCTCTTTAAAATTCAGTAGCAAAAGATCTTTGTCCTCCTCGAGGGATTGCAAACTTATCAAAGTAGAGAGTTTTGTTGTGATAAAGAAAATATGTGAGTTCAAGATAAATTATGGTTTAAAATTTTGACTACTAATATACAAGAAGCAAACTTTATGCAATTCAATTTGTCTTCTTCGATGATTGTTTCATGGTCAATGTTATGACCACCTCTCGACGTCAATGAAGTTGGAGCATAGACACTTGGCTATGAAAATTCAAGTTGAATTTGGAATATGAGTGAAATTAAACTCATACTTTCCACATGGTTATTAAAATCATTGTAAGTATGGATTTGCTAATGTATCACTAGCTTAAAGAGACAAATGCTATGGTGCCCTAGCAAACACCCTTTAGTCTTTATGTAGACTAACCATAAATCTTTTCAAAAGGAATTAAAGATAGTGTTTTGACATGTGAGGAGACACAAAGTACTCATAATAGCAATTTTGATTTTGTTTGTGTGTAAATGAAGCCTAATTTTGATTTTGTTGCCGTGTATTGAAGCTTTGGTTATTAGGCTATAAGACGCCTATAAGATAAGCATGATGAGGTTACATATGTAACCTCATGGTGCTACTTTGAGCATCAAAAAGGTTAAACCGTAATTTTAGTGTGGCTTGCAGAAAAAAAAAAAAAGCATTAGAATTACCACTATACATTGGAACCATCAGCCGAGGTTCATCTCCTGTACTTTTATCGAGTTGCAAAAAAGTCGTCATTTTTGGCATCAACGCAATTGTTGACTAGCATGTGGCAATAATTGTTAGCATTTGTGTGCAACAATAATTCAATATGCTTGCACATATGCATACATATGTTTGTGCTTAAATACTTTTCAATGTAATGGAAGCCACTTTTCAGAGAAAAAAACTTTGTACTAAGTTGCTTTGTGTCTCATACCTCCAGAGGTAGGCCCTAACCTCCAACGCCTCCAAAGGTTGAAAAAAAAAAACCTCTAGAGGCAGCTGTTGCGTTTGCCCTATAAAAAAATGACACCTATGTCGGAGGTAGGTGCTACCTCCACACCTACCTCCAACATGTGGCTCACCCTCACATTTCTGGAGGTTGGCTCCAGAGACTGCCTCCTACATGTGGCCCTGCTCAGAGAAAGAGAGAGAACCGGGTCAATACAAACAAGGGCGGCACCCTCACATGGGAGCCAAAAATGGCTTCCACTTTGCAATGACATACTAAAGTTGCAAAGCACTTGTGTTTTAATATTTGTTGCTCCCATGCCTCCAAATTGAGAAAATAAGTGCACCCAATTGGCTAGTGATGCTCGACATCATGTTCAATCTTGAGGATCTTATTCTTAATCTCAATTGAACTCGTAGATGGGTCCCTCCTCCATTGAAGAGTGGTGGATCATTGCACTCCACCACTCTTATTCTCAATCTAGACCAATGGGTCCCTTAGAGCTCACCTCCCCCATTCAAGAGTGGTGGAGAGCTTATAGCTTCCTCCAATTGCTCTTCACAATTCGAGGTCCCCCCAACACCCTCGGATGAGAAAGAGAGGGACCCAGCTCTAGAGCTGAAGATGGAATTTGAAATATGCTCCTCACAATCTAAGATCCCTTCAACACCTCGAGGGACCATGCCATGCCTTGGAAAAAAGGTGGAGATGTAAATATGGCCTCCCTTAAGTACAAACTAAATAGCATGAGGACTTCCCTTTAATACTTTATTCTCCACCTTGGCCAAAAAGAATTGCAAATCGTAGCGGTAGGATATGATCCCGACACAATCCAACGTCTCTAAGGCCACCACGTGTTGCAGGCATTCAGATACCGAAAGTACTGACGGAGGCTGCGAGCCCTAAAAGCGTTTTTCATGTAGGAAGGAAGAGCAAACGCGATGACACCCTTTTACGTGGATTTAAAAGGGTCGCTGGCAACGGAGAAATCAGGTGGCGTTTGACGAAGCCACCCTTTTGTGCACCCTCCTCGATGCAAAAATAATCTATATTCATTCGAGATTTGCGATCCACAGCCATCATTATTTTATATTATCGATCATACATGCTGCTGCTGCTGCTGTGTTTGCTCTGTCTGTCTGTCTGTCTGTCTGTAGATGCAGGGAATATGATTTTGCTTGATGGATCTACATCTTCATTGAAGTTCCGAGGGGATTTTTCTGCTTAAAGAAGATCAAGGATAGACGCTGTTTCATTGGTGGAACTGGCCTTCATGGATGCTTTGTTTCTTGATCATGTTTTGTTGACAAGATTCTGTTAGCGTCTGGTTTTGGTGATTGCGGAGGGAGTGGGGTGATGGCTTTTGCTGGAATTAGGTCAGGGTTTTGGTAGGGATTCGGTTGCTGGAATTTGTCGTACTTTTATTGTGCAGCATGGCGTCGGGAATTGTCCATTGATGTTGATGCAGAAGTGAAATAGTAGAAATAGGTTGTGGATTCGATTTGAAGCGGAATAGATAGTATCGTCAGATAGATCTGCTGAAGTGGTTCTGTTAAACTGGAAAGATGATATGAAAGTTTAATAAGATTAGAGCTGCATAATAGGGCTGATACAAAGGAAAACGTGGAGTTTTCAGCTTTGTGTTTTGGATCATCACGTAAGCAGAGCGAAGAATATCTAGGCAATGATTGTTCTTTTGCATGTCCTCATTTGTGAAGCTGAACTCAATCAGAGGAAAGAAGTATTTACAAACATGCCATTGATTCAAGTCGCGTATTAGAAAGGCCTTTTTGTTCAGACAATTGATTTCGGCATAATAACACATCAGATCTAATTCAACGATGCCATCAGCGTGGACGGGGCCTGCTGCCGAGTCGGCAGTTGAGCCTGTAAATGTGAACAGCTCTGCATCACCCGAAACCACAGTACGGTCATCATACGTACCACCTCATCTGAGAAATAAACCTCAAGGAGCAGTAGGGCCTGTTGACAATCATTCTTTTGGAAGTGGTGGTGGTGGTCTGGGAGAGAGCCGTGAGAATTTAGGCTCGGCAGGCGTTGGGAATTCGCTAGCAACTGCTGGAGGAGCGTGGGGTTCGAGGAGCGCAACTGCCTCGGGCATCCCAAGCAGTGGACCAGGGTCTGGGGGCAGGTTCAGTGCAGGAGGTTGGAATAAGGGCGGTGGCAGTGGCGATGTACGTAGCAATGGATTACGCAGTGGATCAAATGGAAAAAGTTCCTGGGGTGTGGGGAGCGATCCAGATCCTTTCCCTAAGGAAGAGCCTCGTGATGCACTGTTTGATCAAGAGAACACAGGGATCAATTTTGATGCATATGAGGACATTCCCGTTGAAACCAGTGGTGAGAATGTACCCCCGGCCGTGAGCACCTTTGCAGAGATAGATTTGGGTCAAATTTTGAACGAAAATATTAGAAGATGCAAATATTTGAAGCCAACTCCGGTTCAGAGACATGCTATCCCTATATCTTTAGCCGGAAGGGATTTGATGGCTTGCGCTCAAACTGGGTCAGGCAAGACGGCAGCATTTTGCTTTCCCATCATTGCAGGCATTATGAGGAACTCTCCTCCAGGAAGACCTCGCGGTGGTCGCAAAGCATTTCCTTTGGCTCTGATTTTATCTCCCACTCGGGAGCTCTCTTCTCAGGTCGTTCCCTTCAGAAAGTCTCTTCGGTCAGGCCTGTAGCCGTTCTGTAACTTGTTATCTTTCCGTCAAGTTTTTCGTTGAGCTTGTGTCTATTACAATTGAGCTTTTATTTTGAAGGTTCCACAAGTAGTAGACCTTGCAAGATTTATTGTTGCAGAGAGTAAGCAGTAGATGCTTTTAGCATCTTTTGTTGCTTTCTTACCGGAAGTGACTGTCAGTTCTGACTTCTCAGTGTGAGGATCTATTGCACCTGAAATAGTTATAGAAGCCATCTGCAGTTTGCGTTTCTTGTGTAAAAGCTGTCATTCATTTCAGGCTTTGGGAAACTTTACTAACACTTTGGTTTGCATGTTAAGACTGAAACTTAACCGTAAGATGCTCTGTCTATGTAGTCATACCAACAATTTTTCGAGCAAAGATGAACCATTTCGAGAATCTTCAAATGTGCCCTTTTTTTCAAGATATTTTTGCTAGGGGTGTTGTTTTTTTTTCGCATCTGACTAGAGTTTCAATTGCAGATACATGATGAAGCCAAAAAGTTTTCCTTTCAAACAGGCATCAGAGTGGTTGTTGCTTATGGAGGTGCCCCAATTCAAAATCAGGTCTTTTTCTTGTCCAGGCAAGCCCTCATGTGCTATGGGGTTTGGAAGTAATAAATAAAATTTCACTGAGGTTTTAGGGTTTTGTAAGACTAAACTCAACCCAAATTGATCTTGGTTTATGTATCTGTGCTGGTGATGTTGCGATGTTCTATAAGCTACATAACTTATGGATGGGCTTTGTAAGGTCTGAATCTGATAGTTTCGGTTTGTCATAGATGCATTAATATTTTCCTTAAAGTGATTCTTTTACAAAACTGAGTGATTTTTGTCGATGTGTTTTACAACATATGATTTGCATTTCCAGTACCACTTATGTAGACTTAAACTTGATGATCCTTATTCTAATCCTGAAAGAAGATCCTTAGCAGTGTTTTTATATATCAGGAATCAATGGGGATCAATGTGATGTTCTTTTCCACTAGCGAGCTCTGTAGAGACCACGTTTAAGATTGCCTAAGGTCAATTGCCTGATTTAAGAGGTACTAGTACCTCCATATTTTGAAATGCTGTCACTCTCATTAGACCTTTTCAACAGCTGTATTAAACGTCTGAAGTACTGTTTTCTATATGCATCATCCGCAACAGAACGCTGTTATCTCTTATAGGATGTGTGTTTAATTTCAAACATGCTCTGTGCTTGTTCTTTGTTGCTGATGATGTGAGTAGGGATGTCGTTGCATACAGTCTGTTCCATAGTTGCCATCATACTTATTATTTATGGATGGCAGATGTAGGATCTGCATACTTATTATTTAGGCTGTATACAAGTTTGAAATTGGAAAACGGTGCTGGAAATGACAACTCATGAATCATGATGTAATGTAGACTTTGCATTGTAATATTTTAGGGTTTCACCTAATGTCTTGTTGCAATATTTTCTTTTTCTTGAAGAACAACTATCTAGTGGTACTTGTTTATGCAACAAGAAGATGATAACCCTTTTGAAGATACTCTGAAAGCTTATGCTGCTGCTTTTAATGATTAACTTCTGACATCTTATACTTCAACATTGCCTGTCCATTTGAGCCTGTCTATTATTTGATGTTGTCCTTGCAATAAGGAGAAAGTGTATCAATTGAAAGTGTTGAAAGTTTTGGCTCAATTAAGGTCATGTGCCTTGCTTGGTGTTTCTGATGAGCCAGTCCCATGGACGATTTAGCAAGTTGTACTTATTCTGATTTTAAGACATTTTTAGTTCTGAATTGTTTGATTTTGAGATTAAAATCATCAAAGTGTCCACTCTTCATATGGCTATGACTGGGGGCAACCAATAGCTTCTCAGCTTCTTAAAGTGTTGAAGGTGATACCATGAAAGTTAAAGATTGAGCTTGGAAAAAGTTCTTGTTGAAGTGAACGCCTATCAAGTAACACCGTTGGTGCTTGTACAGCTTCGTGATTTGGAGCGGGGAGTTGAGATTTTAGTTGCTACACCAGGGCGACTAGTTGATTTATTGGAAAGAGGAAGGATTTCACTGTCTTCAATCAGATATTTGGCTTTGGATGAAGCTGATCGAATGCTGGATATGGGTTTTGAACCTCAAATTCGCAAAATTGTGGAGCAAATGGACATGCCCCCTGCTGGTCGGCGCCAGACAATGCTTTTTAGCGCCACATTTCCGAGAGAAATTCAGGTGTTGTGAACTCTGGTGATGATTCACATTACATTTACTGTTCAGAGAATCAATCTGATCTAGGTTTTTCATACAAGTCAAACATAATCCAATCTTGCTGCTTGGTGCAGAGACTTGCTTCCGATTTTCTGGGAAACTACATCTTTTTGGCTGTCGGAAGAGTTGGATCTAGCACGGATCTTATTGAGCAAAGGGTAGAATATGTGCTAGATGCAGACAAACGAAGTATGCTCATGGACTTATTGCATGCTCAGAAAGCTCAGGGCACTTCAAGCCAGGTGCTTGTTTTCCCTTTCTCATCCAGTAAATTCTATAGGATCACATGACAGAAGTCTGATGCACATTTGCATGAAGGTTTCAGTCATGCTTATTTTATTATATGATGGTTGGAATTTGAGTTTAGGAGCTTGCTTATTCAAAAAGAGTATCTTTCTTGTGAAGGGCTGTAACTGCCTTCTGTTGTTTTTCCAGGGTCATTGTGTTTCGTGAAAGCACTAGTAGCCTGGATTCTATTAGAGTAGGTTGTGATTTTATTCTGTAATTCGGTATGAAAGTGACCCTAGTATGGTTTATGAATAACAACATGATCAGGGTTAAACATTGTGCTTGCAGCATCAATTGTCGCTTGTCTTTGTAGAAACTAAACGTGGAGCAGATGCATTAGAGGACTGGTTGTGCCGAATGGATTTTCCGGCAACCAGCATTCATGGAGACAGGACTCAATCAGTATGATTCTCACCGTGCCTTCTATAATAACTTATTGTGTTTGCAGTTCACCTTTTTTTGGGGTGTGTGATTAAGTTCATTAAAAAAATGGTGTCTTATTATGTGTTAATATGATTCTTTTATGATGGAAATCGTATTGATTACTGTGAGAAGAAGACAAGGGTGACTAATAGTTTATATGGTCAAATATATCTTTGCTAAGAAGCTTCACTGGCAACTATGAGTTTATGGTTCGCTACAAGCATCTAAGGTGGTGATATAGAACTGTCTAGTCATAATCCTGCTAATGGCATCACTTATGAACTCCGAGATATGTTTTTGATCATAGTTGCAGCGAATCGCAATTCGCTGGGTTTTTATTTTTTGGAAAAATAGCTTATGGCTGAAATTTTTGTAGGGGAGCAATGGTCAAACCAGCGTTTTGCTTCCCAGAAGTGCAGTAGACAGCCATTTTTATCTTAGGGGGGGTGCAGGGGGGGCAGCACCCTCCCTGCTACTGTTGCCGGGGGGGGTCTAGGGGGGGGCGGCGGGGGGATCAGGGGGCAGCGCACCCCCGAAGCAAAAAGTGAGGTACAATTGCTCTGCAGTTCTATGTCTCTGTCCCACTGGAACCATCTGTGATCGTAACGAACAGGCTAGAGGTTAGTTTTGAATTTTTATCCTTGACAGAACCCAACATGGATTAATGCACCTGAACTGGACCATCCTGTACCCGAAGCATTCGGCAAATTACACAATAATAATGCTCTTAACTGATACCCATATTGCCCAAAAAAAATAAAAAAAAACGATTCTGAACCATTCTGGGAAAATTCCGAATCGCGATTCGGACCGCGATTCTGAATCGCAGTGCAACTATGCAAAGGTATGTCACTATGTCTTAGAATGCAAAAAAATATCTGTCCATTATTTTGGGTATGAGCAGATTGAATGTGGATGAGACAAGCTCACTTGCAAACTGCAGTGAGCCAATTTACCTTTTGCAACATCTATTTACCTTCTGGATGTTCGTTCTAAGTTTAGGATGTGAAAGATAGTTGCTTGCCATCATATCTCGAGCAAAAGGTTTTTCATAGTAACCATTCTCTTTCATATAATCATGAAATATAAGCCTTGTTCACACTAATCAAATCACAGAGATGTTATCCGGTCATAACATTGTATTTATGCCTTCATCAGTATTCATCAAGTGATTCAAGTCATAGAAGGATTAAATAAAAGGTGATGGCCTCTTATCAAATAATCGATATGCTGCAAGTTACAAGAAGCAGACCTCCTTGGAGTCTGCGTTTCAATTGCAAGTTTGTATGCTATGAAAAGGCTGCTTCTTTCCTTCACACTATCCCCTTCAACTTGCCGATGAAGAGAGTTATCTATACCTTTTTTGTTCCTTTTCATTTGATCGGTTTGTTGAATTGGGTGGCTTCAAATTGTGAAATATGCTATGCTGATCCACATACATTTCAGTCAATGAGCAGTCCCTCCTAATGCGCATGTTATTCAAGTAGTGAACTCTCCATGGGAACATGTGAAATTGGTATCCTAGAGTCTAACGCACTTGATTTTGATAATAGCTTATGTGATTTGGTGCCATGAATTTCAAGGATGAACTGGTCCTCTGAAACCAACTGTCCAGTTTAGAACTTGAAACATTTATAGTTGAAGAATAGTGCTTCATATCTGAAATGACCAAAAACACATGTATGAAAAGGAAATGTGATTGTATTGGAAGGAAGCATATTTGCTTCTCAAATGAATAACAATATGACGATATTGGAAAAGGATGACTTAGCTGAAAGGAAGCTAGAAACATGAGATGAGTCATAATTGAACACTTGTGCTGTTGTAATGCTATGCAAATAAGCCACTTAGATGGAGGGAGCGAAGCAAAGAGATCCTCATATATGCGTCTGAAACCACAGAATGGATGAAACACTAGAATTGGGAGAACTAACGTAAGTGACAGGGACAAATGTTGAATGTGCTAAAGTCTCATAGAGAACAATATTGCTCTACAATTTAGTTTTGAAGAGTAAAGAAAGCTAGAATGCGGCTGCAGCAATAGCCAAGAGGATTATGTGCACTAGATCTGGACAAAGATGATGTGGTACTGGTGAAGCCAACTCATTCATTGTGTTCTTTGTTGTAGATTTGTGATGTACATTGCAATCACGTAGCTCTAGCCCATGGATTTGAGCATTCTTTGATGCACATAGCTTCATCCAATGGCACATTGCAATCACATTGCTCTACCCCATTGATTTTGAATATTCTTGGATGCACATAACTTTAGTCAGGGTCTTGCAAGTTGCAATGGAAGTCTAAGAGAGAGAAAAATTAGAACATGCTTGTCAAGAATGTGCTTTTCTATACACCTCAGCTTCTCTTGTTCATTTACATCATCTCTCTCAAAGCTTTCATCAATTTTTCCTGCATGATTAGAATCTCTTCAAAGAGGGCATCCAGTTGCTCTTCTTTACTCTTCTACAAAGACTCCATGCCATGAGTTGAATTTGGCATGTAGAATATTCATGAGAAACAAGAGAGTAACTTTGAGCAGAACTGTCAGAGAGATCCTCTTTAATATTGGGTAGTGGGTAAACATAGGAATCTGAGAATTGAAATTATGAGGTGTATAGCCTGAACAAAGCTGTAGAGTGTCCCAGAATGCCAACCATTACTGGAGCATGTGCACAACACTGCCAATCGATTATGAGGCCAGTAAGGAAGGAAGAGTAAGGCAGAAGGATCCACTATCATAAAAGGATAGCAGTGGATAAAATTACCACGGTTCATGGGCTGCAGCATAGCTGAGATGGTAGAAAAAATAAGAGGCATTGATGACTTATGTATCAGGTATGAAAAAACATGAGAACCCTAATAACAACACTCACAAGATGAGGAAAATTTTCAACGTATGTTCACACGTGTAAGTATCTTCCCTTGTAGCAGCATGATAAATTCACACTATCTAGTGTACAAGTTTTGAAACATGATCATGGGCGTTAGTGGTCCCAAGTGCCTTGTTGAAATATACTCGTAACTTACAAATTTATGCTAGGGTTGCTAATAAATGAACTGGCTCTGCAAAGATCCTCTACCCTCAAGCTGGACCAAGAATTGATGACGCTTGGACCTTGTGCTCTGGGGATACAATAACATCTATTTTATTGTTATGCCCCCCCCCCCCCCCCAAAAGTTCATAGTACAGCACATGCATAACACGCATAATTGTGCAAATAAGACAACACAGTTAACATGGCTTAGTTTCTAATATAAATCCCCTTAAATCTATGACTTCATCAATCTGGAAGATTTGAAGTTTCGTCTTTATAAGCTGATTTGAGATGTTTTTAGCAATAAATTAAAGGAAAATCAAAGCTTTGAAGGTTGAAAAGAGTGCTTTGCATTTTGAGTTCAACAACAAAATCAAGACGTCGATTCAAAGAAGAATAGATTCACTGAAATTTTTGATGTTGAAGATGTTCGTCCTTGGCTGTACTTTCTCTTGAATAATTTTCATATTTCTACTTATATCTTTTATCTTATGAATTTGAATTTATGGAAAGATTAGTTTTGTGGTACTTGCCCCATCTTATTGCATAAATCAACCCATGTTAGAAAAGATACCGATGACGTATTTCTTCTCGACCTTCCTAATCCTGATAGTTCCTATATAAAGACCCTAACGTTTTTGGTGGAGCAATTTATTCTGAAGACTCGTGAACTTAATTGTACAACTAGTTGTAACAAGTGCAAATTTTAAAACCTTTCTATAAGCCAGACCAGCTCAGGTTTATTGGGTGACATTTTGATATAAATTTGCAGTTAGTATACAATAGCTTAAACATAATCTGCATGCCTCATATTATTCCTTTAATCTGATCTTGTTAAATACGAAGTGACCACTTCTCAATTCTATAGGTTTCTCGTCTTTGATACCAGTAGAGATGCTTTCATAGACCAATTAAGCAATCTAATTATTTTGTTGCTTCATGAGGGTTACTTTGTTAAGAAAATCATGCAAAAAGTTTGAACTATTTTAGACTCTTTTGGCTTTATCTTTGGTATTTCAGCTTCTGTCTATGTTTTGGTAACTCTTGTTTACATATTATGATCCCTGGTTTTTATTTTATTCTTAAATTTTTTTCTTGTTGATTGTCATTTGCTTCTCAGTCAACAGTACGGATGACCAAGAGAATCCCGATTCTTTCAAAACCTAGATGGAGACTTATGCTTGGGTACTAATGAGACCTTAGAAACCCGTTCCGACGCTTTTGGGTACTAATGAGACCTTGTTAAAAAAAAAAAACGTTCCGGAAAGTACTGGGTCGGAACGTTTTTTTTTAAACATGAAAAAACAGGTCCTGGAATGCTCCAACATTCAGCTAATGAGAACCTCTGACTGCACTGGCCGCATTGATTCCAAGTGCATCTGTATCCTGACATTGAGTATTCATAGCTTGTGAATCATTAACGATTGACCATCTGCATGATATTATTTCACATTAACAAAAACCTACCTTCTAGAGAAGCCTGCTCCGGCCCCTGCATGTTGTCTCAATCTGATCTACAAGCTTGCATATCTATCTCTCAATCATCTACGTCTATCCAGCATAGTACAACTATCAAGATTACAATATTCTAGAAAACAAGTTTGGGTTTTGAAGGCTCAATTGGAATGGCCGTAATTATGCCTTTCGCAAAATCTAAAATCTATGATTTATCAACAATGAAAAAATTGTAGCTTGGCATCTTGGATCTATGCCTCAGTGGCAAATTCTAAGGTTGTGGCATTCTCATAATCTGCACCATCCTCTGCTCTCTCACTATCATCTGAACTTACATGCTCAAGCCCAATGAATGGCTCCTCAATGAACTCCTCATTGATGCTGTTAAGAATTCGCAAGTCTGCATTCACAAAGACTAAATCATTCATCTTCGTAATGCCAAGACAATTCGTCTCTTGGAAGCTATGTGACTGAATGAGCTCCATAACCTTTCACAAGGGGAAGAACTAGCTCCCTGGCTTAGGATGCGAATTAGCCCAAGTCTAGGGTGTTAGCTCCATAGTCCTCCCACTGTAAACTTGATCCCACCACAAACCTGTCACGCAAGGCATCAGCATATCCAAGGAGACCTTGCTTGTTCCTGTAAAACCCAAGTTGATCCTTTATGGCCCTCCTTTGTGTAAGATCAGGCACTAACTTAGAGAGTCCTTTTCGACCCTCTTGTCACCTCTCCATCACTCTCCTGGCCCTTACCCTGAAACTCGGGGTCTAAAAGATGCTGCATGGAGAGGTGAGTGGTAGTTGTCCCACCATGACTAGCTGCTCAAATATATCAACATCAAGCTCAGTACTTTGAATGTGCGCTACCATTTTGTCCAGGCCCTCATATACCTTGCCAATGCAAGGCTCATCACCATCTACAAGTGCATCATTCTTTTGATGGGAGAAACAATGGATAACACATGATGTACTTGGCCCCAAAAATCATCATCAAGCACGGTTCTATAGTATTCTTTGCCTATACAATGCACGTGCATCATGAATGAGGATATTTTATAAGCTTTATCTATGATTGTGATTTTCATTGTAGACAACAAACTTCAAATTGAGTCACAAGGTAGCATCTAGAGTCTAGGAGGTAAGTACCAAGCAACAAATTTACAAACATAAAAAGTTTTTGAAATTCGTTTCCCTGCACTTGATCGAGACTGTGGCCAACGAATCCACTCATCACTGACCACAAGTTGTCACAGTGCATTTTCTCCTCTTGAAGGTCGCTCAAGCATGATGAAGTTATATGCAGAACATGTCTCTGAGTACTTCAAGAGGTTGCAGTATATGGCAAGAATGTAGTGGTGTCGGGTTTCTTACGTCCCCACCTCTCTCCCCATCTCAATGATAGACAAACTGTATGGCTGCAACCCAAAAAAATTTCAACTTTTTTTAAAATTTGGGAATGCATGCCCGGATCTGGGAATGCGTTCCCAATGCCATGGGAACTTTCCCAAGCATTCCCATTGGAATGGCTTGGTGGGAATGTGTTCCTTGTTAACTATGATAATTAGAGTATAATGGGGCCATCCAGCATAGAATTTGACCTCTCACTAGGACTTTTGTAAGAACCATGGTACGAACATTGTGACAATGTTGAATAGAGTTGGCATGTTCAAGAGACATTAGGAGCAAAGTGTGATGGCTAAAGCGTGAGCAAGAAATTCTTACCTATAAATTGCATGAAGCTCCACACCTTGTATAAGCTGCAATGATTTGTCTGCAAACCTTAGTTTCTTTTTTAGGAAAGGTACATTTAGGAACTTATGATCTAATTGCCTTTGAAAAACAAGGCAAGAACTTCAAAACGGACCATGATGTTGGCACAGTTCTCTCCTTGCGGGTCCATTGTTTTTATATTAGATTCAGATGATTTCAATTTTTGTTAATTGCTCCAATACTGCTAATGTGAGCCTGCTCAAAATCGTACTTTTCTTGGCTTATGTAGTTGAGCACAACCGTTTGATTGCATTGAAGCACGATTTACTAGCGTCTATTTGTCTAGAAAGGCAATGCAAACTGAATAATGAGGAATTTGATTTAGCTGATTCCTCTTAGGCCTAGTTAATGAGATGTAAATGCAGTAAGAATTTTAAAGGGAGAGGGAAGCATCAATTTGCACTTGACATGTACAATGCAAATCCATTGTAAGTTCATTTGCAACGAGGAATAGTGCTCTGATGAAGATCGAAATTCGTAGATTTAGGTATAGCCATATTGAACCACTGCCATAATTACTACTAACCAAAGAACTCTGTGTGCGAGTCTTTGGCACTCTTAAAGGCAGGGAATATGGCATCATGGTGGCAACTGACCTGCTGGCATTTGCAAATTCTTTTTTAAAAGTGTGTTTACTTCTTTTTGTTTTCAGATCACTTTTGCTTTTATCAGGGCATGCCACATTATTTTCTTGATTTGGAGTCAGATAAGAACATTGCTCACCTAGAGGATCAAGGGGCGTTGACTGGATTCAGGCGTCTGTTGAGTATTATGTGATGAAGATAGCTCAAGCTTCTTGTTTGTTTGGCATCTTCATTCTTCATTAGGTTATAATAAGAATCATTCATTTTTTTGCTGTGCAGGAGCGGGAGCATGCGCTGAGATCATTTCGAAATGGTGTGACACCTATTTTAGTGGCAACCGATGTTGCAGCTCGTGGACTTGATATCCCTCATGTCGCTCATGTGGTGAATTTTGATCTTCCAAATGACATTGATGATTATGTACATCGGATAGGGCGCACTGGTCGAGCAGGCAAGACAGGGTTGGCAACAGCCTTTTTCAATGAGAAAGATTCGTCATTGGCAAGACCTCTGGTAGAACTTATGCAGGAAGCCAATCAAGAAGTGCCTGGCTGGTTGATGAATTTTGCTTCAAGGGCTAATTTTGGGGGAGGGAGAAACCGTCGCTCAGGTGGAGCTTCTAGATTTGGAGGTCGAGACTTCCGCAAAGAGGGTGGAAGAGGCGGCGGTGACCGGTATAGTAGTGAACGTTACGGTGGAGGTTACGGAAATGCTGGTGCTGGGGTTTCAAGTGCCTGGGATTGAGCATCCAGGATAATTGTGCTAGTTACAGTTTTATGAGATCTGCTGGTCAAAATATATACTTGATGGTTGCAAGATGGTCTCCTTCCAAGCACGTGCAATGGCAAAGACATTATAATCAAATGCAATACAATTTACACTCTTGAAAATAATGTCTAAGTCTGTTTATGAGGTTTATGCAAATGATGACACCTGGCATCATGTTCTAGCAGCTCTAGAACCGAGACTTCAGATTGAGGGGAAGAATTTGATAATGCAGTTAAAAATCTCCAACAACAGGTTTGATAGTTGTAGGCACCGACTTTGTGCAGCAGTTCAGATTGTCAACGAGTCCAGATAAGTCCATTGCAGAAAAGCCTTCGGACTACTGGGGTAACCAAGCGGCTTCATTAGTAGTGCTTACATCATAGCCTCTTGTCTGTTAACGTGTTTAGCAGGGATGCATATGTATTTTTCTACATATTTTTTTCCATTTTTCATGAATGTCAAATTTTACTGTCTGTTTGGCCAGTTGTTGATATGTAACTTGCCTGTGAACTTCTTTAGCGTCATTTTTCGTCTGCTACTAAGCACTCTAGCTGAGGCAGAATGATGAACAGTGCTATCCTATGCCCTTTGTGGTTATAGGCTTGAATGATACGAGCATAGTACGTTTTAGCATTTGGAGATATTTTGATTGGGTTGGCCATTCACTAATGTGGGTATGTAGCATAGCTTATTGTTCAGACCTCACTTTGGTGGATGAAGGGTGTCATTTATGTGGTCAAAGGGTAAGTTCTGAGTCTTGGGCATTGGTTTTCTTTCATGAGAAGTGAGGCTTTGATAACTCTCAGTTTACTCCCTTTGATTCACCATGTAGTAGCAATATCTTCAATGAAGAATGATGGATACACTTGTGTGGAGGTACCCTCTATCATCAAGTGATATTTGGCAAGGATTGGGGCCTTGTTTTTACTAAACTCTCAGCCTGAGCTAACACAATTCGTATTTTCACCTGACATCAGCTTTGTTTTTCTAGTTAGGTTTGAGTATTTGATAGAAAAGTGTCTTTTTATAACAACTGAAAATATTGCAGCTAACAAACCTTTAAAGATAGCATCTGATTTAAGAATATTCTAGGCCTTTTATCTGCATGTAAACCAATAAACACAAGGGGGATTGACAACATGTGTAATAATTGTCCTCTTCAAAAACTGTCTTCACATTGTCCCTTCCAGTCATCAAGTTAAACTAGAGGTGGAACTGTGCCCATGTAAGTGCTGCCTCAAATCCTAGCTGCTGTGCAAGTGGATGGTGGTAGCGTTGTGCTTTACTTGGCCTCATTATGTCATGTAAAGTGTATACATTGTAGATTATGATGGTAGTTGAATTAGCTATCGTTGACCCAAAAAGCCCATATTCAATCCTCACATTTTATGCTTTGAAATTATCCAAGAACTATGTAATCGGACGTGGTTTTTTCAACTTTGACAAATTGAATGCTGGGTCATATGGTAGAACATTTTATATCTACCTATCGCGGTGCAAGCTCTAATTCCAAGGATTGGCAGTATTTTATTTTTTTAGTCGATGTAGGAAGGCTGCTGCACATTTACCTTGTAAGTGAACACACATTCCTACATAATGCTGAAAATCAAATAAGTTGCCATAATAGAAAATAAAATCAAATTTTACACTAGAAAGTTTGAATGTGGTACACGAACATTTAATGTTGACATTGAACTCGACAATGTAAGCTTGGTACTGCATTAGTACTATAGTACATCGAAACATGTGTGACATAATTGCCTTATTTTTTGCTACTTCAACAAAATGATTTGAGGTTCAAAGAGTGTCATTTGATTTTAGAAGACATAACTTATTGGCCACTTCGACACACCTGTACCAATGAAAGTTAAGGCAAAATAGAAATGTCTAAATTTTAGATTTGCCTCGTGAATTTACATGATCACCATTGCAAGATAAGAAGTTACTTCCATCATATTTTGGGAGAGGTATTAGCTTTCTACATTGGGACACCTTTTGCTCGTAAAAATCTTATTACGTTGTTACGTTATAACTAATGTTGCAGTGAATCACAATCACTACAAATTGATTTAGAATGTGCTTTTGGATTGTCAACAACCCACAACCTGGATTGCAAAAGAATTCTTAGGTGGCTGAATTTTTGTAACTGAACTCGGAAATGCTCAATGAATGCATCAGAAAAGAGGTCAATTTTAGACAAAGATACACCTGGAAACCAAAAACCTGTTGGAGTGGAAACAATCAACGTTACAAGCTTACTTGATCCAACTATACGGGAAAACAAGTAAGATTAGAGAAGCTTTTGATGTATTCAAAATAGAGTACTAGTAGAGAGTGCTACAAGCCACATGCACTCTACATGCACACCTCCCACACATAGACTTAGTTACCTCGATCATGTTTCCTAGCTAACATTTCATTAGTATTACAAAGAAACACTAATTACCTTGCAACAAGAATCCTCTCCTAATATTCGAACTTACCATCATGTCATGTAATTAATCTTATTTGTTGTAATTGACTCTTGTCATAGGACATGTTGTTGGGATGTGTATGTATTTTCTCCAACAATTAGCTCAAAACATTTATTATAGATAAGTATTTTGCCTAGTCAATCTTCTTAACTAGTTAAATATCGGTGCTTCCATATAAAAAGATTACTATCAAATCATTTTCTAGATCTATTTACAATAATGAAATTGTCCTTAATAGCATAAATCTATAGCCCTTCATAGAACAAGTTTGGGAGCTGAAGTCGGAGATCGTTAACAGGCTGTGTATGGTTGAATTTCAATCACATGTCGAATCCAAGTTTTCAAGAAGAAATAGCTTATTTATCCATGCCATGATTTCTAAATTATTGACAATTTATTCGTAAAGTAGGCCATTAAGTGTCTTTCATAAGTTCATCCTTATTTTCGCTCATCGTCCATAAATTTGGGACCCACACTAAGAGTGATATTACTTTCAAAAGCTCACGATTCTAAATGGGCTTCCCTCAATACACACTTGTTTAATATAGTCTATTGTTGATAAAGAGGCATAATTAGACTTTCTTATATGGTTCCCGTAAAAAATTTTCAAGGAAAAGCAAAAAAACAATTTTTTTAATTTTTTCAATTTTGGAAAACCTTAATTCTAATGTTTAAAACATGATCCGGTGATGAATGGGAGAATGAAGATCCATTTATCTGGATATCTTCCGGCAATAGCATAGATGAAACTCTTGCTAATATAAGACCTTACTAAGCAGAAATAATAATCATCCAATTTTTTAGGTGTCAAGAAGGCTCGATAGAAGAGTCATGATGGCATTTGCATCATTGATTTATGTGCCACTTGCAAACATCTGCTCAAGAAGATTTTTAAAGTTGTTCAAATAATTCGTAATCAAATTTGAATCAACCATTTTGAATGAGATTTTTTTTTTCTCAAGTAAAGTATGGTAGTCACATCTCTAATGTCATGGAGAGTGGTAAGAATACTCCAAGCTTCCAATCAAGTTCGAGCATTTCGATTATGACTGATGTGATTATCTCTGATGTGTAGCTTGTTAGAATTAGTCTACGCCTATGGTGGAACAGAGAGGAGAAGAAAAAAACTTCCAGATTGATTACTTTGAAGAACTTAATTCAACTTGAAACTAAACTAATCATACTGATCTAGTTTTAGTTCTTGATGGCACAAACCTAACGAAATGCGCCATTTATCCATGTAGTAGGTGTCACATGGGGCTACAAGATTGGAGCCCAAACGTAGTGGATAAGGCTCCACTATGCAATCTTGTTTTAGTTGTTAGATTATTCTACTCTGTGTTGGACTACTTTACTTGTGACTCAGTCGAATAATTGATCTTTTAATCGTTATCCACTTATTATCCAGTCCTGCAGTTCTCTTCGTGTTTCTACACAGTCTGCAAGAATACTCGAGAATCGCTCACAGGTGGCTCCGACATATCGAACATCATCCGACATATCGTATCGGATGAAAGACAATTATTGTTCCACTTGAATTGAAGCTACAGACTTGCCCTAACTGATTTGCAAGTAAATTTCTGGAAAGTCCTAACTGGATGGATGCCAGCTCATTATGGCCAACTGGCTATTGCGATCTATGACCTAATAGTTGTCCTACTAAACGTGCGTCAAATGCTTAGTATAAATTGTTGATCATTAAGCATTTCATGAGCTCTTCATTGGCATTAGCTCAACTCAGTTTTCATACAAAGTTTATTAGAGTATTGCTACTCGCAGTTACTGCTTATCATCGAAAGCACAATTAGACAGACTTTTCAGTTACTCAGAGATAGCTTGGAGTACGTCGTTTCTATCTGCAATTGTCTTGTGCTCATCATCATCTAATTTTGTACATTCTACATGTTGAATCAATCTTATTGCGTTCAATATTATGTCAGAATGTATGCATCTCTGTGATTGTTTTGTAACTGAGAATCTCTTATAGTCTTGTCTAATAATTCAATACTTTATTGTTTGGCTACAAAATGAATCTAGCTGCTAGCGATTTTAAAGTTAGTTGCTAAAAGATAGTCATGCATTAGGAAGGAAGGCTTTATTTCGCTGAATTTGATAAGTCGCCACAGTCTTCGACTTGTCGTTACTTCACCTCTCTCTTTCCAACACGGTATCAAAGGATATTATTTAATATGCTATTACCTTTATGATATTAGAGGGATTTGTTATATCAGAGCTCTAATACTTGATCTTTCACGATATCAAATCGATATCATTATATACTTTTCATGGTATCATATTCTTTAATTTGTGGTATCAAATTTCAGTATCAAATAGTTGATTTCCAATTGTAGCGCTGCACGACATCATTTTTAATGTCATCGAATTATCGACAAACTAAAGTTCCAAATGGATTCTTAAAATAAAGCCGGTCTTATCACTGCATGGATCCAATTACTACTTGTGGAAATTTAAGATGAAGACCTTGCTAATCGCCAACGAGTTGTGAGATGTTCTCACATGTATAGAAGTTAAGCTTGAAGACGATACAACCTACTAAAAGTGAAAGTTGAAGGATGGTAAAGCTTTTGCGCTTATTATTCTCAATATATTAGACACTCAGATCATATTTGAAGCTCAAACTTCGAAAGAAGTATGGGACATCTTGAGCTCACTATATGATGTGAAGGACGTAACTTCCAAATTACATCTACGAAAAAAATTCTTCACACTCAAGATGGCGAATGGTGATTCACTTCAGAATCTACATATGAGAATTGGGTGATGATCATAGACACACTTAGATTTAACTCTTACCATAGTTATCACTATGTTGCTGCAAGAAAATAATTGAAGAAGTCAAGACACTTCGTCGACTTTTTCATCTCACGCTCTATATGTTAACAAAGGCTCAAAACGACATAAGCAGAAAAGCTCTAAGCAATCCGCATCAAATCAGAAACCGACGCAAAGTCAAGAACAAATATCAAATCCACAATCGAAGAAGAAGATGTTCTGTAAGTATTGCAAGTGCACTAATCATGAGATCCAAGATTGCAGGGTACTCAAAGCGAAGAATGCCAACAAGCAACCATATCAACAGGCGAATGCAGTCATAGCATCTCCCGATCTCGACATGGACGAAGGAACATTTATGGTCAAAGACCAACATACACTATTGGATAATTCTTGGTTTATGGATTCTGGAGCTACTCAACATATGATCAATCATCGTGAGCATTTTCACTCCTATACGTCCTATAGTACAAAGAAATACGTTCATGTTGGCGACGATAGTACTCACACTATCGAAGGTGAATGCACCGTAAGATTGAAATTCCAACATGATCACTACTATCAAATGTTTTGTATGTACTTAAGCTCTCTACGAATATGTTATCAGTAAGTAGAATCACTGATTTAGGTCATAAGGTAGAATTCGAGTCTGATCAATGCCGAATTATTGATAGGACAAGTAAGGTCCTTGCACTCAGCAAGAGACATGGGTACTTATATAGATTGGCACATTGTTATTCTGATACTCGTCAAGCCTTGAAAACCTTTGTTCTTGTCAATAAAGCATTACCATGACATCACATATTACTTGAATCATACATCTATTTCATACATGTCTAAACAATCCTTAGCACTTGATCTCGACTATCCAGCTGACAAAGTCGACCTCCCTGTCTGTCATAGCTGCATCCTTGGAAAGCAGACTAGGATTCCCTTTAGATCAAGTCATAGGCTCTAAGATCACCACCCCCCCCCCCCCAAGGGTAAAAGCAAAATTGGCGGGGTTTATGAAATATGGTCCTTCAAACAGGGCTTCGGGGACAAGCGTCAAATAACCAAATAATATCATATTTATTGTCGAGCTTCAGTTTTAGTATGGAACAGTCGAGACGAGCGGAGGAGCGAGAATAGACGAGACGAGAGAGACGTTTCAGTTTTACCATCGAACAGACCAGACGAGAGGAGAGAGAGGGATGTGTGGAAGAGCGCGGTGCACACTAGCCTCGCATGAGGTTGCACAAGCCTGTGGATTCCCCGCAAACGTTCGGTCAGTTGATTCAGAACGGTATTGTCATCCTCAACCTCTGTCTGTCGTGCTTTTGTTTCTGTTATCATTTGCGATTGTTTCGAAGAAAATCTGCTAAGTCTCACAAATTCTGCAAAAATTATCACCTCTTAAAACATGCTCTTGTTTCGTGGCAGTTCTGTAGCCTTCATCGCCTTAGCAAGGCAAATTAATCGTTTATTTTTTGATTTTATTTGCAATACTAGTGCGACAATTAAATTCACAGAGCTATTCGGAATGTTTTGCAAGCTGCAATCTGCTCTTGGTTGGATTGTCATTCCTCTTTCTCTTCCTTGTGTTGAGTGGCTACTTGGTAACAATTCTGTTCTTTCCAATGTGATTTGCCTCTTATATAAAAGGCCAATCGAGTACTTACAAAGTAAAATGTAAATTGGGGGCGAAAATTTTCATATTAGCGTATGCATGAGAATTTCTGGCTGCATTTGATGAGGCAGCGAAGCAATGCCTTGGTTTCCAGCTTTTGTAGTCGGAAGTCAATCTACTTCATATCTCTTCTTACGCAAAAAACATTTTTCGACTTTAACAGCAGATCCTTGATATGCTCTCCTACATACCAAATAAGAGTTAACAAACTCTAAGGCCCGTTGCGTCTCACAGCGATAGTAGTGACTCTACTTGCCGCTCAGAAGGTTAGGATTAGTCATAAAATTGATAATGTATTTGCAAATATTAATGGCATGGGCACAATATGAAGAAGTGAAGGCTCGTCTCCATGCTCAACGAAGGCTCGTCTCCGGTCTCCATCGCTCTTGAAACAGCTCTTTTCTTTCAGCTATGCCAGGCGCCTCATCAGCTGGCTCCTTCTCTGCTCCCATGACGATATTCCACAGGCCTCGCTCCTTCAGCAAGATCTTCATACGCCACGACCAATCTGAGTAGTTATCACCGTCCAGCCGCTCCACACTCTTTGGGTCGAACACAATCTGGCCCCCTCTTTGCGCCATCGTCTTCGTGTATGCTGTATTTCCTCCCTCCGCTTGCTTCTCGCAAATGCCTCTGTATTTCCTCCCTCGGTTTGATTCTCGCAAATGCCTCTGGCAGGGCTATTCGCAGTGATTGCTAATTATTTGGCTATGATTTGTGGGAGTGGGCCCATAACCTTTGAAGACTTGCAGCACTCAACAAAATCATAGATACGAATCTCAATCACATGCAGCAGATCACTCGCACACAAGGATGATATATTGCACAATAGTCTATATATTATCTTGATACAAATGCCAGAACGGCTACATAAGCGGTGACAGAGAAAACATGCATAACTGAAGAGAAACCCGAAAACGGAAGACTATTATGAATTCTGAGCAAAAGAAGCTACGAGCTATTTTTCTACTGTCTAACATTTTTGTTTATATGATTGAGCCTTCACTTCGTTCGTGCCACTGACTCTCTCTTTGCCTTGCAGGAGTTCTTGATACGATCGTTCTTGGACACGCGTATGATGCCAAGATAGTCGTCTCCCGGATCGTCTATGTCAGCAGCCCCTTCAGCTGACCGGAACAGGCCGTTGGGCTCTAAGGTAGTTTGGCCACCGCTGATCCTTTTCACACGCCTGCATGGGGGCTTCGATGCTTCTGAGTTAACTTTAACATACATATAATGTGACAACATCACGACCAAGCCAGATCTTTGCCGAAATTGTGATGTGTGTTTCAAGGGAAAGATGACCAAGAAGCCGTACTCCAAGCAAGCCAGGAAGAGGTCGAAGGAGCCACTCGAGCTGATCCACAGCGATGTATGTGGACCTGTGGAGGTTGGATCCCTGGGAGGATATCGCTACTTTGTCACCTTCATTGACGATTTTAGCAGATACACATATGTTAAGTGTATGAAGGTAAAGTCTGAGGTACTGATGCACTTCAGGGACTACACAAATCAATGCAAGATTTCAAAGAGTAAAGGACCAAGCACGATACGATCTGACAATGGAGGAGAATACATCAGTGGGCAATTCAACGATTTCTGCAGAGGAAAATATTAGGCGAGAGTTCACGTGCCCCTACAATCCCCAGCAGAATGGTGTGAGCGAGAGGATGAATAGGACATTGCTGAACCTGGTCAGATGTATGCTCTATGAAAAACAAGTGCCAAAGCGCTTCTGGGCAGAGGCTGTCACCTGTGTGGCGTACCTGCACAATCGAGCTCCTAGTGAGAAGTTGAAATGGAAGACCCCAAGAGAAATGTGGACTGGATCAGAGCCTAACTTGAGCCATCTACGGACATTCGGATGCCTGTGTTTTGTTTTTGACAACGCACCCGAAAGGAAGAAGTTCGATCCAAGAGCCAAGAAGGGGAGTTTTGTTGGGTATTCCTCCAACCAGAAAGGATATCGTGTGTACATCCCTGAGAGCAAAAAAGTGTTGGTTTCACGAGATGTAGAATTCAGAGAATCCGACAACTACTACAAGGATAACCCCAATGAAGTTGACGATCCATCTACAGACCTTGTATTCCTCGAAATCAGGGAGAGGGATGAGCAAGGAAAGGAACATGTTATTAGAGAAGAGCAGCAACGAACCTCAACAAATTCATTCACGTGATCATGAGCCTCAACAGATCCGAAGATCCAGCAGAGTCAAGAAAGTTCTTCAGAGGTTCGATGACATGACGCTCATCTGCGTGGAGAAGGACAACATAGTCCTGGAGCCTCAGAGCATTACTTTTAGCATAAACCGAATCAGTCAATTCAGCAGCAATCCAGGGTGGCAGCACTGGCTTGCAGCAAAGCGGATTCTCCGCTATCTAAAAGGAACCATTGATCTGGAACTAACTTATCTCAGAGATTCAGGTTCATTGCAGGCCTTTGCTGACGCGGATTGGGGAGGGGATCTGGACACTAGGCGATCTACATCAGGATGTTTTCCTTATGAATGGGGGCGCGATCAATTGAGGAAGTTTAAAGCAGAAAAGTGTGGCACTTTCAACAAGTGAAGCGGAATATATGAGCTTCTGCCAAGCCACAAAGGAAGCAATTTGGATCTGGAATCTCATGAGTGAAGGGGGCTTTCAGCTCCCAGCTGTGGAGATTTTGAGCGACAACTAGGGTTGTATTTTTATCAGTAAAAATGGAGGTTTATGTCGTTGAGCTAAGCATATTGACCTACAGTACTACTTCGTTAAGGAAGCAATAGACGATGAGAAGGTGAGCATACGATATTGTTAGACGAAAAGAATGACAGCTGATGTAATGACAAAACCTTTGACAAGGGAGCTGCATGTGATACACACAGAGTCCATGGGCATAAGGATCTTCAGCGAGGGAGAGTTTGTTAAAGTGAACTCAGAAGCGCCGAAGCCCCCATGCAGACGTGTGAAAAGGATCAGCGGTGGCCAAACTGCCTTAGAGCCCAACGGCCTGTCCCGGTCAGCTAAAGGGGCTACTGACGTAGACGATCCGGGAGACGACTATCTTGGCATCATACGCATGTCCAAGAACGATCGTATCAAGAACTCCTGCAAGGCAAAGAGAGAGTCAGTGGCACGAACGAAGTGAAGGCTCAATCATATAAACAAAAATGTTAGACAGTAGAAAAATAGCTCGTAGCTTCTTTTGCTCAAAATTAATAAGAGTAGTCTTCCATTTTCGGGTTTCTCTTCAGTTATGCATGTTTTCTCTGTCACCGCTTATGTAGCCGTTCTGGCATTTGCATCAAGATAATATATAGACTATTGTGCAATATATCATCCTTGTGTGCGAGTGATCTGCTGCATGTGCTTGAGATTTGTATCTATGATTTTGTTGAGCGTTGCAAGTCTTCAATGTATACAAAGAGTATTGACTCTCCCTTCTGACAAATATTCCTACCTTGCAGCTACATCGTCGAGATTACTTTCTGAACGTGGAGTTCATTTCTCATGGTACTCTTAGGCTTCACACCTTTTGAGCACATTTGCTATTCCAGTTTCTGATCTCCCAACAGGCACTCATGAGTACATTAGACGGGCTATTTATCGGGCCTATATCTAGCATACTTGGCAGGGACAATTAAGAGTTGAGCCAGATTTCTATGGGACATATTTTCTAGAGCTTGATGGAGCAGGTTTTCCTATATGTGCACTACTTGGATTATGGACTCTCACACTGTTTACGGTTTACTCTTGGACAATTTCAGGTTTCTTCGCTATTGAGACTGGTCGTTATCAGGGTATTCCACCTGAGGACAGACTATGTCAGATGTGTTCCTTGGGAGAGATTGAGTCAAAGGAGCATTTCCTTTTCAGATGTTCGGCCTACTATGAGATCCGTGGGCGTTATCATTGCCTTTTCAGGGATGCACCCACTTTACGCTCTCTCATCATTTACGTCGATCCTAGGTGTGTTGCCCTTATGATATATGAGATGTCCTTGCTGCGGAGAGCCCACTCCAGTGGATAGTGATACATAGCCTCAGATTACGGACTTTTTCACTAGTTGGCGTCCACGAGGAGATCCAGACGTAGATGATGACATAGATATTGACCTCACCCATCGTGATGAGAGATAGTGCTTGACATCAGATATTTCCATTGCTCGTTCCCCTACATTTACCAGGAGAGTTTGCCTTCAAAGATCCCATACTCGTCAGTGTCCACAAAGACGACACAGACGACATCATTGTCCATCTTCTACCGCAATACCATCCTTTGGGCCTCGTATCATAGACTTCTTCAGTAGCCTTAGCTTTCTTTAGTTGTTTTGTTGAGTTACTATGCTCCCATGTTACTACACACTTGAGATGTACTACTGTCTTATATGCTTTTTGGCATTAGAACACATTAATAAAGCTTTCTCTCTCTCTCTCTCTCTCTCTCTCTCTCTCTCTCTCTCTCACTCACACTCACACACACACACACACACACACACACATTTGAAATCTGAGTTTTTTCTTGCACTCTTTGAAATCACAATTCATGCACTCTCTGAGCTCTTTCTCAATCCTGAACATTGAATATTCCTAAATCAGAAGTGAATTTTACATATTAGAATTTGCTGCAGGCAATGGCTACTCAGGAATCAACCCTATCGCGCTCCCTCCCAATCTTTTGTGCTCTCTGAGCTCTCTGGAGTCTGAATCTTGTTCGTTGTTGTGTGGTTAGCAAGCAATGCCAAGCATTGGGCATATAATGTAACTTTTAAGTCATCTTCAGCTATCTTCAATTGTGAATTGTGACAAAAGTATTGGAGATTTGAAGGAGACTTACATGACTGACTTAATGGATAATTTTGAATTGCACTAGCTTCTTTGCCAAAATCCTAAAGCTTTTTAGGGTCCTTTGAAAGCCATACCAGTCAACAATTTTTGGCGTTAGACTTGCAAAGACATTACTATGTGTTTAGAAGGTGAAGTTTGTACCTAAGTTTTTGAGGCCGATCAACAAGATTGCACAAATGATATACATACTTCGACAACATAGCATAAATTATTTAGCCTTGTAAAGTTTAAACTATGTGTAGTAACTTGATGATGTGTAATGTACATATGCAAATTGAGATAAGACTGTAATATGTATATAGCATTTTTTTCACACTCGAAGTCAACCTTCGAAACTTGGAAACAACTAAACTTGGGGAAAGCACTTGTGTTCTTAATCCATAAGTAGACCTAGTTTAGTTTGAATACCAATCATTAGTTATGGCCAAGCTGGCAATTCTGCCTGCAAGGCCATGAGTTGCCCTTTTTAGATCACAGAATTCCTATGCTGGACCAACAAATTTTTGATGCACTTGTCATACAATTTATGTGTGTATTATGTTCCCCAAAAAACCTCATGAAAATTCATAAGCCAAGAAGTCAGCAGACTCATGATTTAGTCTTTGGGCTGCACAGACGTTTCTACCCTTCTGAGAGTAAAACAACGTAGGCTAATGAGGAGTGGATTAAACAACAGGCCTTATAAATGTCAATGTGATCCAACCAGAAATTGTCAATAAATAGCTATCTTTAAATATAAAAAAAGAATACAAGATCAGCTATAGGTCCCTAAGCAACTCCACAATACGATCAAAACTTGAAAAGTGTGAGCCGTAACAGCTGAAGAAGATGGCATACTAAAAACTAGACCTTTAGTATCTAGAATCAGAGATATTCGATCAACAATCTGTAATGCAATTTCTTAGTGCCGTATTGTAAAAAGATTGGAATTGCAAGAAAATCCATATAAAAATTGAAAATGAGCACCCAAAATCAAAAGAAGGTGAACTTCGAAGGGATAGTGCAAAACTTGAGTAGAATCTACATATAGTTTCAGGAGCAGAACATCGGGAGCTTTGAACAATGTCCAACTTTGGAGACACTTGTTATTCAAAGTGCTCTAGCCAAATTATGTCGGGTGGCGAATCAATTTTATATAAACAAAATAGTCCCAATGAAATGAAGAAATAGATAACTATGAAGCTTTATGTTGACATGACCCATTGAAGCTGCTTGTTTTCCAGGTAGTATTGAGAGCTTCCAAATTCAGTTAAGCGATATGTGAGCTATGGCATAAGGTTGTTTCTAATGTGTATTCAATGTCGACATTTATAAATTGGAAGTTTAAATGTTTTATGAATGTTCAAATGAAATATTGTTTTTAAAAATTAGATGTAGTATTCTCAATACTAGATTTCTAGGTTTTGCTCTTTTTGGAGGTTGATTGTAGGTGTATATTCTAGAGCAAAAAATGGGCAAACAAATCGCATAAAGTTTGCAATGATTATGCAGGATATTTATACCTTTTACGTGGATAAGTTTGCGGTAGTCAAGTGGGTAAATGTGATTGTAGGATTGCTCTGTCTGTGGATCTATCAATTGGTTCACATCAAAGCTGAGTTAGATCCAAGGGGATGGCCCAAGATCAAATCCATGTTTGAACTAGTCACAAGCGTGAACCAATTTTGTGATTGGATCTTTATGTACGTTGACTAGTACAACATGTTCAGAGTCTCAACTTTCAAACGAAGCTACATCTTCTTTTTTAATCCTCAAAATTAGCGACATATTCTATAAACATCAAATTTCACACAAAAGCCATGCATAATGGCCTTCAGAACGAGCCCATTGTGTTTGCTATAGAAGTGTTGTGTAGCTCAAAACAAGGGAGAACGCCCTATTGTTTTATTTTTCACGTTTAAATCGCAGTGTGGCATATTTTAGATTTTTAACATCACTTTGTGCGTCCTAGTAGCAACTTGCTAGACGAGATGGGTTTCAGGGTTTTTGGATACAAAAAAGTATCGTGACAGAAATTCCATTGGTTGGCACTTCATCTTCTTTTGATTCTAGGTGCTCATTCTCTAAATTTTTTCTTGCATTTCCACTGTTTTTACAATAGGGCATTGAGAAATTGCATGACAAATTGTTAATCAAATAGCTCTGATTCTAGATACTAAGGTCTAGTTTTTAGTATGCCATCTTTTTTAGTTGTTACAACATAAAGCAAGGGCTCACACTTTTTAACTTTTTATCATATTGTGGGGTTTTTGAGGGACCTAAAGTGGATTTTGTATTTCTTTTTTTTATTGACAATTTTTGGTTGGATCACATTGACATTTATAATGCCTGTTGTCTAACCCACTCCTCATTAGCCTATGTATTTAAATTATGAGTGCTAACTTTTTGGCTTCTGAAATTTCATGAAGTTTTTTTTGGAGAATGTGATACACATATATTGAATGACAGGTGCATCAAAAACTTGCTGGTCCAACATAGGAACTCTGTGATCTAAACAGGGCAACTCATGGCCTTGCAAGCAAACTATTGCCAGCCTGGCCATAACTAATGACTTGTATTCAAACTAAACTAGGTCTATTTATAAATTAAGAACACAAGTGCTATCCCCAAGTTTATTTTTTTCCAGGTTTCGAAGGTTGACTTCAAGTGTAAACAAGAGGTTGTATTCAGTCTTATCTCAATTTGCAGATGTACATTACACATCATCAGCTATCTACACATAGTCTAAACTATAAAAATAAGGCTACATAATTTATGCTATGGGCCCTTTGCAATTGTTTAACAAGATCCAAGCTGTCAAAGTATGTATCATAGTTGCACTGCGTTTCTGAAACGCGTTTCTGAAATATAAAAAAAATTCCCAGAAACGTTTTTTTTTTAATTTTTTAATTTTTTTGGTTTTTTTTTGGGCAGTATGGATATCAGGTGAAAGCTCTGATTAAGAGCATAATTACTGTGTATTTTGCCGAATGTTTTGGGTGCAGGATGGTCTAGTTTAGGTGCATTAACTCCCAGGTTTACGCTTTAACTCCCAGGTGCATTAATAAAAAAACATGATGCCCCAAAATTCTCCCTCCTCTCTCTCTCTCTCTCTCTCTCTCTCTCTCTCTCTCTCTCTCTCTCTCTCTCTCTCTCTCTCTCTCTCTCGTTATCTCTCTCAGATACAACAAACTAAACAAAAATGCTGAATTATGCTAAACAAAAACCATGCTAAGTGTTCTGAACCAATCACGATACTGCATCGTCCTGAACTGTACTGAAGCATTTTTCAACCATATGGAATCGTTTTTCAACCATACTCTCTCTCCTCACACACACACACAAAGAACAATACTAAATCGTTACACTGCTGTGAATAGGATCATCGTAATATATAATATCGGGCCACATGGCACCAAAATGGGGTACAATGATGTTCCATGAACATAATGAAAACTACACAACTAAGGCTCGTCACAGTCATGGTAGGAACCATCATCTGAATCTGTGCTTGACTGCAGATCCCAAGGGTCTGTAGATGATTCAGAACTGAAGGGAGCCATATGCCGTGGTGTGGCCCTGGCTCTGCCGCGTGCTCTGGCTCTCTGCTGCGTGCTTTGGCTCTGGATCCTCTTCCTGCCTCTACCTCTGCCTTTGCCTCTCTCCCCTCCTCTGGCCCCCCTCTGCCTGCCTCCACCCTCATGTCTACCCCTGTGTCTGTGTGTCGGGTGGCTGTGATCCAACGCCCTGGGGGGGGCCCTACCCACTGTGATGATGCCTGGCCGACGGCTCCCTGTGATGCTCCACTCCTGTCTACAAAAAGCGAACTCAGCCGCCCCCCCCCCCCCCCCCCCCAAGAACCTCTAGGTCTCCCCGTAGGCCTACGTGTAGGAATGGCTGGCTCCTCCTCTGTCTCCGCATCAGGGTCCACTAGCAAGTCAGCCAGGTCATCCCCCTGTGCCTCCGCCCCCAGCTCCTCATCCTCCTCCGTATCCCCCTCAACCCACTCCTCCTCCTGATAGTCTGCCCCGAGCTCCTCTCCACCCTCCAAGCCCTCATCATCCCCCTCCTCAGCCCTATCCCTCTGCCTGTCTGCCCTCCTCGAATGCCGTAGAGCCCGTGCGTCAGCTTGTGCCTGTCTATATAACTCTCTATAGATCTCATCATCCATCTCCTCCTGCGTGGGTGGTGCTCGAGGAGCAGCAACTGCCGAATCCACCAAGCAAGTGTCAGGGCTCACTTGCAACCAAAAACAATACATTGTTGTCAGCAATTCATTGCATAATTCAAAAGCAATTCAGTTCGTCAAAGCATAGCAAGAAACAGGGGGAGCATCTGTCCCCCTCCTCGTGTGCGCCTCAACATACGGCCGTTGGTGTTCACAAACAGCAACCGCCTACACTGCTCGATGGACAACTTGTTCCTCTTCTGCGTGTGATACAAGGCCCAGGTGCTCCAATTTCGCTCGCAAGCTCCTGCTGAATAGTCCTGTGCAAGGACTCTCTCGGCCAGTCGTCGCAGGTCACCTGTGCCGCGGCCATGGTAGCCCCACCATGAAACAGGCCTCAACATACCCTCCCTCCGCCGACTTTGCTCTCCATCGAAAAGAAACTGGTAGCGCTCAAAGATCAACAGCTGGTATTCAATGTTAGTGAGCATCGGACCTGTTGGCAGAAGAAAAAACATGGCTCGTGTAAGTCCTCTTGAATTCACACACTAGCAATGAGCACACTACAGTCACTACTGCAGTACTTAGCCTACCAAGCAATTTATCACACGTACCTGGTCCAGGCCATACGCGCTCCGTGTACTCCACCCATCTCCGATGCAGCTCCCGATCGTCCCGATCCCGAGTCTCGCGCCACAAGGGGTGCAATATGTGGGCTACGGCGTGGATGGGTCGATGGAAGTAGTCCCATCTGGCCTCCCAGATACGTGAGATCTCGCGCCTCCTGCAGCAGGCAAATTACAACAATCATGTAACCATAGCTGCCATAGCATAAAAGAAACGAATTAGACTTGAGTGAGAAACAACAAACTAGACACTGAAGAGTCATACCTGTGCTCGACCAAGGCTGACGTCAGAAATCCCTCGCCGATGAGGTCCATGAACTCGTAAATGAGGCCGAGAGTGCACCCCTCACGGTCTACCAGGCGCAGCACTCTAAAAATAGGTAGAAGGACCCCAGTAATCTCCTCAGCATTTGTCTAGAACTGCTCATCGAACACAATGGACCTGAAAAACGCCGCATGCGGGACGTCCATGAACTCTCGGAAGGACTCGCTGGAAACCATCCGCCGCAATGCGTCCTTCACTACTACTAATCGCTCTAGCACCAAAAAGTAAAAGGCAAAGCGTGTGGGTGCCGGCTTTTTCAGGTTTAGGTGCGAGAAGGTGCGGAATAGGGCCAACACACGCCTCTTCTTGATAACAAAAGTGACCAAGCGCATGGCCGTAGAAGTGACCTGCAACACAGACATCCAGTAAAAAATTTAGACAATAGTTGAGATGTGTTTAGCTGCATGGAGCAGGCGTCAATCAAGATAGCATAGCAAATGGAGAAACCAATACCTCTCTGATCCATGGAAGTGCACACAAGTCATGGATGAGCAAGTCTATGCAATGTGCAGCACAGGGTGTCCACACAATGCTGGGGTGCTCCCTCGTCATAATCTCTCCCATCTGCTTGCAGTTCGAAGCGTTGTCCGTGACAACCTGAACCACATGCTCCACCCCAATGTTAGCAATAACATCTCTAATAACCTCCCATATGAAATCGGCTATGATGGCGTCACCACCTCGAGTGGCATCCATGCCACGTAGGAATACTGTGTACCAAGACATTGATGACGGATCACCGACGAACGTCGGTCCATCCATCACTCAATATCGTGCATCCATACCTGCCACAAAACACCCATTAGCCAAATGCAAAATTGCGGCACGAGTCAACCCTAAACGCATGCAATGGGTTTATGGAAACAAAGTACTTACATCTGCCAAGCTGAGCAAATGGAACTCAGCTCTCGCGTGATGGTCTCCTCCTCCTGACGAAGCATCCCGCCTCGCAATGCTTCTCGTCTGGGAGGCGTCCATGTAGCATCCACGACTGCCATCTGTTTGCAAAACTCCATGAACACTTAAGTGTCAGCAACAACGAAGGAAATGTCGCACTCGTAAAAGAACTGGTCAGCAAGTCGAGTGCACCGGGCCTGCTGCTCTCTCTGCCACCCGCATCGATCAAGGGTCTGCTGTCTGGGCCTAACCTCTTTCTGCTGTGCACATGGCGCTCGTGGTCTAACACGCGAACCGGATGGCTGATCTGTGGGTGTATCACTCTCTCTGGGAGGACCTGTCGAACCATGTGCTGCATCTGCCACCGAAGAAGAGGAGGGACGAGAAGGACCCGCTGCTGCTGATCCAACCTGCTCATGTGACGCTCCCCCCTACTGCTGCGGGTGGTGAAGATAATTTGATGTAGCCATTGCTTCTGCCCACAACTGTTTTGGTGCTTTCGCATGAGCCATCATACACCTTGCAGCTTCCATCAGTGTACGATTCCTTCGTTCAGCTATTCCATTGTGCTAAGGTGTGTAAGATGCAGTCTTTGTGTGCATAATACCTCGATCAGTACAATAAGTTTTGAATTCGTTGGAAATGTACTCATCTCCACGATCTCTGCGAATTTGCTTCAGCTTATTGCCTGTCTGCTTCTCAGCCCCATTCGTATGCTCAACGAATTTCTCGAAAGCTTCAGATTTAGTACGAATAAAGTATACCACAACGAACTTGCTGAAGTCATCAATAAACGTTATGAAGTACTTTGCATCACCCAACGACAATACTCCGAATGGTCCAGAAATATCTGAATGCACAATTTCAAGTACCTTAGTTGCTTTATAAACATCCTTACTGAAAGGTGTTCTAGTCATCTTGCCTTTAAGACAGGATCCGCAGGTGGTTCGAATATCTCTACTTTTGATTTCGACTCCTTGAATTCTTTGACTTTTGTTGGCTTGGTACAAGGCTTCCATGTTCAGGTGACATAGTCTTTTGTGCCACAGTATATCTGTTGATTCCTGAGTTTGATTGACTTGTTCGATTCTTGTTCGAATGTTCAGGTGATATAAATTTCCTTCTCTGTTGCCTTTAGCGACCAGGTTATCAGAATCTTCCTCGAACAGTTGAAGGTCATTGACATGCCTGTATCGACTATCTTAGCAACAGATAGAAGATCTTTATCAAGAGTAGGGACATAGAGAACTTCCTCTAGTTTCTTGTCTCCCTGATTCGTGTCTAGCCATAATACACCAGTTCCATCAGCCACGTGTTTAGAACCGTTTCCAAGTATAGTGAATCTCGAATAGTTCGTCTTCTTGTACTCAGACTCAGCCCAATCACTTGCTACTAATCCTACATTCCATGCAAGGAGCAAGCACATCAAGATTGCTCATCATTTTGTGAGGGAGAAGGTGCAAGCCAAAGAGATCAAGCTCCAACATGTGTCTTCATTGAATTGCTTAGCTGATCTATTCGCTAAATTTTGCCTAAGGATTCATTTGTTAAGCTAATATCTTCAATTGGAGTAATTGATAAAAGTATCATACATTCCAAAGCTAGATTGGAGGAGTGTGAAAAATTGCCTATGTTGGCAAATCTAGCTATGTCAAATATTGTAAATTGTGTACATAGTGAGTCCCACACGTGTGAGGCCATGGAGCCACGTGGGAAACCTACTCTAGTGTAGGTTAGATCAAGTCTAAAGAGTAGGTCAAGTCAATTTGGTAATAGGATCTAGTTCCTAGATTTGTGGTGGAAATTGACCAACTAGCCACCTGCTTGGCATGACTCTTGGGATGAGAAAATTTGTTTCAAGGAAACAAAATGTGAGGTGGCTCCCGAATCAAGTACTACTTCTCGAATTGAATTAGATGAACAACATAGATTAGTACTAACATAAGCTGCTGAATTCCTTGTTGCCTTGTTTTCCAGATTGTTGTTCATTAGTCTTAGACTCATTCTTCTTAGACGACTTCCTCTTAAACTTTGACTTCTTAGCAAATTTATTCTTCTGAGTAAATAGAGTATTTTCTGAATCACCATTGTCGTCATAGCGTTCACGAGCTTCTACTTCCTCCTTAACTCCATCTATTGCCTTTTGAAGTGTCATTGTCGCATCTTTCGCCAATAAGGTTCGAGTTGTGTGGAATGATCTGGGTAGGGCTCGAAGAAAATAACTAAGCTGTTTTTACTTAGAAATTGTATTTTTTGTACCCGAATTCTGCAAGGAAATAAACAGATCTTTAATCTTTCGCACGAATGTGTTCAGGTCTTTGCCATCCCACTGTAGGTAAGTTAATTGGTCTTCTAAGAACATGATCTGATTACAGATCGAGTCTCATTCTTGGTTTGCAATTCTTCCCATAAATCCTTTGCGTTTGAAATTTATGTAAGATCTAGCATTATCATGCACTGAAGACGCAATAATTGCTATAGCTTTGTCATTTTTTAAACTCCGTTCTCGAAGTTCTTTGCCAGGAGTAGCTTCTGGCTTCTCCTTAATTGGTTCTACCCATTGCCATAGACCTTCGTCCTTCAACAAGAGTGAAGTCTTTAATTTCCAAATCAAGCAGTTTGAACCTTCTGGGTCCAAGATTGTAGTGATCTTAGCTTGAATATTGGTGATCGACGACATCTTTTAATTCTGAATAAGCTCCAGATAGCGGCTTACTGATGGATGTATGAAGAATGCTGAGAGGGATGCGAAGATACCACTGTATCAACTTTAATCCCATAGGCCATTTTGGTCAGACGGTCAACTGTGACCCATATAGCGTCATTACCCTTTTGGGTTGTAGGCAGGCCTACTATAAAATCCATGGAGATACTCTACCATTTACCAGCTGGTATATCTAAGGGTTGTAACAGCCCTCCTGCCTTTAAACGCTCTGCTTTATTTACTTGACAGTTCTGGCAACTGGTTACATATTGCTGGACGTCCTTTTTCATACTGGGCCAGAAAAATTGCCTACGAAGAAGCTCATAGGTCTTCTGAATGCCTAGGTTCCCTGCACTAGGATTGTCATGACACTCATATAGGACCTGCTGCCTATAATCCTCTGAATTGGGGACACATACTCTATCTCTATAGAGCAAGTACTCATCCTGAATGGAATACTGTTTCCATTTGAATTCTTGAGTCAACTGACCCTCAACCATTGGGGTTTGCATGGGTTATACAGGCTCAGAATCCTCAACGTCATCTGACGTATACTCGGACTCATCATCATCCTCAACGGAAGCTGCCGTATTCTTGGATGAACTGGCACCAGCCCCGGGAACTGGTTCTGGAGTCTGTAACTGTCTGCTCTGGACTGAGTTCCAGATAGTAGAGAAGAATGCGTCATGCTGGCATTTCCCTCTCAAGGACTCGAGTAACTCATTACGAATCTGAGTAAAACTCAGCTCGTTTATCATAGGCATTCTGCTAAGGGCATCTGCTACTGTATTGAATTTTCCCCGTCTATATCTGATAGACATGTCAAACTCTTGCATCAACTGTGCCCAACGAGCTTTCCGACCTCTAAGCTCAGGTTGATTGCAAAGGTATCTGAGACTCTCATGGTCTGTCAGGACTTCAAAGTTGGCACCATACAAATAATAAAAATAATGCCTCCAAGTCTTAAGGGCATGGACTATAGAAAAGAGTTCCTTTTCATAGGCACTGTACCTAGTCTGAGTTGGCTCGAGTTTTTTACTCTCGAACGCAACTGGTCGTCCACTCTGAGTTAGTACAGCACCAATTGCAAAGTCGCTAGCATTTGTTTCGACCACAAATGGCTGATTGGGGTCGACGACTTTTAAATCTGTAGCTAAGGTTGTTTTGAGAGCATCAAAGCTCTCTTGTTGTGCGACTCCCAAATGAACTCCTTTCCCTTCCCCTTAAGAAGATTTGTCATGGGAATTGCTATCTGAGCATATTCCTTGACAAATCGTCTATAATATTCCGCCAAACCAAGAAAGATCTGAAGTTCTTAAAGATTCTGAGGTCTCAGCCAACCGAGTATGACTTTAACCTTACTAGGGTCCATTTTAATCCCATCTGCCGAGATAATGTGACCCAAATAAGCTACTTCTTCAACGAAGAATTCACACTTGGGTTTTTTAGCATAAAGCTTATGCTTTCTGAGCAGTCGAAACACCTTTCTGAGGTGTTTAAGATGCTCTTTCCTCATTTTGCTGTAGACGAGGATGTCATCTAAAAGTACAACTACAAACTTACCCAAGTATGGTCTGAGGACACTGTTCATCAAGGTCATAAAGGTAGCTGGAGCATTTGTGAGCCCAATTGGCATCACCTTAAACTCATAATGACCATGATGAATCCTAAAAGCTGTTTTCGGGCCATCTTCCGTTTTTACACGGACTTGATGATATCCCGATCTAAGGTCAATTTTACTGAAAAACTTAGCCCTGTCGAGCTGATCAAACAACTCTGTCGAATGGACTGGTAGAAAGGAAGAACATGACCTTAGTCGAGTCTGTCAAATGCATGATAACTCATGCCTCATTGGCCAAATCATTTTGGAAACATGTTGTATCAATAGTAGCCTACGTGCAGAACCGATATATAACTAAAGGCCTTCCTGACAACAAAACAGCTCATGAAGTCTAGACAAAATCCAAGCCGTCATTGAAGCATTTGAGAGTAGTTGGATGTACAGCCTATGCTCATGTCCCAAAGGACAACGAGGCATAGGATACTTATTCTTAATTGTGACTTTATTGAGGGCTCTGTAATCTATGCAAAGACGCATAGACCACTCTTTCTTTTTCACCAAAAGGACTGGTGAGGCCCATGGTGAACTACTGGTTTGAATTTGGCCTTTCCCAAGATAATCTGTTAGCTGCCTCGTTATTTCTTCATCCTCTGTTCGGCTGACCCGATACGGAGGTTTAGAAACAGGTGCTGTACCTGGTACTAGGTTTATTACATGATCTACCTTTCTGCTAGGTGGTAAACCATGTGGTAAATCTTCAGGAAAAACATCTTTAAATTTAGACAAAGTTTCTAATTTATTGATTTTCTGCTATAAAGAACTGGAAATAGAAACTTCAGGAATAAACTGAATGTCACATAAGAATACCTGATGGTCGTCGTCTTCGATTAGCTGACAGAGCTCTGAACTGCAGACCATGGGGCTGTTGGGGACATCATGCTCCCCATGCAACTGGATCTCTCAGCCTTTATGCTGAAAGCTGAGGGTGTTCTCCTGATAATTTCTGTGGAGGGAAGGCCCTAAGCTGTAGAGCCAGTCTCTCCGGAGAACAATGTCTGTACGATCCAGGTGCATTATCTGAAAGTTTATTTCATCTTGGTACCCCTGAATACCAAGATTTAGATTACTTACCATAGTTTCCCAAATTTTTAATGAAACTATGTACCTATGCTGACTAGGTACTTTTGGAAGTCTGAGTTTTTTTAACCAGGGTGTAGTTGATGAAATTATGGGTCGCCCCATCATCAACCATGACTCTGACTGACTGGTCACCAACTTTCCCATGCATACATACTAGGTCATGTGGCCCAAAGCTGAAGGGTCTCGCTAGCATTGCAGAGGTCAGTTGGCAACAGTGTTTATGGTCTTCATGAAACACTTTGATCTCGGAAGCTGCCGAGTCACTGGGGAAACTTACAGTCTGAACAAGATGAACTTGTTTTTTGCCTTTCTTATCTTTTTTTGTGAAAGGCCCCTTGGGACACTGTCTGACTGTGTGGCCCTTGGCCATGCACACAAAGCACAAGCGTTCTTGTTTGGCTTTTTCAAAATCTTCTGGTTTTAAGGGCTGTATGAGCGATGGGCGTTTTTGAGGAGCTTCACCTTTAACCACGACCTGGGAGTCTACCCAGTTTCCTGGAGATTTAACCACCACTTATAGGCCATGGGCCCTAGGAAAAGACTGGCCTCAATAGCTTGCAAATGGTTAGGGGTCTGTTTAAGAGCATGTATGTTCTTCCATTGGCTGAGAAAGGTTTGTAGAATATCTGCGTTTCTATCCTTCTCTTCCCCAATAAAAGTAGGAGGCTTTAAGTCTTTAAAGACACGGGGATTAGACCGCATAGGCCCACCCGAAACTAATGGAAGTGGAGAAGGGGACAACTGAGAAGTGGAGGGAAGACTTCCTGTCCAAACCCACTTGACATACAAGCAGCCAACTCGCTAACCACGATCAGACTTAACCAACTTGAAGTTCAAAAACTAACATTGAGATCCAACCTGGTGCCATGCCAGACCGGGGGTCTCGATGTGGGTGACTTCCCTCCAAGCAAGCCGCCCGACATACATCAAACTTAACTAACTCGAAGCGTCGTTACAAACGAGTAACATCCATTCCAAGCAAGTCGTCTGACTTACATCAGACTTAACCAACTCAAAGCTTCGGCACGAGCGCTGGAAGCCAACCTGGCGCCACACCAGACTGGACAGCCATAAACAGGTAACTTCCACCCAAGCAAGCCATCCAACTCAGCCGACAGGTTAGAGCCCATTCCCCAAGAGCTTAACCCATTCACGTTCATGCAAGGAACACGCAGAACCACAAGCCGCGACAAATATGGAGACAAGCAGTTCCTGGACCGAATGGTCCCGATAGCATACCGCTGGCGTCCCGGGATACGACCCTCAGCTATGTGCCAGATCAAAATGATTTGAAGCGGCCTTACAACTGGCGCTTTTACCGAACACTGAAACCCAGAAGGTAATCAGAGTCAGTTTGAGGAAAATCACACTTTATTAATACATCTGAGAAGGTTACATTTCAAGTGTGTGACCGACCCTAGTCTCCGGGGCGCTGGCATGCCAAGGCGGGTGCCAGGACAACATTCCAGCAAGGGAAGCCGATACTTGGTTGGGAGCTCGCCCTGAGTCACAACCCGCATTCCCCTATAGTATTGGTGGGATTTGCCACCTCCCCTCATACCAAGTGCTCTGCCCAGGCTGGTAAAGCACGTTTTCTCCCTCTAGGATTTTCTCTCTCTAGAAAGTTATTTTCTCTCTCTAGAATTTATTGATCCCCAGGCTTCCTTTAATCATGCCTAGATAGTGTGACGTGATTGCACATCGATCCGAGCTCTCTGGACTTCGCTAGAACCGATCAAAGATTTTCAGCATGGGATCAAAAGGCAGCTTACAGCTCCTCATACCTCTCAGCAAAACGGCATAGCCGAGAGAAAGAACCGAACTATTGTGGAGTGTGCAAGGTGCATGCTCAAGGCAAAGGGATTGCCCAACTCTTTTTGGGGCACTAAAGTTGTGGAAGGCAGGACTCCAGAAGAGGCATTTAGCGGCATTAAGCCCAAGGTGGGTGCTTTGCGAGTGTTTGGTTGTATGGCCTATGCCCATATTCTCAAGGATAACAGGAAGAAGCTGGATGCAAAATCAGCAAAGTGTATTTTCTTGGGATACAGTGAAGAAAGCAAAGCTTACCGACTTTACGATCTTACTAGCAAGAAGAGGATCATAAGTCGAGATGTGATCTTTGAAGAAGATCAAACACCTCCTATAGAGGAACTTGAGATGGAGGATGGTACAAGTGAATTTGTGCCAATACTTGATGATCCACATCCATATATTGGGGAGCGTCAGGGCGATCATATGAGTGATCAAGAGGAAGAATCCGAGGAGGCTAGGAAGCGGAAGGAAAGGGGCAAATCTGTTGAGTCCTATTCACCGTCTTCATCACCAACTGCAAGGAAGAAGTTTCCCAAGTGGTATTGGCAAACTGTGCAGGATGGTTTGATATTGGATGAGGGAGAGAGCAGCAATCCAGGGGCTAGGAGGTCTCAAAGGCAAGCCCAGCAGCATGAACACCAGGAGACAAACTATGCACTTATGACTACTATTTTGGATTCACAAGATCCGCATACATTCGTTGAGGCAGCAGATGAGAAGGTATGGCAACATGCGTACGACTCCATTCTCAAGAATGATACATGGGATTTGGTGAAGTTACCAAAAGGGAAGGGTCCTATTGGATGTAAGTGGGTCTGCAGGACCAAATACAAATTGGATGGGAGCATTGAAAAACATAAGGCAAGGCTGGTTGCTAAAGGCTATGCATAGAAGGAAGGCTTGGACTATGATGAGACGTTTGCACCGGTAGCTAAGACGACATCTATCAGGTTGGTTTTAGCATTGGCTGCATTTTTTGGTGGGGAGGTCCATCAAATGGACGTGAAGAGTGCTTTTCTCAATGGACAGTTGGCTGAAGAAGTCTACATGGAACAACCACAAGGTTTTGAGGCTAACGGCAAGGAAACTATGGTATGCAGGCTTAAGAAGGCCTTATATTTTTTGAAGCAGGCACCCAAGGCCTGGTATAGAGGAGCAATTCATAAAGAGTTTGTCGGATTGCAACCTGTTCGTGAAGGAGGAAGATGGGAACATTGTTTTGATAGTTCTCTATGTGGATGACTTGGTCATCACGGGTAACAATGGGGAGCTTATTGAAAAGGTGAAGGCTCATTTATCAAATGAGTTCGAGATGAAGGATTTGGGTCTAATCCACTATTGTCTTGGCTTGGAGGTTTGGAAAAAGAAAACCTGTGTGTTTATTTCCCAAGCTAACTATGCATGAAAGGCTTGAACAGGTTCAACATGTAGGATTGCAAACCCGTATCCACGCCCATTGATACTAGTAGTAAGCCATCTAGAGATGATGGCACTCCTTTTGTGGACGAGACTCTTTATAGGTAGCTTGTGGGTAGCCTGATTTATCTCACCACTACGAGACCAGACATTTCCTATGCGGTTGGTGTAGCAAGCCAGTTCATGAGTTCTCCAACTAAAGCATGTTGGAAAGCAGCCAAGAGGGTTTTGAGGTATGTCAAAGGGACAACCTGCTATGGGATTGAGTACACAGATGACGGAAAGCTTCATCTTGGAGGCTTTACCGATTCGGATTGGGCAGGTGATCGACCACAGGTTACACTTTCAACCTTGGTTCAGGGGCCATTTCCTGGTGCAACAATAAACAGCCCACAGTTACCTTATCATCGACAGAGGCTGAGTACAGGGCAACGGCAAAAGCTATCTGCGAGGCAATATGGCTCAAGAGACTTCTTGGGGAGGTGCAGATTCCACAGGATGGTCCTACTATTCTTCATTGTGATAGCCAGAGTTGCATCCAACTTGCCAAAAATCCTGTGTACCATGCTCGTACGAAGCATATTGAGGTGGATTAGCACTTCTTAGAGAGAAGATACAAAGCGGAGAAATTCAGCTCGAGTACTGTGATACCAACGATCAAGCAGACATCTTTACTAAGGCACTTGCTAGAGAAAAATTTGAAAAGTTTCGTAGCATGCTAGGTGTTGGTATGAACAAAATAGCCATTGAGGGGGGGTGTTGAAATAAATGCCTATTTGCCCCTTAAGGCTGTATACTTGTAACTTGTAAGTTGTGCATAAGACATGGGGGTAAAACATTTATGTACATATAGTACACCCCACTTGTGCTAATTAGGCAAGTAATAACAAGTAGGTTGAGGACCCATGTGGGTTCCAGAGCTAGAATTAGCAAGACACCACCTCTATACATTACATGCTAAATGTAGCCCATAGTTTGGAGGGGTTTCCACTCCCTACTACTCTTTGAAAAATCATTCAAGTAGTGTGAGCTTTGAAGTCCTCTCTCTCTTGCTTTTGTGTTCTACTCCATAGTTGGTTTTTTCAAGCTTTCATAGTGTGCTTACTATGCTGTTATGATACTCCATAGCTAGGCCTTGGAATTTGTCAAGTCTCAGCAAAGGATCCAACAACTGACTATAAAATAGAACCATAGATCTTAGCCAAAGTGTGACCAATCATGATGGTTCCGTAGTTTTCTACATTCATGGGATCACCTGCCTTGAGGATGGGATGGAGGATATTAGTATACCATGCCATGGGGAAACTGGAAGTCACGCACGGCCAAAGTGCGAGAAGATGTAAAAGTTGCTACTACGTATCTGGAAGAATCAAGCTCTGAGATTCTGTGAATGAACGTGATGATCCTGAAAATAGACTCGACAATCAGTGGAGGAGAAGCAAACTCCGCTAAAATAATCTGATGAGGAACGGACTGATTGGCCCGAATCATCCGGCTAAGCATGTGAATCTGCAAACGCGAGATCTCACTCCAAGTGTCTCTAGATAAGCGTGGGCATCATGTCTTTGCTGAATACAGTGCCATTGGAGAAACAGTCGAAGAAAAGAGGCGACAGCGTGTGTCTGGGTCATGCATGTAATAAGTAGAGGAAAACCTCTCCATCTGAACAAGAGCAGAGCCCCCTTGCGGAGCCTAGCCAATGCAGCTGGTCTAAAAGAAAGCAATGGACCAGAGAAGAGAACACCTAGGTATGTGTAAGACGCCATTATCTCTAGAAGCTGTCCATCAAAATAGAACATAGTGTCTCTCATATGCTGCCTGTTGGTGTTAAACACCATAACCTTAGTCTTACCAATGTTCACCATCAGCCCCCATATTTGACAGAAAGTATACAAGGCATCCAGATGTTGCTGAAGTCTTGCAGCTGAACTAGATGGTAAAACCACATCATCTGCATAAAGAAGGATAGGGATAACAATATCTGCTTGAGCACTGATGATAGACTGCATAACTGAACCATAGAGCTTAGCCATAGTGTGGCTGATCATAATAGTACGATAGTTGTCTACATTCAGAGGATCACCAACCTTAAGTATAGGGTGCAAAAGGTTAGTACACCAAGGTGTGGGAAGGCCAAAAATAACAGATTGGTTAAAAACGTAGGAGATGTATGGAGCAACAATATGGGCGATAGGTTTTAGAATGTCCATACTTAGAGAGTCAACATCAATGGCTTTATGATTTTGGCCATTTTTGATGGCGTTTTCAATCATGGACGGAGTGAAAAGGGTGGATTCTGATGGTCGCTGTGAGAGAGAGATGGAAGGAGAGTCAATTGTATAAAGTTTTGCAGCATAGTCAATCCACGATTCAATGGCAATAGGAGTTGGCATACAAAGTTTTTAGAAAACATCTTCCAAAAGAAGGTGGAAGAAGAGGAGTCCAAGGAATCGATGAGAGAGAGAGAGAGAGAGAGAGAGAGAGAGAGAGAGAGAGAGAGAGAGAGAGAGAGAGAGAGAGAGAGAGAGAGAGAGAGAGAGAGAGAGAGAGAGAGAGCATTTGCCATTGATTCAAAGCGCATGATGCATTGAGCATTGAATTTTGATTCAGGAATTAGAGTGAAGGATTCACATTCCAAAAGATTCAAGAAACCGTTGCTTACACAATGCCATAGTGCACTGATCATTTAATGAGCATTTAATGACCATGGTGAGGTGGTCCTGTGGGCAGTTGTGGCATAGCCATCGTCCTAGGGCCTAGAAGTGTTTAGAGATGGTCATAAAGTCATTCTGAATTTGGACTCATGACTCATGGACATTACTACATACTACCTAGTCCTCAAACTGAAATTACCTATTAATATATATTTTTAAACTTAAAACCTATAATCTTAAAATTGATATGCTAAAAACCTTTTTAAAATCTTTTGTAAGCCAAAAATCTATTCTTAAAATATGAATAGGCTCGTCACTTGTAAGACGTTTTAGAAACCTAAAAAAATATATTTATTAGGTGAATTTCATATTTTGAAGGCTTTTTTCTATGGATTATAGGTTTTCTGCAAACACTAGTAACATGACTTAAACCAAAATCCAGATGTCTAGCCTTGGTTGTCAGCCATCACACCATCACAGTAGCTTACAATCAATGGGTCCTATGGTAATCGATCTGTTCGAGGTCATGTTAGATCCTAGAGTGGCCCCTAGCTAGAGATTAATAGCCCATTTTTATGCATTACAAATTTTTTTCCTTTAACAATCAAAATCACTATGGTTTATGAGAAATGGAGTGTAAATGTCATTGTTGCGTGCCACATGCAAGTTGTTTTCTCCCAGACTCAAGTTTAGATACAAGTTAGGTTGTGAATCGACTTGAAATACAGAGGAACAACAAACTTAGTAGTGATAATCTGGTGTGGGACTGAGGGCTTAGCCCTAATCATCCGAGATAGCATGGTGGTCTGAAGCTGAGATATATGAGACCAATCTGAGGAGGTAATACCTGTACACCAAGCCTCTGCCGCATATAATGCTGTAGGAGTGACCATAGTGTCGAAGAGACAACACTTATTGGTAGCATCATGAATGTAACTCCGGAAACTAAATCTCTCAAGTTGGACAAGGGAAACGTGACCCTTCCCAAGGTGATCTAAGGCAGCCTGCCGCCTAAAAATGGGACCATTGAATAGAACACCTGAGGAGGATGGCAACGTTTTGTTTTTTTATAGACTCGTGAGAGCAAGGAGATTGGATTATTATCATTTTCCAACAATGTATGGGAATCGGTTTACCGAAGTGGAGGTTAGCAAGCAAAAGAAAATCAGGTGAAATTGAATGTTTATTTTAGGGATTTATCACAATTTTCACTTAAAATGGCATGTTAGCATGATGTGGAGGATGATTGTCTAACGTCTTCATGCATTAGACAGTGATAAGCTTGGTGTCCATAAAGAATTAGTTGACAAGGGTTGTCTAGCATCTTTTGCATTTGGATGAGTCTCAATGGGTCATATGTAATGGCCTAGATATATGGCCCAGTTCAAAATATCATGTCATCCACATAGTAGAGGAAATTTGCGGTTAATTACCTCACGAGGTTATTGGCAAGCCTTCCGTCGGTTTCCGTTCATCTCTAACCATCTATCGCCCTCACCATCCTATCTAACCATTCCCCCCTCACATTCCATCTTGGGTTAGTTATGAATTAATCACCATCATCCTCTATCCCTCCCTCCCTCCTTTGTCCCACATTACACTTTTGTTACCTCATAGATTCTCTTATACTAGGCTTCACTTTGATTGTTACTCCACCTTATGGCCATATGACATGCATTGGATGCAGACCAACTTCCTCACCAACACTCTCCATATTAATGCATGCCTTTCCTTCTCTCCTAGTCACCCTAAACCCAATTCATAATGGAACATCATGTTCTCCAAGTGTGTACTCCTCTCCCCACCTTCTTTGTGATGCCAAACACACGTACCTTATTGTGATGCAGGAAGGTGGCCTATTAGGAAGTTGAAAACTTATTGATCTCTTTTGAAATTCACCAATAGGCTCTTTTTGTCATGAATCTTCGACGAGCTCCCCCTCCTTCGATCGATCTATCTGTTTGTACCCATTATTTTTTGTATAATTGTATCCACTGCCAGCCGAATCATCATCTCACTAGCCTTTTGAATTCTCCTTTTTCATTGCATAGATGGTGCACGAAGCCATTAGCCACTCTTCTCAATATTGTTGTCATCTCTGGATTTCAATCCTTTTGGTGCACCAATTTATATACTCCATCCACCAAACTAGTGACCCCATGAGGCCGAAAAATCATGGCAGCATTACAATTGGTCATGTTATGACTAAGCTCTATGGGGCCATCTTTGACCTAGTAGTGACTAGAGATGCGGATACATGCTATGGGGCAAACTGAGATCTAGGGTACACCACTCTACCATAGACCACTTATTGACTCTTAAGAGACTCATTGAGGAGGCCAAACATAGGAAGGAGCGAGTCGTCTTCACACAAGTTTTTGACTGAGTTCCATGTCACATGCTTATCTAGAGGCTCAAGGATCTTCATTTCTCACTGAATACCATACAAGCGGTCATGGCATTATGAGGGTGGTGGGATGTATATATTGATCTCTGTGGAGTTGTATTTGGATGATGTTGTTTTGGTTTCTTTATCTAGAGAGGGTTTGCCGTAGTACGTGGATACAATACATTCCATCTTTCATGTAGAGATAGACTTTTGTACTTGATGGTCAGCCATGGAGATAGTGCTCAGACATATACTTGAGAGTGTTCTTCATAGAACCTATTTTTGGTATAATACATGCAATTACTAGTTGTTAGGCAGCCTCTTTTCTCTAGTTACCATGGAGCGATTTTATTTTAGATGGCATACACACGATGAATAATGTCGTCTTTTTGGCACTCTACACTCAATGTTGTGTATGCAGCAAAGGCATGCTACGTTGGACTCATAACATTTGGTTGGGTTAGCTTTTCATGTCTCCAAGTCTTTATATTGTTACAAATGATATTTGGCAAGCCCTTTATCCCATACCAGATGATCTAACATTTCGGCCCAGTTTGTTGTGCAATATAAATAGAGGCTATCTTCAGGTTGATCATATATGTGACGCATAGTTTCCTGATTCGACGTTCCGAGGGTTGAAATTCGGATTGAATTTGCCTCAACCAATATCTTTTTAAAGTTCTTATGTGGCTATGGGAGAGGGAGAAAGGCAAGGAGAGGGAGTGAAGAGATAGGTAGAGAGAAGATAAGGTATCCTAGACATTGATGTAACGAGAGTCATGGAATTTGGAGATAGGTGTAAATATCTGTGGTTAGTTCTTGCTTCATCCATATAGCTACATGAGCATGGACCTCAATGTCTTGGTACTCTTAGGCTTCATGTCTATTGGAAACATTTGGCATCTCATCACATCTTCTAGAGGGGACTCATTCCTACATCCGATAGTTTATTTATAGATTCTATTTTCATAGATTTTGGTTGGGCCCACTTGGGTTCAAATTGGATTGTTACTAGACTTGTTTCGTAAAAGATAGGAATTGGTGGGGACTCAATCCTGCCATGGTGCTTAGACTCGGGCTTGTCACATAGTCTTTGCTGTCCTTTGGGATAGTTCCAAGTTTCCTCTCACTCGTTACAGCTGGAGATAGGTCGTTTATAGGGGACTCCAAGATTTGCTGGATGTGTACCATGGGAGAGGTGGTGGTAGAGGAGCATTTTAATTTTTTTGTTACTCAATTTATTATGAGATAAGGGGGAGATATCATCGCCTCTAATATGGTCAGCCAATGACGTTTCACTTCTCAATATCATATGAAGATCAAAGATATGTTGCATTGATGATACGAGAGATATGTACGAAATGGAATGTGCCATGCCAGAAGGTACAAAACAACTTTCTGTGCAAAAATCATATGAATTTTCAAAAGGCCTAGAAAATGGTTTTGATCTTAGCACTTTCTAATTTTGAAATAGTGTAAACTTAATTAAAATCAAGGCACTTACACTCGGTTTCTTATTTTAGCTAGGTTCTGGTTGATGATTCTTATTTTAGCTAGGTTCTGGTTGATGATAGCTTTCTTTACGAGTAATTGTGCTTTTGAAAGGTTCTTAGGCTTATGTGTTTTCAAACTTGATGTAACCAACCTTATCTTGTAGACCCAATCAAGTTGTGGGGAAAAAAAATTCAACAAACTACTAGGTGTTAATACCATAATCTCTAGCACGAGTTTGTTAAAGTATTGAATAACTATCGCAGACTAAAAACTAAGTTTGATGAAATGGATGAAATATTTTCACAAATGTTTTAAATGTCTGCACTTATTCATAGTAGGAATAGTTTTTAGGGAAAAGAAAGGGTACTTTCTGTGAGTATATATCTGAAAAAGGGTACTTTTCGTGTGATCTTGTTGAACTATTGTTATTTGCACTTGTTGGCACTAATTCAATTTGTTTCAATCCTCATTTTATTATTCATGATGCAGATGTGAATAGATGCTAAAGTCTTGGGATTGCCAATGCACACAAGTCTAGCAATCTTATAATGTGCCAACTATTTGCAGATATAGGCCATCCTACAATGTTGCTCCAGGATCTTACTTGCCTGTTGTCCACTATGAAAGCAAGGAGAGTTCAAAAGAGCCTGTTGTCCATTGCATGAAGTGGGGTCTTGTTCCTAGTTTCACCAAAAAGGGTACTAAACCAGATCATTATCGAATGGTAAATATATATTTGTCTTCTTATTGCTGTTCCATAAGCTGTGACATAGAATGTTCTAACAAGTAAATTCTATTGCATACTATATTCTTTCTTGTGAAATAACCTTAATAAGTCGACAAAACACCATGATGCCTTAATTACTTGGCCTCAGAAAGATAGCACCACAAGCATAACATTCAAAACAGAAATTTCAAGAGTCTCCTTCAGAAATGAACATTAGTCCCTGTGCCATGTTACTTACAAATACAAATGGGCGTTCATTGCTTAGTAATTCCAAGCTAAACATTTTGCTCACTATATAGGTTCTTGTTAAGAATACTAATGGAACCGAAAACATGGTTGGATTATGTAGACAAGCCTGCCCACTATGGCGCTATCATCCAATCCTGTCCCGTTAATGCTATAAAAGGATGTAATACGGGCTGCAGCATGAAGGACTGCTGGTGGTCGATGATGTCGTCTAGGAAGATGAGGATGAGGTCTCCTCATGATAGGTCGGGAGAGAGAGAGAGAGAGAGAGAGAGAGAGAGAGAGAGAGAGAGAGAGATTTCTCCCATTTGGGACGAGGTGGAGTCGTAGAAACCTGCGGTACCTGGACGCCAGTGTGCTGTGGGAGAAATTCAGTCGAGATGGAGGGCGCGCACCACCCGACGTGAGCGTTTGCCCTACATCTGTTCGCATGCAATTTAGGCTTGTTCTGTGTTTTAAATAGTTTTTTTCCATTGTGGTATATAGCTTGACGGGCTGCTTTCTGCGCAGAGGACGAAGCTCGAGGAAGATGTCCGAAGGCACAACGAAAGGCATCGGAAGCTAGAGGCAGGCTTTGCAGAGATGCAACGACAGGCTCGGTAGATACACCCGGAGCTGCAAACCCTCGCCCCCGTTGGCGAGGGAGATGAGGGGCGCTAACCAGGAGGCATAGCGAGAGATGAATGCACCTGACCAGGGCGAGGAGTCTGTCAGATCCTCGTAGGAATGCTAAGACTAGATAAGGTCCAGCCGTATGTGGCGGATTGTTTCTATGTAATTTTCGGCAGTGAATGAGGCAACATATAGCTAGAAAGTAGTGTAGAAAACAGAACCAGCCGTATGTGGCGGGATACGTAATGTTATTTCAATACATCTCTTGAATTAATATACAGTGTGTTTTCTTGTGCAACACGCGCCTGGTTTTGTGAAACGCAATCTCTATATTTTTTAAATGCAATGTAATGTATGTGTTTATGGAATGTTATGTTTTACCTCAAATCCGTGAGGGCATGGGCATGTGAAATCTGTCAGAAACTAGGAGGGACAAAAGGAGCGAGTACTCTTTTTCTTTTTGGCTGGCTTCCATGAGTAAGCAAAAAATAAGACTGAAATACAGTAGTAGCTGGTCTAGCAGCTTTGGAACACGAAATCGTTCTTTTTTTCTTCAATCCTTGCTACAATTTGTATCATCCTCAAACTCTTCATGTTTTTGATGGTCGTTTGAAGTGCATGTGCTGAGTGACCAGTTTGCTGCTACAACAGCCATCAGTTTGCTGCTACATCAATGATCAGCTTGTAGGTGCATTTTAGTGAAGTGCATCTGCTATCAACTCTGTTTCGTACCTACCTTTTCGTTGAACGTACGGGCATGTTAGCAAATATGGAAGGGGTGCTTTCTGCTCGATCCTTTTAAGGTGAGACAACAATAATATTTCCTTTGATAATAGTAAAGGTAAAACAATAATACCTCCCTTGATAAGTCTCTCAAAGGCTATCCCACACATCCAATCAAGATCGTTACTCAAAGATATCTTTGGTAAATGGATAATATATTTCGGTCTTGTCAAATAGTTCAAATCCTATTTGTTTAACATCCTAAACCCTAAACCCTGTCGCAGAATGACATCTACTGGAAGGTTCTTTGGAATGGCATCAACCTTACCAAAGGCAGTGTCCTTTGTGAAGAGTTCTCTCGCATGGGCCCAATCAACACCATTTTGAGACTATTGAGACCTACACACTTGTACGTCTTATATGATGAGATCAACTGGCTAATTACTTATGCTACAACTCCAACCCTGGACCCTAAACCCTGGCTGCAATATGCTGTTGAAATTTTGTAGAGTATGACGGGGGCTATGAGACATCTTCTCAATTGGGAAAATCAGCATCTCAGGAAGGCGCAATTGTGACTCAAGTTCCAGAATTGCATAATGGAGTCACAATGTTAAACAGGGCTTGTGGGACACTTCGTCGGTTGGGACCTGGAAACATTTTGAATTGGCGACTTGTGTATGTACCTTTTTCATGGAGAAGTAGGATTGCAATTCTAAAGAAAGCTTTAGCAGAAAAACAATGTTGTTTGCTTGTTCCTCTGCAATTCCAAAAGTGGAGTCACAACTGGTCATATTCTTGAGATGCTGATCATCCCAATCGAGAAGATGTTTCTGAGCCCCTGTGATGCTCTGCTAATTTTCGATAGCGTATTGCAGCCAGGGTTTAGGGTTTAGGATTGAAGTTGTAGCACAAGTAATTAGTAGGCTGTTGAAGTTCATCCGGGGAGAAATAGATGTTGTGAAAGCAGATTTCTGTAATGTCACAATCAGCCATTGGGAATAGTAGACTTTGAAGCTATGCTGAGACTTGCACTGATGCCTGCATGACTACATGGAAAGAAATCATAGTTCTGAGGATGGCAAACATCACGGTCTTGAGAGCTTGTCACTCTTTTGGTGAGCATTCACTTTTCCCAAAAATCATGCCTGCAATTTACATACTTGTGCCAAAGGTAGGACGCCCGATTTCGCACTCAAAAACTAAAACATTATCAGGTTAAGTTAGACAACATTGTTATTCTTTCTCTACCTCCCTCGTATGTGGCAGACTATTTATATGTAATTTTTGGCAGTAAATGAGGCGGCAGTTTCACTTCTCTGTGAAAAAGGTACATACACAAGTAGTCAATCCCATCAGCTTGGCACAGAAGGCTCGACACATAATCTTCTTGTTTATAACTGGTCTTTGCACATTTTACCTTCATCTCCCAATTCTGATTCTGCAAGAAAACCTCCAAGCGTAGTATAAATATTATTCGACATGTTACGAATCGAGTGGTTGAACAGGAAAGTTCGTCTTCGGTAGTGGATGTGGTTACCAGTTTCAACAGCGTAGATCTTCAGTGTTCAGATTCATCTCTAACTACGTATGTTATTTCATAGTTACCTCTCAAAATGCAATGCAGTGAAGGGTGCAATTTGTTTCAGAAAGGCATAGCAGGTTGCAGAAGAAGAACTGGGAGATGAAGCTAGAGTGTGCAAAGACCAGTTGTGAACAAGAAGATTTTGTGTCAAACCCTTCTGTGTCAAGCTGATGGGATTGACTACTTGTGTATGTAACTTTTTCATGGAGAAGTAAAACTGCAATTCTAAAGAAAGCTTCAGCAGAAGAACATTTTTGTTTGCTTGTTCTTATGCAATTCTGGAAGTGGAGTCACAATTGGTCCTTTTTGAGATGCCCCCCTAAACCAATTGAGAAGATGTTTCAGAGCCCTCGTCATGCTCTGCAAAATTTCGAACGTTTTGCAGCCAGGGTTTAGAGTCTAGGGTCTGGGGTTGAAGTTGTAGCATAACTCATTAGTGAGCTGTTGAAGTTCATCTGGGGACAAACCGATCTCATCATATAAGACATAGTAGTGTGTAGGTCCTGTGGTTCCCTGTAGTGAATGACACAGTTTTGACTGGCAAAACTTTCCAACACATACAACAGCCATTGGTCAAAGTAGACTTTGAAGCTATGCTGAGCCTTACAATGATGCATGACTAGATAGAAAGTAATCATAATCTCGAGGATGGCAAACATCACGGTCCAGAACTTTCAGGATTCTGATCTGTATCATCCTCAAACTCATGAGTCATCTGATGATAAAGCTTGTTTGGAAACTAGTAAGATCAACATTGCTGAAATTGGTAACCACATCCACTACAGAAGCCCAGGGTTCTGTGGAACCAAATGGTCGGTGTAAGCTGACACAACTCTATTCTTAACATCTCCAGAATGGATAGAAGCTTTCAATGACATTCATAACAAATGAATGACAGACGTCTGTGCATGGTAGCTATCATACTCAACAACCACCAAGAGAGGCAGGATAGTAAACATCATTGGAAAAATTTATCCAAGAAAATTATGTGGTCAAGCATAGCTTGAGTAGCTTGTATTCTTTTTCTTTGAACCTTTAGATCATCCTTCAGAGAGGGCAACTCTCTACCAGAAGAGTATGCGGACCTAGAATTGAAAGACTTCAGTTGGTCTTGAAGTTTGCCTAGCTCTAGGTGCTCTGTGTCCAACACCTTTCTGTGTGACTCAATCTGTTCTTTCGATGCTACTTTAGCTTTGAAGCTTCGCTTTAGTAACAGTAGCCTACTTTTGGCTCGTTGCCAAAGTTTTTTGGAAGCCTTGGCATAATTTGCTCTCAGGTTTGCATCCTCCTCTACCCAAATCTCGAAACCATCAAGTTGTGGTATAAGGATCTCTTAATCATTTATACATAAACATACTCACGTTATTTCATGCTCGTTTCGTGGTATCTCAGTTATGGGAGGCATGGGCAGTGGGTAGGTATTTTGCAAAGTTTTTTGGTACCGTTTTCATATTTTTTAACCTGAGGGGGCAGGCAGTCGCCGTCCACCACCTGATAATTAATTCCGGAGGGGGGGGGGGTGTAATAGATCCTAACACCACAGTAGGGCAAACACTAACTCCTCCACCCAACCTTGCCTACTCCTTGATATAGAGTAAGCCCCTCCTAGCCCATTGTGAGGACTAGTAGCATGCAACTGCCAAATGTCAGCCACGTGGCACTGACGTGGCCGATTGCACGTTGGGACCCAATTGGGGGCCCTGTCCTGCTGACAGGGTCCCTAGACTGTGTTAGGCCCGCCATAGCTATGGACCGTGCTGGGGCACATTACTCACACTGTCTTGCCCTGTTGGTCGTGTACGCTGGACACGACCCTGACTGTGGTATTTGACCTATCTGTGTTCTCTAGGGTTCGGCACTGGTCACGAGCTCGTAACACTCCCTCCCCCTTAAGAACCGTCTTGGTCCTTTAAGACGAAGTCTGAAAAAATCTTGCGAAAAGGACGCTGCCTCTTTCCCAAGTGGCATTCTCAACAGGCTGATCATTCCACTTGACCAGATATTCTCGGTATAGAGTATGACGAGTCTGCGTCTCTCTACTATCAAGAATCTCCTCTGGCTCATGTGGAGGTTGCTGAGAATCCAATGGGAGAACTAGAACACTGTCCCCTACCAGATTTTCTAATCTGGCTAAGGCTTTTCGTAACTGACTTACATGAAAGACTGGAAAAGCCTTACTGCTGTGTGGGAGTTCTAGTTCATAGGTGACCTCGCCTAGACTCCTACTGATGGTAAAGGGACCACAATACCTTGGAGACAACTTAGCACACACTCCTGATTTGAGGGTTTTAGAGTCAATTGGGACTCTCAAGTAGACTTTCTCACCGGCGGAGAACTGCACATTCCGTCTGTGTGGATCTGCATAATGCCTGGCTCGATCCTGGGATTGCCTGATGCTACGCTTAGCATGTTCTATCATCTGGTTTAGGTCCTCTAAAAAGTTTCTGGCTGCTTCAACTTTTTCTTGTTTAAACCCTACAGCTGTGGGTGAGCGTGGCTGAAAACCGTACATCAGCATAAATGGGCTGTATCCCGTAGCTAAATGTTTGGTACTGTTGTAAGCAAACTCCAATATCGAGAGATACTCCTCCCAATTAGTCTGCTTCTTGCTGACGTATGCACGAAGCATGTCCTCCAGCACCTGATTTAGACTCTCTGTTTGACTGTCCGTCTGTGGATGGTCGGTGGTACTCATATTAAGTTTAGTATGGAGATGATGGAATACTGCCCTCCAAAAATTTCCATTAAACTTATTGTCCCGGTCGCTGACTATGCCAGAAGGTAGACCGTACAATTTAAATAGCCCGTCTATAAACAACCTCGCTAACTCTGGAGCTCTAACGGTTGTTTTGGTCGGAATGAAATGAGCCATTTTGGTCAGACGGTCAACTGTGACCCATATAGCGTCATTACCCTTTTGGGTTTTAGGCAAGCCTACTATAAAATCCATGGAGATACTCTCCCATTTACCAGCTAGTATTTCTAAGGGCTGCAACAACCCTCCTGCCTTTAAACGCTCTGCTTTTTTTACTTGACATTTCTGGCAACTGGTTACATACTGTTGGACGTCCTTTTTCATACTGGGCCAGAAAAATTGCCTACGAAAAAGCTCATAAGTCTTCTGTATGCCTGACATTCATATAGGACCTGCTGCCTATAATCCTTTGAATTGGGGACACATACTCTATCTCTATAGAGCAAGTACTCATCTTGAATGGAATATTGTTTCCATTCAAATCCTTGAGTCAACAGACCCTCAACCATTGGGATTTGCTTGGGTAATACAGGCTCAGAATCCTCAATGTCATCTGACGACGTATACTCGGACTCATCATCATCATCCTCAACGGAAGCTGCCGTATTCTTGGATGAACTGGCACCAGCCCCGGGGACTGGTTCTGGAGTTTGTAACTGTCTGCTCCGGACTGAGTTCCAGATAGTAGAGAAGAATGCATCATGCTGGCATTTCCCTCTCAAGGACTCGAGTAACTCATTACGAATCTGAGTAAAACTCAGCTCGTTTATCATAGGCATTCTGCTAAGGGCATCTGCTACTGTATTGAATTTTCCCCGTCTATATCTGATAGACATGTCAAACTCTTGCATCAACTGTGCCCAACGAGCTTTCCGACCTCTAAGCTCAGGTTGATTGCAAAGGTATCTGAGACTCTCATGGTCTGTCAGGACTTCAAAGTTGGCACCATACAAATAATAAAAATAATGCCTCCAAGTCTTAAGGGCATGGACTATAGAAAAGAGTTCGTTTTCATAGGCACTGTACCTAGTCTGAGCTGGCTCGAGTTTTTTAACGCAACTGGTCGTCCACTTTGAGTTAGCACAACACCAACTGCAAAGTCGCTAGCATCTGTTTCGACCACAAATGGCTGATTGGGGTCGACGACTTTGAAAACTGGTGCTATAACTAAGGCTGTTTTGAGAGCATCAAAGCTCTCCTGCTGTGCGGACTCCCAAATGAACTCCTTTCCCTTCCCCTTAAGAAGATTTGTCATGGGATCTGCTATCTGAGCATATTCCTTGACAAATCGTCTGTAATATCTCGCCAAACCAAGAAAGATTTGAAGTTCCAAAATATTTTGAGGTCTCAGCCAACTGAGTATGGATTTAACCTTATTCGGGTCCATCATAATCCCATATGACAAGATAATGTGACCCAAATACGCTACTTCTGCAACGAAGAATTCACACTTGGATTGTTTAGCATAAAGCTTATGCTTTCTAAGCAGTCGAAACACCTTTCTGAGGTGTTTTAGATGCTCCTTCCTCGTTTTGCTGTAGACGAGGATGTCATCTAAAAATACGACTACAAACTTACCCAAGTATGGTCTGAGGGCACTGTTCATCAAGGTCATAAAGGTAGCTGGAGCATTTGTGAGCACAAATGGCATCACCTTAAACTCATAATGACCATGACGAGTTCTAAAAGCTGTTTTCGAGACATCTTCCGATTTTATACGGACTTGATGATATCTCGATCTGAGGTCTATTTTACTGAAAAATTTAGCCCCGTCGAGTTGATCAAACAACTCGTCTGCCCGAGGCATAGGATACTTATTCTTTATTGTGACTTTATTAAGGGCTCTGTAATCTACGCAAAGATGCATAGACCCCTCTTTTTTTTTTCACCAAAAGGACTGGTGAGGCCCATGGTGAACTACTGGTCTGAATTTGGCCTTTCCCAAGATAGTCTGTTAACTACCTAGTGATTTCTTCATCCTCTGTTCGGCTGACCCGATACGGAGGTTTAGAAACAGGTGCTGTACCTGGTACTAGGTTTATTACATGATCTACCTCTCTGCTAGGTGGTAAACCATGTGGCAAATCTTCAGGAAAAACATCTTTAAATTTAGACAATAAAGTTTCTAATTTACTGATTTTCTGCTGTATAGAATTGGAAATAGAAACTTTAGGAATAAACTGAAAGTCACATAAGAATACATGATGGTCTTCGTCTCCGATTAGCTGACAGAGCTCTGAATTGCAGACCATAGGACTGTTGGGAACATCATGCTCCCCATGCAACTGGATCTCTCGCCCTTAATGCTGAAAGCTGAGGGTGTTCTCCTGATAGTTTCTGTGGAGGGAAGGTCCTAAACTGTAGAGCCAATCTCTCTCGAGAACAATATCTGTGTGATCCAGGTGCATTATTTGAAAGTTTATTTCATCTTGGTACCCCTGAATACCAAGATTTAAGTTACTTACCATAGTTTCCCATATTTTTTTATCTTCACCCTTAGCTAATGAAACTATGTACCTATGCTGACTAGGTACTTTTGGTAGTTTAAGCTTTTTAACCAGGGTGTAGTTGATGAGATTATGGGTTGCCCCATCATCAACCGTAACTCTTACTGACTGGTTACCAACTTTCCCATGCATACGTACTAGGTCATGCGGCCCAAAGCTGAAGGGTCTCGCTAGCATTGCAGAGGTCAGCTGGCAACAATGTTCATGACCTTCATGATACACTTTGATCTCGGAAGTTGCCGAGTCACTGGGGAAACATACAGTCTGAACAAGATGGACTTGTTTCTTATCTTTCTAATCTTTTTTAGTGAAAGGCCCCTTGGGACACTATCTGACTGTGTGTCCCTTGCCCATACACACAAAGCACAAACGTTCTTGTTTGGCTTTCTCAAAATCATCTGGTTTTAAGGGTTGTATGAGTGAAGGGCGTTTCTGAGGAGCTTCACTTTCAAATTTATCTTCTTTCTTTCTTTTTAGAAATTTCTTTTTAAATTGAAAGTCTTTCTGAGGAGGCTGGTCAGAAAGTGGCTGCTGTCTCGCCCTCTTCCTACCCACTGAATCATCATAGATTTGAGCATATTTGAGAGCTTGCTCAAGGGTAGTAGGCGAGTTTCTCTGGACCTCTACGTTATATTCATCTTTGAGGCCACGGACAAATCCCCTGATTTTCTGATAATCATCCATATTTTTAATTTTTAAAATTGCTTCTCAATACTGCGAGATATATTGCATGAGGGACTTGTCCATTACTGTTCTTTCCCAGGCTTCCCAGGCTCTATCAAGTTCATTTTCTGGTAGGAATTCTCTTAGGAAAGCGTCTTCAAAAGCTTTCCATGACCGGGGAGTCTGCCCAATCTCTTGGAGATTCAACAATCATTTATAGGCCATAAGCCCTAAGGAAAGACTGGCCTCAGTAGCTTGCAAATGGTCAGGGGTCTGTTTAAGAGCATGAATGTTCTTCCATTTGCTGAGGAAGGTTTGTAGAATGTCTACATTTCTATCCTTCTCTTCCCCATTAAAAGTAGGAGGCTTTAAATCTTTAAAAACATTGGGGTGAGACCGTAAAGTCTCACCCGAAACTGATGGAAGTGGAGAAGGGGACAACTGAGAAGTGGAGGGAAGGCTTCCTTTTGCAGAACTCAAAATCAAGCTCTTGAGTTCAGCAAATGAGTCATCCACACTGGACTTGAAATTGGCTAATGCCAACTTCAATTCATCCACTTCTGTTACCAATTGGAGAAACTGCTCCTTGGTAACCAGTTCGTCGAGTTCTTCGGCGAACTATTCCTGTTCTTCCATTTCCATTACTGTAAGCCAAGGCTTCTGTTTCAAGTTCGTCAAAGCCTCTCTTCGGGGGTTGATCAGGTCTCTGAGGAGTGGTCATTTTCGGAACTGAGAGAGAGGTACCTTAACTTTTGCTTAAAAAGGTCAAAAAGACTTATTTGCAACTGTACAAGGGAAAGGAAAGATGACTCAGCTGTTTCTGAGGACTGTACTTCCAAAGAAATTACGAAGAGGAACCCTCTCAGCTCTTTTTCCCAAGATTTCAGATCTGCTGTCCCGGAAAATCCCAGTTTGAAGCTTCAAAACGGTGCCAAATTTCCCGGTCCTTGAGTTGAGTAGCTGACTGATCTGATTTCAGGTGTGGGGCTCCAACAAACCGAGTAAAAACCGGAAATTTACAACAAGAAATCCGAAATTTTTTATGTCCCTGCCCTCGTGGTTGGACAGCAACCTGTCCTGTCCGATTTGTCCAATTTACAGCTGTAAAATCACCTTGAATGCCTGATTTGACGTCAGCCTGTAGGTCGCTGGTCTGTAGCAAGTAAGTTTGAAGCTCAAACTCCTGAGAATTCTCAAAAAACAGGGAACACTTTCTCCTCCCTGTCCAACGCTGACCTTGCTACTCTATTTCTGATTAGAACATACTCTAATCTACTCAGAACTTGCTACCAATTACAGATCTGAGGGCTAGCTATACAGCGATGGATCTGCTCATCCTTTCCCCTTAAATTCCCGCTCAGATGACTCAGAATTGTACTAAAATTGCCTTGTCAGATAGCTGTCTCTACAGCGATGGATCTGTCTCAGAAATCTAACGCATATTACAACTGAAAGGAAGATGATTCAACGGAGATTTTCACAGTATAAAGCTACTCCTGCAGCGCTGGATCTGTCTCTCTTATCCACCAAATTTTTTAAGAGATTCTGAGCACTCTCTCTACTTTCTCCCTGTTGCTACTTAGCTCCCAAAGATGGAGATGGCTCCGATACCAGTGTAATAGATCCTAACACCACAGTAGGGCAAACACTAACTCCTCCACCCAACCTTGCCTACTCCTTGATATAGAGTAAGCTTCTCCTAGCCCAGTGTGAGGACTGGTAGCATGCAATTGCCAAGTGTCAGCCACGTGGCACTGACGTGGCCGACTGCACGTCGGGACCCAACTGGGGGCCCTGTCCTGCTGACAGGGTCCCTAGACTGTGTTAGGCCCGCCATAGCTATGGACCGTGCTGGGGCACACTACTCACACTGTCTTGCTCGGTTGGTCGTGTACGCTGGACACGACCCTGACTGTGGTATCTGACCTATCTGTGTTCTCTAGGGTTCGGCATTGGTCACGAGATCGTAACAGGGGGGGGGGGGGGAGGGGGAGGAAACTTACTTTTAATTGTTTTTGGTCACCAAAACTTACATTACATGGTCTCACTAGATCACTACTTGCTGGGGGCATACGCCTAGCCATAACTGATTCGTCGAAAGTGTACAAGGTCTGGGATTGGGTCCCAATATTCCATCCCCTTTGGAAAGTCGTTTCTCCTTAATGGCAAACTCTCCCAAGTGGCACGTACTACACGAAGTCCTTTTCAAGTTAGTAGATAGTTATGGACTCGGCTCATTACATTCGTCGCGTCCATTTACATTTACAGTTACTTTACTTTATGCATAAGTAGGCCTTGGGCCCTTTTCTATTCATTAGTGACATTCAGACTATATGGTTGGCCTTTGGCCTTATTATTCATTATTAGGCCATTTGGACATATTACTGGAGAGTGGGGGCCTTCTTGGAGGGCGCACTATTATCCCTCCCAGTTGGGCCCTAGCCATTGGAAGCTTCCTTTTAGGGCTTCCTCTTGGCTATAAGTAAGTAGGGAAACTGTGTCATTTGTCATTCAGCTGATGATATTGATCTCTCTCTTTAGCCTCCTTAATCTCTCTCTTTCCTACTTTCTAGGGTTAAGTCTTGCTTATGTGCTGCTTTCATAGCTTAAGTCTTGCTTATGTCATAGCTTAGCTCTAGATCAGCTGTGGCTCTATTCGTAACTTGGTATCAGAGCACTTTTCTGAGCACAATCTGGAATTTTTTCTTTGCTGCCTTGCCTTGCTCCTCCATCGCTGTTCCTACAGCTCCATTGCCGCTTTGACAGCCCTGTTCCATCGTTGCTCCTTCCACTCCTTCCTGCCCAACGCTCCCCCTGTTTTGTCCCCTCTTTTCCTTGCTGCCCAGCGCTCCTCTTCCTTTCCATCGCTGTCCCTGCCTTCCGACGTGTCACTTTCGTCTGATATGTTTCTAGTTTGCAGCTATCTTCCACAGTTAGTTCCCTGACTGTCCAGCGCCCATCCTCATCCAAAAACTACCCAATTCCGACATCATTTGCTATTCCAAACAGCCAAAATTCTTCAACCTGTACATCGCTGCCTCAGCACTCCATATTGTATCATCCTGGTCATGCTAACACTGCTGCTGATGCATTATCTCGTCTTCCAGCTTTGTTAAATACACTCGTTTCTACTATTCCTCCATGGTTTGATGCCCTACCTGCAGCATATGGCTATGCACCGCTTTTACCTGGCATTCTTCTTCATCCTGAGGATACACCTGTTACACTTGCATCTTTTCTATCAGGTGCTCAAGAGCTTATTACCCGGGCCAGTTCTCATTTACAGCATGTTCAGCAGCGTTATCAAACCTTAGTTGATCGTCACCGCCGCCATGTTGAGTTTCAGCTTGGAGATATGGTTTATCTACGCTTACGGTTTGCACATCATCATTTTGTCAGGGCCATGCTTCTACTGAGAAGCTTGCACCACGTTATTATGGGCCTTATCGCATTGTGGAGGTTCTTAGTCCAGTTACATATCGCTTACAGCTTCCTGCTTCCACACGCGCTTGTGATGTATTCCACGTCAGTTTATTACGTGCTGCTATTGAGGATGACGCTCCTTGTGATGCTGAGTTTCCTACTGCTCCAGAGTTATTTCCATTTTTACCTGCTGCTATATTACAGGTCCGTCTATACCATAGTCGACGCCGCCGACAAATTCAGTTTTTGGTCCAGTGGGATGGTCGTCCTATTGAGGAGGCCACATGGGAGCCTATTGATGTCTTTTATCATACACCATTACTTGCGGATCAGGCTCGTGCTCTTGCTGCACTTGTTGATTCCTCTACATCAGATGCTACTCTAGCTGTTGATGCACTAGGGCTTGCTGCTACTTGATCCGGTTATCTTTTCGGCAGTTGGGTGTTTTTTTTGTGTCGGGGAGAGTTATGGACTCGGCTCATTACATTCGCCACGTCCATTTACATTTACAGTTACTTTACTTTATGCATAAGCAAGCCTTGGGCCCTTTTTTATTCATTAGTGACATTCAAACTATATGGTTGGCCTTTGGCCTTATTATTCTATTATTAGGCCATTTGGACATATTACTGGAGAGTGGGGGCCTTCTTGGAGGGCGCACTATTATCCCTCCCAGTTGGGCCCTAGCCACTGGAAGCTTCCTTTTAGGGCTTCCTCTTGGCTATAAGTAGGGAAACTGTGTCATTTATCATTCAGCTGAGGATATTGATCTCTCTCTTTAGCCTCCTTAATCTCTCTCTTTCCTGCTTTCTAGGGTTAAGTCTTGCTTATGTGCTGCTTTCATAGCTTAAGTCTTGCTTATGTGATGCTTTCATAGCTTAGCTCTAGATCAGCTATGGCTCTATTCGTAACTTAGATACTCTCGGAGACATAATTTCTCAACCATCTTTGTCTCCGATTGAGTACTCGCGCTCGCCCATGGTCTAATGCATTCCACCCCTATAATGTAACCAAGGCATTGACCAAGTTCTCGCCATCATGCAAACATTTGTTCAATATGCTAATATGAAACATTGGTGTACTCTACATCTCTTTGGTGGTTGTAACTTTTAATTTGTAAACCAATTGATGGCTTGCCCTATCTATAGTATCTAGGAGATAACTTGGTATACTTTCCTATTTCTAACACCTTCGATTTAGAAGGCAGTAACAGGAAAACCGTATCTCCTTTGTTCGAACTCACAGTACGCACGATGCCCCCATGCATACCTCCCTACCCTAGCTTCGGCCTCATAGAGACATGAACAAGCCACTTTTAGCTTATGTTGCAATAGGGCTAGAGCCTTTGTTGTACTAGGAACCTTCTATAGGATCCCAATAGTTGTTTGGCTAGCTCGCCTATAAGAATGATATAATGAAAGGGGCTCATTCCCACATACACCCTAAGCAAGCAGTGATTTAGTGTGACCATTTGACAAGTTGACAAAGATATGTCGGGGGTTTGTTGCAAGCAGTAAACTGGTGAGACTGTATAACAAGCTAACAAAGCATAAGCCTAGTCATCAGTGCCGAAGATAGTCATGACTTACTGAGATGCCATGGGAAAATCAAGAAGATCAGTATGCCATGCTAGGCCATGGGTTTGTCTGTTGTAGCTACTATTAATATTAGGGCTAAGATCCCAAAATCTATATGGTTCTACAAAGATCTTGGTCTAGGGAGTTCCAAGAAGCAACTAAATGCACTTAAGCCTCGTACTTAATTTATGGGGATAATAATGAAAATATCGATTGAGGAACCAACATAGGCCCACACGAATATAGTAAAATAATGTCTTTATCCATAACATAGGCACGAATATACCTGTTCGATACGTACAAGATGACATGATAACTTGCAATTAGAGTTCTACTCACAAGGAATAATAGGTATACAACTCTAGTATAATTAATGCACAACACCGCAAATCCGCAAATCTGATTGATTGACCAATGTTAGTACAAAGTGCATAGCTTGCTTTGGGGGTGACCACACACTTGATGGAGATTACGCACCCCACACTATGACATCACACCCTGAAGCTCTTTCTCATCCACTAGTTTGTACGAGGTTCTCACTCCATTTTATTTATACACTCCTAGTGTGCTCTAGACTCACACACTGACTGTTAGATATTCCATAGGCTCCACCAACGTAGTAGAGGCTCCCTCTAGTTTGGCCATTGAATTAATGACATATCGGGCCTCTAGTTTACATGTAATATAAGATAGTCACATAGACCTGATGGGATACAAAAGAACAAAAAGGAGTCATTACTGTTTCAACAGTTAAAAAAAGCCTTTGGAAGTTCAACATGAATGGTACAATATATGAACTGTTCTGTGTAGATTCAAAGAGTGTGCATTGTCAGGTCTTGTAACTATTTAAAAGCTAAGAAGGCACATTCGGTTTGCATTATGACTACAAATTTTCACTCTTTTGTATGCTGAATATGTAGTATTGATTATTTGGCTCCACTTTAGAAAAACTGTACTTGTTAGCAAGGAAAATATTAGCAATGATGCATTACTGAGTTCTTTTATGACTTTTAACCTGAATGCATTCGGTTTTATTCTCAGTTCAATGCACGTTCAGAATCTGTTCGTCAAAAGTCCTCCTTCAGCCGTCTTTTGTCTAAGCACCGCTGCCTTGTCAGTGCTGAAGGGTATGTACCTGGCACACGTAAACTTAATGTGGTGTATAATTCCCTATTTCTCATTTTATCTTGTGCAAGATGTCTAGTCCTATGAAACAGGATAATTCTGAACTTTCCCTCCTACAAGTCAGAGAAAATGGCATTGAATCTTTTATTTTTATCTGTAGAAAATTTTAATTCTGAGAACCTATTCGCTCTTTATATATTCCAATCACTCTTCTCTGTAGTCAAAGAATGTTAGCACGAATAACTAACTCCTTGATCATATATTGAGATTACTTTAATAATATTACAGGTTGATTTCGTTACAGCTTCCCATATCATGATGAGAGCTCCATGTCATTTATGAAGCAGCAAAAATATTTATACCCTAAGTTCTAACAAATAGATGAAGTTACTGCATAAACCAAGGGATGGAGGAAGGAAGGGTGTTTCTTCTAGATCATTAATCCTGAACCCACCCGTCTAAACATTGGAAAGCATGGGCCACTGCATTGGCAGGACAAATTCCATCAGGTCATATGAATGTTATAATCACCTTATGATCATCAAACGTCTGATCTTAAAACTCTAGGTCAGCTAATCTTAAAACTGCAAAATAGATCATGTGGGTCAGGGAAAAGTTGTGTAAGTTTCTGGTTGAACTTGAGAAAGAATGTCAGGGAGTCATGACCCATTTTATGAGATTGATCATGTAGAGCCGAAGAACTGATAGTGATTCTATTAGGCTGCAGTAGAAATGCAGAGGTAAAAAATGAGCATGTTGGTGAAAGTTTCCCTCAAATTAAGAATGACTCCCTGGGATATAGATCAAGTAGTTTTTCAGTTTTTTCAGTTTCAGTACATGTATGTGTGGTTTCTAAGTAATTCCTAAAATGCTACACAAAGAAACTTGAGGTTGTTTGCCTGCTGAATCATGACACGTGTTCGAAACACATCAAAAAACATGCACACATATGCAACAATGATGATGTGAAATGATAATGATGGACATGGGTTCTCCACATAGAGACCAGCCTCCAGGGAACGACGAGCACAGGAACTGGGACAAGGAACGGGAACGAAAACGTCCCTGAAAAAATGACGGGAATGGGAATGCCACATTAACATAATAACATATAATCAAAACATACACGTACACATCAAAATTTGAAATTTACAGAATTTTGTATATTGAAATTACACATAATATAAACAATCCTCTTTCATTTATCTTGTTATTAGGTCTTAGCAGTGACTGTGACCAAGGAACACGTTCCCAAGTGTTTTTGAGTCTTTGTAGAAACTGTGACCAGGGAACGTGTTCCCAATCATGTTTTTATTCCTTGGGAACGTGTTCCTTGGTCACATTCCCAACAAGAGTACGCTGGGAACGCTAGAAAGCCACATTCCCACGTTCCCTGGTCACTATGGTTCTCCATGTGTCATGGCTCTGCCTTGTTGACCTGCTGTTGGGGATCAATAACCTTTGGACATTTGGAAGCCTCTATGTCTATGAGTTATGAGTGAACAAGAAAGACATGTGTAATGTGTGAAGGCTTTTTGAATCATCATGATCTGTGTTCCTCTTAGTTGTTATGCAAGTGTCAAGCTTAGAAGCCTGTTCCGACCAAAATGGGTCGGAACGTTCCGTTCCGAAACGTTCCTGGTCGGAACGATATTCATAAAAATTTAATTATTTTAATTATTTAATGAATGAAATCCTTTGTAAAGAAAACGTATTTTTTTAATTTTCTTTTAAGGGCATCGTTCCGGAACGGAACGTGTTCTGGAACGCGTTCCGTTCCGGAGTGGGCAACTAAGTCAAGTTACCTTCATGCAGCATCCATAATGCTAAGACAAGGAACACTTTGTTGTGAAATTTGGTTGATCTTAGTATTGGTGTGTTTAAACCATCAGAATGTGATTTAAATCTGATGGTTTTACCAGTCAAAATTAGATAGTGAAAAATGCCTAACTTGATTGAATTTCCAGTAGCTTAAGATCTATTTCAGCTAATATTGGGTAACCAGGTTAATACTGACATCATGAGTTATCGCTAGTTCATAAGACTGCTCATTTTAAAAGTTGTGGAGCAGATTTTATGAGTGGAAAAAGGATGGGGCGAAAAAGCAGCCATATTATTTGCACTTTGAGGATGGTCATCCACTTGTCTTTGCAGCTTTATATGACTGCTGGGAAAACTCTGAAGGTTTGCTTGTTATGTGCAAGCTTTTTTTGATACTAAAGGTTTTTTATTTGCAAAATGCATCAAGTCAAGTTTTGTGTATGCTCATGTATTCCAGGTCGATTTTCTCCAAAATCTTTAGGATCAAGTTGCAGTCATATAATCATGTTGTAATAGACAAAACAACTGGGTAGTAAAATTTCAGTTGGTTTAAGCAACTTGGAAGGTAGTTACTTCTAGTATTTTTGTAACAGAAAAGAAAATTACCATGTATCTTAGTTGCTTTGGAATTGTGTTTCAGAATGTGCCAGAACATGAGTGTTTTGGACTCCAGAGGGTTTAAGAATGCTTGTTTGAGAATGTGTGTTTTGGAACGCTCGTTTCAGAACATGAGCATTTTGGAACATGGAGTGTTGTGTACAGGTTTCACGTACAGATTGTTGATAATCTGCAATTCTATATGTCGTATGGATTGTATCTATCATTATGTTCTATAATATCGTAGTTGTACAGAATTCTAAAACGCAGCATTACATAACACGAGCAGTACTCTCATTTTGGAACAATTCATGAATTGGGGGGGGGGGACATAGCTGCTTGGGAAGGTTCCAAGTGGTGCATGGAATTTCAAGTCCATTTACCTTTGGGACCATAACCAGCTTGTAGATTGTTGAGTTCTTTTGTGCATCATTTTTCACATGTAGCTCTTCTATAAGGTCTTGGATTTCCTTATTGATTGGTTCTAGAATGCCTTAAAGTTTGTATAGCAACAGGCTAGTGGTGTGAGAATACGTGTCTCCCTAAATATGGGCCATGGTAGTAGATAAAGTTTAGAAAAAGAACAGGGCTATAGGGATGGAATGTCAAATCCATATCGTATAGCTAATGTATTCTTGGGAAAGGTAGACAAAGAGATCATGAAGCCGGAAACTGGGCTTAAGTAGAGTTCAAAAGTTGTTCAAAATAGGGCTAAAATCAGTGCTGTAGAGACACTAGACTAGATAATGGCTAGAGATGGATGGGCACCTAAGAAAGAGGCTGAATATAAAAGACCGGAAATAGATTGATATTCAAGCTGAAAACAGGTTGGTAAACAGTGCTGAAACCTGTGTTGAAATAGATTGGAAAATCACTGAGAAAAGAGGGAAGTGGGGTTGGGTGGGGTGGGGTGGGTTGGGGTTGCGGGTGCTGCCAGGATCAACGCTAGTGCGCAAGTGAGCCAGCAGAAAGCAGCGGCCTTGGAGGAATGGCTTGAGGCAGGTATTGAGGAGGGATTGTGCATGAGAGGGATGGTGTGTGTATCTGAGAGAGAGAGAGAGAGAGAGAGAGAGAGAGAGAGAGAGAGAGAGAGAGAGAGAGAGTGAGTGAATTAGAATTATATTAATGTCTGTCAGGTGCCCGAGGGCACATAAGACAAGTAGAAAGTACATCAAAAAAGGAGCATTGTCCACGTAGGACTTATTCCTAAAAGCTAAACCAGCACTAGAAAACAGAGAAAAAAACAAAGCTTAACCTCTAGCTCTGTCGAGGGTACAATATCAGTAGCTTAACCACCAGCTACATAGAGGGAAAGAGAAAACTGAAATAGGTTAGCTAACTGGCTAAGTGGATATAAAAAACTGCGTGATATGGTGAGAAGCAAGTGTTGGCCTCCGGTGAAGAGCCCTGGGCCTGGAGGAGCGAAGAGGATGCTGGAGCTTCGGTCGCCATACTGGAATGTCTAACTCACTGTCAGAAGTCTCATCTCTATCCCTCTTCTGGAAAAAGTGCGTAATGTGGGACTGGCTATGATCCACATCATAAACATTCAATAAAAAGGAAGATCTCAAAGTAAACATCTCTCGTAATAATAAACCAACACATCTCGCATATGAGAAGGCAAGGAAAGAACCAAGTGTAAGAGGAGTATCTCTGTATAAGCAATGATATTTGCCTCTGATCTCATAGTAGGCTGGATATCGGAAAATGAAATGGAACTCATCCTCAATCTCTTGTAAAGAGCAGCACTAACAAATCCGTAGCGGTCGAGGTGTGTCTGTGTATCTGCCTGTCTCAATAGCAAGCTGGTGAGAAGAGACCCTAAGCTGACCAAGACGATAACGTAGGCTGAAAGATAACGTCTGAGACCACTAACCTGGCCGAATGGGAAGCCCCCGGAAACATCAAGCTGAAGAATTTGAGTGTGATAAAAATGAAGCTTGACCTGTGCTGGATCATAGTGAGACCACATTGTGCTGATATAAGCTCTATAAATCTGTTGGCGGATATATGCGTGTGTCCCATTCGGGAGATCAGATATAGATAAACCCCACCTACTCAAAAGGTCAGAAACACTTTGAAACCATGAGGACTTGCCTGTTGACTAGCTAGAGTGTGAGAGGATGTGAAAGCTGCAGCAACATATCTGGATGTATCAAGCTTCGAGACTCTATGAATGATTGTGATAATCCAAAATATAGCCTCGACAATCAGTGGTGGTGAGGCAAACTCTGCCAGTATGATATCATGGGGAACTGATTGCTTCGCACGGATCATCCAGCTAAGGATCTGCAAACGTGAAATATCACTCCAAGTATCTCTGGACAAGCTAGGACACCATGTGTACCATTGCAATTCCAGAAGCCAAGTCTCAAAGTGGTCTCGGGCAGCTTCTATACCCAGGGGCCCCGAGTTCCTATTGTGAAAGGTCGAAATATCTCGGTTTGCCGTTAACAATTCTTTGTCCTTTTTCTTTTGCTTCAAGAATAATCTTTTTCCTTGCCAACCATTGAGTATTTGTTAAATCATCATCCATATAATTGAAGGTGCCTTTAAGCTTGGCCCTAAGCCGAAGGGCTGCATTGCGTTGTTGACGAGAACGAAATTTGATAAATAAAACGTTGTCATCAAATTTACTACGCCATGCAGTATCGAAACCATCAGCCACATGAGATAACTTGGAAACAAGTAAGTTCGTAGCTTCTTCTATTTCCACCATTGGCAATGCCTCTTACTCTAATGTTAAAGGCTTTTTTGGCCCTTCTAGCTTGCTCATCCAAAACTGTCTCCAAATTGTTATCTATTGGAAAGGCTGAAATATGAGGGTGATCCCTCCATAGCATCAATGGGACTGTCATAGGCTGCCAGCGATGGAGGAGGCATCTCCATCGCTGGAGGTGAAGAAGGCCGTAGCCCCTCCATCGCTGATGATGGAGGGGAGATGTAATCAGCAAGGGGGGGGGGGGGGGGACACCCCCCTTCTTCTTAGGAGCCATTGGAGCAGCGATCTTCAAGCAACGATGGAGCACGGATCTCCAAGCAGCGATGGATGATCAGCGCTGGAGAGAGAGAGGTCAGCACTAGGTCAGTGCCAGGTCAGTGTGCCAGGTCAGGGCAGTCATCAGCGCACCAGGTCAGCATGTCATCAGCGCACCAGGTCAGCGTGTCATCAGCGCACCAGATCAGCGCACCAGGTCAGCACACCAGATCAGCAACACCGCATCAGCACCAGGGCAGAAAAGCGCCAGATCAGCAGCGCGCTAGTGCACCAGATCACCAGATCAGAGAGAGAGAGAGAGAAAGAGAGAGAGAGAGAGAGAGAGAGAGAGAGAGAGAGAGAGAGAGAAAAAATCTTTATTATTGTCTTTGAATGCCAAAAAGTATATAACACGAAATAGTACATCTAAGTGTGATAGTCTATGCAGGAGCATGAATATATCTCCAACATAAGACTCAAAAATGAACTAGACCAAAAAAATCCCAAAAGTAGTCTCTGATCATCTAATTGAACTCGGAGAAATGAATGCTCACCAAAAGAGTGACAAGCTCTCAAGACCACAAGTTTTTGGGAACAATGAATGCACACCAGAAGAGTGACAAGCTCTGAAGCCCACAGGTTTCTGGGAGAAATGAAGAGTGACAAGCTCTCAAGACCACAAGTTTCCACGATAGTGAATGCTCGCCAGAAGAGCGTCAAGCTTTCTAAGTCTCTGGGAGAAATGAATGCTTGCTAGAAGAGTGACAGCTCTGAAGACCACAAATCTTTGGGAGAAGTGAATGCTTGCCAAAAGAGTGTCAAGCTCTCAAGACCACAGGTCTCTGGGAGAAATGAATGCTCACCAGGCTTTGAAGACCACAAGTTTTTGGGATAGGTGAATGCTCGCCAGAAGAGTGTCAAGCTCTCAAGACCACAAGTCTCTGGGAGAAATGAATGCTCGCTACAATATGTACAATACGGAAACTATGTAACGATGCGCTCCCCAGATGAACTTCAACAACTTACTAATTACTAAGCAAACTTGTGCCATTCACTGAAGGGAACCAGAAGACCTAAACACACATATGTCTTATATGATGAGATCGGTTTCTCCCATGATCATCAGCCATGATGGAATAGGTGTACAAATCCCAGCTAGTCTCTCTCTCTGACCTTGGCAACCCGCCCCTGGAGCAAAGGGCCGCGAAGCGCGTCGGCTGTGGGTGGTGTGTAGCTGGGCTCGCAGACTGCAACTTTCGAGATTGCCTCTTGAAAGATGTGGGATGTGGCCATGATGAAGGGGAGATTCAGGTCAGAGAACATCTGTGCTATGGTCCTGGTGGCCTCCCTGTGCTGTCCCTCTCTGAGAGATCCCGTGATGGTGGTTTGTCTGGTGCCTCGGGATGTGGATGGCTGAGAAGATGCGAATGGACGGTGCGGCTCTGGAGGTGGTGGCATCGCTGTTGCTGCGGAAGTGGAGGTTGTGGATCCATGGGGAGTACTGGCGGAGGGGGTGGGGGTGGCAGCGGCAGAGGCAAAGGCGGGTGCGGTGGCGAAGGCAGGTGCGCTGGTGGATGCGGAGGAGGTGGCAGGGGTGACAGTGGGTGCACTGTGGATGTGGATGGCTCGCCGGCCTCAGCACCTGGCTCAACATATGTGTCGAGAATGTGAGCTCTCTCCGCAGGGGGGATGGATATACAAACGCCGATCCCGTAGCGTCCCCCCTGTGGGCCGGGTACGCAATCCTCCCAAATGTGCTCGTACCCGCTCTCAACTTCTCTCTCTCCCTCTCACTCTCTCTCTCTCTCTCTCTCTCTCTCTCTCTCTCTCTCTCTCTCTCTCTCTCTCTCTCTCTCTCTCTCTCTCTCTCTCTCTCTCTCTCTCTCTCTCTCTCTCTCTCTCTCTCTCTCTCTCTCTCTCTCTCTCAGTGGCGCGGGTCTGCAGTAGCGCGGGTGAGGGGTCCGCGGCTTGTTTTCTGTTTTTTTTTTTTTAAATTTAAATGCATCCGGGTCCTAGGGGCGTGCCCGAGACCCGGACGCACTTGCGCCCGGACGTTGGATGCGTCCAGCCTAAAAAATAAGAAACGGGCGCGCCCAACCCCGCGCCCGGGGGTCGGACACGTCCGGGTGCCGGGCGTGGATGCGGAATGGTCGTGCCCGGCCCGGACCCTCATGTCTGATATATATATCAAAGGTAGCGGGACGTGAACGCGAACGCGTGTCTTGGGACACGTCCACCCCAGACGCACTTTTTTTTAAAAAAAATTTTTAGTGTAAAATAGCTAAAAAAAAAAGGACACTTACACGGACGTGTCCGAGGGGCGGACGCAGACACATCTGAACACTGGACGCGGACGCGAAATGGCCATGTCCGGGATGGACGCTCACGTCTGATATATATATATATATATATCATAGTTCCTGTGAACCGTCCAAGGTTCACCATGGTTCTTGGAACCGTACAGTGAACTGTACAGTTCATGAAGTTTGGTTCCAAGAACCGTGGTGAACCGTGGTAATTAATTAATTAACTTTTTTTAGGGGTTTTTGGGGGAAAAGGGCATAAAAAAAATCAATTAATTACAATGTACATGAACCATTCCACGGTTCATGAACCATGGTACAGTTCACTGTACGGTTCTTGGGACCCACGGTTCTTGGGTTCTATGACACACACACACACACACACACACACACACACATATATATATATATATATATCTAAGAACCATGACCCCGAGCGCGAAGGTGCGTCCGAACCAATGTTTAATGGTACCTTTTGAATCGCCTTTTCGAACCGTGTTTGAATCGGGAAAGAATCGACTTCTCCAAGTTCGAATCGGTTTTAGGGTCCCCCCCCCTTAGTTTCTACCCTTCGATTATGTCAAAAAGAAGTGCTTTCTTAGTGTTAATGGGTAACATGTACATTATAATTCGTGATTAAACGATATTGAAATTTGAATCCTGACGTGCAACTCCTAAGTCTTGTTACCTAACAATACCTGTCACCTGTGATTTAGGGTTCTTGATCCATCCATTGCTCACAGTTTTAGCTATGATCTATCTGATATCATTTGTGACATTAGCTAGTAACTACCAACTTCCATACATGAGTAGAAAGATTGATCATTGTTACTCGTCACTCAAAACATTAATGTCACACGGTACAACATACATATTACAATTTCCAATGAAACACTAGAAAAAACCCCGAAGTTTCTCTCTCTCTCTCTCTCTCTCTCTCTCTCTCTCTCTCTCTCTCTCTCTCTCTCTCTCTCTCTCTCTCTCTCTCTTTGCCTCCCTGATCTCTTTGCCTCCTCTACCCTCACTCCTGTTTCCTTTACCCCCGCTCTCCCTCCTGCCTCGCCCCTTGCTCCCGTGGCCAAATCTGCCTCCCTTCCCTCTCATCGCGCGATCTCTCTCTGTCTCTCTCCTCCATCTGCTTACCGCCTCCTATGGCACCTAAGAAAAAGGAGGGTGTTCTTACACCCCCCTCCCTGTTGGACACCCCCCCCATCATCGGTAGTGATGGAGGAGCCGTCTTCGGTGACAGAAACTATCAACATGGCTGCCATTGACTACACTCCTTCCAAACCTACCGAAAGTCTTTTTGCTTATGATCTTAGTTTTATCCGGCAAGAAATTCTTGGACTTAAGAAACAACTACACCTCTTTGAAGCTGAAAATAGCAAGTTAGCTAAGGATCTTTTTGGTGTCACGGAATGTGTGGAGCAGCTTGAGCAAGAAAATATATATCTTAAGCAACGAATTGCAGAAAAAAGTGCCTTGGAGGAGACTTCCAACAAGATCAATAGCTTGGAGAAACAAGTCGAGGAGACGAAAACGTGGGCAGCACTCTTCAAACCGGATGATATGGGCAGCAAACTCTCATCACTCGCAAAACAGGTTGAAGAAACGACATCGATCCTTAAGCAAGGTAATCACTCTCAGATTTCATCTTTTCCGAAGGAAAACGATTTGGAGACAGTTTTGGGTGAACAAGCCAGAAGGGCCAAAAAAGCCTTTAACATTAGAGTAAGAGGCATTGCCAATGGTGGAAAACCGTTGGAAGAAGCTACGGATTTGCTCATTTCCAAGTTATCTCATGTGGCTGACGGTTTTGATACTGCTTGGCGCAGTAAATTTGATGACAATGTTTTGTTTATCAAGTTCCGCTCGCTTTCACAACGCAATGCTGCCCTTCGGCTTAGGGCAAAGCTTAAAGGTACTTTCATTTATATGGATGATGACTTAACAAATACTCAATGGTTGGCAAGAAAAAAGATTATCCTTGAAGCGAAAGAGAAAGGGCAAAGGGTTGTTTTTATTGACGGGAAACCGAGATTTTTCGACCTTCCACAATAGGAACTAGGGGCCCCCGGATATAGAAGCTACCCGAGATCCCCTACCAATTTGAGGCTTGGCTTCTGGAATTGTAATGGTTTTTTATCTTCGTCATCAGCCGGAGACTTTGCTGATTTTATTAGAAAATGCGACATTTTGTTGTTGGCTGAAACTCATGAGTCCTTATATCATCCTCTTCCAAATATACAGGAGTACTCTTGGCATTCTGCTTTTCGTCCATTTGTTAGGGGAAAAACTTGTCGAGGATCTGGAGGAGTAGCTTGTTTATACAGAGACACCACAGTTCAGATGGTTAAACAAGATCCATACGCTCGCTATATTTGGTTACACATTATTGGCTCACTATTGGGATTACCTCAGGACATCTATATAGCTGTATGCTATTTTGCTCCACAGACCTCAGTGTTTGCTGAGTTTGGCGGGGACCCTTTTCAGGCTCTCTCAGATGATATTGCTATCTTTTCTCAGCAGGGTTCCATTTTACTAGCAGGTGATTTCAACGCCCGCACAAGCTCTAGACAAACCGAATTTCATGCAGCTACGGATCTTCTCAGGCTTTACCCTTTGGATATGGGGCTAGACCGGGTATCACAGGATGCAGACACTCCAGCTACATCTTTCGGGGAGCAGTTGATCACTCTAGCAGAGACACACGCTCTTGCCATTTTGAATGGCCTCACACAGTGGCCTTCCTCATCAGCATATACATGCTATCCTCATGGTGGAGGACATAGTGTGGTCGACTACTTCATTGGATCACCTGCTTTGATCTCTCACATTTCTGATTTCTCCATCACACCCCCTACCATTTCCGATCACTCACTCTTACACATCTCACTTGGTCACATAACCTCTTCTTTGCAAATTTCTTGCTCTCTTCCCACTCATAAACGTATTCCTTCTGGATTCACTAATTACACCACAATCTTATCCCAACTACTCGCTAACTTCCCGTTCATGGCACCAATTGACCAGCAAGCCACTTTTCTCTCTACATCCCTCTTAGCTGCTGCTTCCTCATCCTTCCCCACCAAAACGACATCATCTCACAGAAGTGTTCACAACAGATGGTATGATGCAGAATGTCGCACTCTTCACAATCATGTGACATATGCCAGGTCACACTCCCCTGCCACACTCAAACAATGCCAGAAAGAATATCATAGAACCACCAGAACAAAGAAGATCAAGTACCTACAATCACTCTGCCAAAAAATGATCAACTCTTTAGATTCACCCTCCTCTTTTTTCTGGAAACATTTCACCAGACACTCTTCAACATTGGCCCCCATAGCCATCGAATCCTGGATCGAGTATGCCACGGAGTTATATACCACGGACTCTCCTCCTACCTCACTCTCACCGAGACCTGACCACTGCTCACTTTTCACCCCTGACATGGTTGAAAACGCCATTAAACATGCCAAACTAAATAAAGCCACTGACTATGACTCCTTAAGTGTAGACTTCCTAAAGCCCGTAGCACATCTCATCTCCCCTTACATTGCTCATGTTTTTAACACAGCTGTTACTTCTGGTTTTCCTACGGCTTGGTGTACTAATATCCTTCACCCCATCCTC